>ML685835.1:10303795-10336749 GCA_007922175.1 Pelusios castaneus
GTGAAAACCCAAATAACACAAGCACTAAATAAACAGAATTACAACCTCCCACCCCTCAAGGAAAGTAATCCTAATAAATGAGCTTACCCCAAGGTGACGGGCAAATCTGGTAACAATATCAGTTTGTCTCTTTTCTCCAACACCTCCCACTATCAAAGAAACAAAACAACTCCCTTCCCCCCACAAAAAGTAGTTTACAGGCAAGTATTATGAGGAGGAAGGACGACCTAGGATAGGTCTCACTTAATCTCTTTGTACTTCATTTTCTTGGTCTGTAAATTGAGTGCAACAGTATTTTTCCATTAACCGTGGTATTGTGAGGTTAAATTAATTAATGTTTTTAATCTTAAGAGGAACTCTGTGTAAGCTTGAAGGTTTGTCTCTAACCAACAGTTGCTGGTCCAATATAAAAGGTACTACCTCAAAAAACTTGTCTGTCTAATGTTATTAAAGCACTTCAAGATCATTGGGTAGAAAACACTATGGTCCTGATCTAAAATCCAATGAAGCTTTCAACTGAGCTAAATGGGCTTTGGATAAGGCCCAATATAAGTGCCAAATATGTGTATATATATATTTGGACAAAAAATAGTGTCAATAACAGCAATTTAAAATCCTAAAAATATCTTTCATGTTAGCCATTCTCTGAAGGCCTTACGTATTTTGAAAGTGGAAACATTTCTGTTCATAGGGATAAATCAAATTGTATTAATTTTCCATTGGGGGATTGGAGACATAAGCTGATTTGGACTCTGCTGGGATGTTGGGGGGGGGGGGGCAAAATAGACTATATACATCATTATCAGAGACCACCGATGAAACAGCAGAGCAAATTTAAAACAAAAAATAGATTAAAAAACAAAAGGTATGGAATATTGTATCTCATGTAGCTTGTTGTGTATCCTTTTGGATGGAGTGTCTTCTTATCAAGCTTAACGAAGCCAAATATTTCTCCTCTCAGGCCATGTACACACTACAGGAATAATCACGCAATAAGCCTGTTGCGCTTTAAAAGTCACGTGGTTTTTGTTGCGCAAGATCGTGTACACACTACACTGCCTGTGATGGAACAGAGCCCCCCTCCCTGCAATTCGCAATTCCACAAGAAAACCAGTTGAATTGTGGGAACCTATCCCACAGTTCCCTCCATCCCGAATTTTCGCTAAGACTCCTGGGATGAAGAAGAGTAGCGCTGTGCACCATGGGTAAAGTCTTGCTTTCCCATGGTGCATTCTGTTCCCCACGCATCATGACAGTTGCTACTAGCAACTCGCGCCCATTTTCAACTTTAGCGCATTTCTTCCCGGAAGTCCTTTTGCAGCAACATGGATCCAGCTTTGATCTCAACTGTCGCCTTCAGCATAATGAGTACATCTCAGCTGGTGGCACAGTATGCGTTCAGCTCCGAATCAGACCAGGATTTGGATGACTCCGGGCTGGTGACTGCCATGCAGGACAACAGCACTGCATTGCTGAGCTCCTTCACAGAGCATCTGCACATGGTGCACCGCCGGTTCTGGCACAAGAGACGAGCACAGAGTGGTGGGACCGCATCGTTTTGCAGGTGTGGGATGATGACCGGTGGCTACAGAACTTTCGAATGCGGAAAGCCACATTCATGGAACCGTGTGAGGAGCTAGCCCCTGCCCTGTGACGCAAGGACACCAAAATGAGAGTAGCTCTCACCGTGGAGAAGCGTGTCGCGATCGCGCTGTGGAAAATGGCGACTCCAGACTGCTACCACTAGGTCGCAAATCAGTTCGGAGTCGGCAGGTCGACCGTCGGGTTAGCACTTTCTCAAGTGTGCAGAGCCATTAATCGAGTTCTGCTCAGGAGGACAGTGACGTTGGGAAACGTGCGGGAGATCGTCGATGGATTTGCGGACATGGGATTCCCGAACTGTGGGGGGGCAATAGACGGCATGCACATCCCTATTCTCGCACTGGGGCATCTGGTGACTGAGTATATTAATAGGAAGGGACACTTTTCCATGGTGCTTCAGGCACTCGTGGATCACAGGGGGCGTTTCACTGATATAAATGTGGGGTGGTCGGGTAAGGTGCATGATGCTCGCATTTTCAGGAACACGGGACTGTACCGTAAGTTGCAAGCAGGGACCTTCTTCCCCGATGATAAAATCACTGTTGGGGATGTTGAGATGCCCATAGTCATCCTAGGGGACCCAGCCTACCCACTGATGCCTTGGCTTATGAAGCCTTATACCAGAAATTTGGATCGAAGCAAGGAGCGCTTCAATTACAGGTTAAGCCGGTGCCGAATGACCGTAGAGTGCACCTTTGGGCGTTTAAAAGGGCGCTGGCGATGTTTGTACGGGAGGCTAGACTTAAATGAGGACAACATTCCTGCCGTCATTGCGGCGTGCTGTGTCCTGCATAATGTTTGTGAAAATCGGGGGGAGAAATTTCCCCCTTCCTGGGACGTGGAGGCTGAGCGCCTAGAGTTTGCCTTCCAGCAGCCAGACACTAGGAGTATCAGGGGGGCACAGCTGAGAGCTGTGCGCATAAGGGAGGCACTGAAGGAGCATTTTAGTCATGGGGACTTATAGGATGCATTATATTGTTTGGCAATAGTGTACCCGCGCAGTATTGGGTGCTTATCATTGGGGGGGAGAGGGTTGTGTACTTTACTATGCTCGACTGAATGAATACCAAACATGCATCAACAAATCTTATTGTGTATCAATAAACAGACTGTGCAATGTTCAAGCATTTCAGTTTTATTATTATGGAACATTAAACATTAACAGTGCATGAAGAAGGGGCTATAGGTGCGTGTAGGTGCGTGTCTCAATGCCATAGCTTGGCGCAGTAGTGGAGGTAACATTATACCAGGGGTGTCCCTGGGCTTCAAAGAACTGCTTGGGGGGCGAATGGGGCATGGGGGACATAAACTGTTGCTGTGGCTGCGGGGGGGCGAGCCTGGAGCAGACCAACCATGGTCTTCATCAGCTGGGTCTGCTCCTGGAGGATGTTTATAAGGGCATCCCTCTGCTTCTGCCTTTTCCCACTGTTTTCTTTGTGCTCCTGCCGGCACTCCCGCCTCCACTGTCTAGTCTCCCTTGCTGATGCCTCGTTGGACTGCATCAGCTCCTGGAAGATATCCTCCTTGCTCCTGTGAGGCCTCCTCCTTATCTGTCTGAGCCAGCCAGCTGGCGCAGACCACCGACCTGCGAAGGTTGTTTCTACGGAAAAATGAAACATTATGAGTAGTGCTATTGTTCTCACTTTGGTTAGGGAGATGGTAAGATGCTCTCCCGCCACATTCCGCTGTGCCCACGGGACAGGGCATTGCTGGGGACTGAAAGGGCTTTTGAAAAGGGAGGGTAGGGTTGCAGAGACAAGACACAGCTCCGTGAACTACTTGCAGTGCTTGGGGTGATTATTTCACATAGGGCACCGCCATGGAAGCCGATATCTCGCTGCTTAGAGTGCCACTGCAAGCCAGAATGCATATCCTGCATGTAACAGCTTTTCAGCCGGGACCATACGCTGCTGGCTTGTGCACGGCCATGGTTCCCGCGGCTGTGCTTTGCAACTGGCGAGGGAGAGTTTCCCTCTATGGGGGAGGGGAAACGGTCACTCTACCATCAAATTTAACTAGGAGGCTGTGGAAGTACATCGAGGACACCTTCAGTGATCTCAATGGAGATGATTTCTTGGCAATTACTGCATGCATTGATGCACTGCTCATGTAATGCGGGGTAAACCCCCCCACCCGAAAAAGAAAAGAAAGGATGAAACTAAAAATGCCTATTTCCTGCCCGCTCTTCATTTACCCACAAAGCTTATACTGGTAGCATAGAAGCCACTGCTGATGAAACTTACCGGGGCTCCCCTTTGCTGCCTCCGAAGAAAGCATGGAGAGGGAATCTGGGCAGCTTAGGTCAGGCGGCGTGGAGAACAGCTCCTGGCTCCCTAGGTCGGGTGCACTGCTATCACCGTCCATGTCGTCTTCCTCCTCTGCGTCCTCATCGACGAATAGCTCGTCACCGTCTGCTCTGGTGTCCTTTTCAGGGGCTATTGCCAACGTGTTTATGGTAGCTTTTGGGGTGGTTGTGGGATCGCCGCTCAGGATTGCTTCCAGCTCCTTGTAAAATCGGCATGTAGCCGGCGCTGAGCCAGAGCGCCGGTTTGCCTCTCTGGCTCTGTGGTATGTAATCCGCAACTCCTTCACCTTCGACTGGCACTGCAGAGTGTCTCTCTCATACCCCTTCTCCGTCATTGCCTGAGAAATCTGGCCAAAAATGTCGAAATTCCGCCGGCTGCCACGTAACTGTGCCTGCACGGCGGACTCTCCCCAGATGCCTATCAGATCAAGCACCTCTGCTGTTGTCCAGACTGGAGCACGTTTGCTGCGATGAGCCGCCATTGATCTTGGAGCACACAGCAGCAATCCACAGCAAGCGAACAGGAAGAGTGAAGAATTCAAAAATTCCCGGGACTGATGGGAGGGCGGGTAAGGTGACGTCACAGCCACAGAGTACAGAAGGAAGTGCAGAAGGGATGGAATTGGAATTGTGGGCCATTTCCGGAGGTTTCACATTGTGTGGTAACCGTACAGACACGGACTATCGCGCAATAGCTGTTCCGCGTTAGCCGCTAGCACCCTCGTTTTGGTGGTTTACATGTTGCGTGGTAAGAGGGCTGTTAACGCGCAACAACAGTGATTTGTGTGTGGACGCTGTGCCTCTTAACGCGCAATAAAGGGCGTTATTGCGCAATAACTTTGTAGTGTGTACAAGGCCTCAGAGATAGTGCTGTTTTTGCTCTTCAGAACAAAGGTACCAGCTAATGGGAGTGTTATGTAATACATTAAAAGTTGGTTTGACACAATGTAGTATATTGCCATATTATTATATTGCCACATTACTATTCTTCACATATAATTTTAGTAAGTTCTGTTATAAATCATTGTCACCCCCTTTCCTATTCACCCTACCAGCTAGAATTTTTTGGTAAGTTACTCCAAACTGCAGGAGATTTTCTTGAACATTAAATAGCTTAAACAATTTTCTGGCAAATTTCCTCCTTTCTATTCCCAAGGTGGCTGGTAGCTATTCTGGTACTGATGTAAATTAAAATAGTTTTAGGATTCCTCTAATCTATGTGAATAGTAAGAGCCTTGAGGAGACTCCCTGCTGGTCCTGTGCACTGAAAAATAGAGCAGTCTCCAGGTGCTTTCCTTCCTGCTCTTGTAACACCCTTGGCAGCTGTTCTAGGTTGGTGAAGGACAGGAATGAATGAGTATGATATAGAGCTAGCCATGGTGGCTTTACTTCAACCAAGGATTCCTCTATGCAATATAAATACCCAGAGGGCTCGTTAATATGGTTATTTATTCCCTTCGTGTCTCCAAAGTGGTGCAAAATCATAAAAATCTGGCTTGATATAGATAATTTTGTTGGGAGAAAGTAAGTGCTTACAGTTAAAAGGGTAATGAATGATATAAAATAGTATTTTTTTTAAAGTTTACCCTGACTAACAATCTAGACACATCACTGGGAACAATGCAATCATTTGGTTAAATCATTGTGCTTCTATTTTTTATTTTTCTTGAACAATTCATGCTAATATGTGTACCTTAAAGCTAGTTTGTGACTGTGCCAGTTATTGCCACTGCCATGGTATATGCATGTGGCAGGGGGACATCAGACCAGTGGCAACAGTTGGAGGCATTCTGGCTGAAGAGGAGATAAATATATTAAACGCATTGAATGATGTTGTGGAACATGGGGAAGTGCTACAGATATTTAAAAGGTACCTCAGCATTCCAACTAATACAGAAAATGAACAAGGTCATAGGGCTGTGGGCCTGGAAGACCAGGAAGAATTAAATGCCACCCTCAGATCTCTTTCAGGCTCTCTCATCAGATCTCTTTCTGGCTGGGACTGCGCTCCAACTGCTGGGGAGCCCTGGAGGGAATCCCGCGCTCTCTTCTAGCTGGGACCCGCAGGGACCGCTCGGTCCCAGCCAGAAAGGAGCACGGGGCTCCCTTCTCCCTGGGACCGCTAGAAGGGAGCTCCCTGGGGCTGCTCTCCCGAGGACAAGCCCTTCTAGCCTGGGGAGCCGAGGCTCCAAAGGACCCCTGGACCTAACTAGTTGACTTAGAGAGTCTACACTACACTCTCTAAGTCAACTTAGTAAGGACAGGTTTAATTCGACTTATGAGTTCTGTGTGGACTCTCTAAGTTGACTTAATAAAGTCGACTTGGTAAAGTCAACTTAAATTTCTCGGTGTAGACATAGCCTAAGAGCGGCTAAATTTAGGGATACACTCTTCTCTGGAAAAACCACAATAGATTATATGCTTTACCACACAAGAACTATAAATTCTCTTGTGAAATTGTTTGAAAGGATTCGTACGTTACTGCATCCTTTTTGGACAACACTGGCAGCACCTGTCTTAGTTAACATGCAATTATTCTGTCACATAAAACTGTGAATATTTTAAAGGAAGGTAGCACTGGGAGTGATTCTGCTTCCATTGAAATCAATGGTAAATTTTTCAGTGCAAGAAAGAACTCTTATCTTTGAGGAAGACAACATTCTAGAAGAAATTTTTTTTTTTTAGTTTCAACATCTCTGTTGCACTAAGCCATTGTTTTTCCTTCAAATTTATACTTGCACTTATACAGTACTTGCCTTCTTGATAAAAGAACAATTGAGGGACAGATTACATTTAAGACAGGCAGGCAGGAGGGAAATGTGAGTGAAAGGAAGAATAAAATAGGGGGTGCATACATGGTCAGGAGAGACACTTGTCTGCTGGTTTGAAGGTATGCATATTATGACATATTGAAAATGTCGCATAGGCAGGGCCATCCCATGGGGGGAGTGGGGCCCAGGGCCAACTGGCCAAAGCAGAGCCCCCGCCCCCCATGCTGGAGGGGAGCATGGCGGGCCAACTGGCCAGCTCCATCCCCCAGAGAGCCAAGACCTGGGCCGAGAGGATGAGGCTGCCGGCGCAGGGAACCGGCTCCGGCCCCGGAGGCCGAGGCCGCCTGTTGGGCGGGGCGGGGAAGGCAGCTCCAGCCCTGGCCCCAGGCCAGGAGGCCACCTGCTGGGGGGGAGCCGGGCCTGAGCCCGGGCCTGGGGGCCAAGGCCACCTGTGGAGTGGGTGGGGGTGGAGCTGGAGTCGGCTCCAGTCCTGGCCCCGGAGGCCGCCTGTGGGGAGGAGCCAGTGGTTTGGGGCAGGCTGGCCCAGAGGCCGGGCCCCACGTGCTCTGCCCTTGGGCCTGCCTGCTCTGCCCTGGGGGCGGGGAGGGCTGGCCCAGGGGCTGGGATAGCCCTCCTGGCCTGCCCCACCCCGCCCCACTGCCTTCGGCTTGCTGCTGAAGGCAGCGAGGCAGCTGTGGGAGAAGAGGCTGTGGCGCTCATGGGCCCCACACTGCCCCGCTGGGAGCAGAACAGCACGGGACCCACATTACCACGGGGCCTGGGGCAAATGCCCCGTTCGCCCCCCCCTTCCCCCCGGGATGGCCCACATGCAGTGATCCTGCAGTAAAAAGTCAACATTGTCTAAACTACTTGCAGTAACTTGAAATACTCAAAAAACACATGGCCATAGGTGGTACTGACAGGTTCCCGTTTCAAGCCAAACTGTTGACCCACTCCCACAAGAGACAAAGTCCCCTAGGTAGCGAAGAAGAGAAACACTAAAAGTGACACCAAGTTCTGAAGTGTTAGAAACTGAAGGACTTGCAGAAAGCAAACCTACCAATGCAAGAAGGAAAGCAGGGTGTTTGAACAACAACAGGTAACAAGAGAGAAAGAAAATGAGTGAATGTCTGGGGTATGTCTAGTAATCTGCAGCCATGATTTCTTGATATGCATTCCAAAAGTAAATGTCCTCTTCAAAATAAATATTTAAGGTTATATTTTACTTGTTGGTTCCATATATAAAAGAACGGCAGGTCCTGGCACTTCTAAGTCATTTCTGTCAAGAGGTGCTGGTTCTTTTCCCACAGCCTAGCAGTGTTTTGGCAACATGAGATATCTTTGTTTTTGTTAATATTATGAGTAATATATGAAGAATTAAAGTCTTGCAGCTTGCAAAACAGTCAATTATCTATGCATGAGATTTCCTCCCCACGCCCCCGAACTCCCTGTAGTTATAGTCATCTGATGGGTTATGCTATGAACATGTACCTAAGTCAATTCATTTCTCCACTACAAAGTATTAAATATAGGCTCAACTCAGCACCATCTCCAAATATAAGTACAGTATCCCCAGACAGACTTCAACAGGCATATGCAGGGTTGCTGTAGGTCCCAGGATATTAGAGACACA
Source organism: Pelusios castaneus (assembly GCA_007922175.1). NCBI lineage: Eukaryota > Metazoa > Chordata > Testudines > Pelomedusidae > Pelusios > Pelusios castaneus. Next base: position 10,312,107 of record ML685835.1, read on the forward strand.
AGGCGGATGAGGTAATATCTTTTCTTAGTCAAACTTCTGTTGGTGAGAGAGACACAAACTTTTGAAAAACAACAGAGTCCTGTGGCACTTTTAAAGACTGACAGATTTATTTATCGCATGAGTTTTCATGGGAGAAAATCCCACTTCGTCAGACGCTTTGAAGAGATGAAGTGGCGAAAACTCATGCGATAAATAAATTTGTTAGTCTTCAAAAAGTGCCACAGGAGTCTGTTGTTTTTCTGCAATGGACTAACACGGCTACCTCTTTGGAACTTGAAAAACTTTTGAGTCACACAGAGCTCTTCTTCACATCTGGCACTGAGTCCTTCTGTTAGCTGGGCAACTCATGTATCCTTTCTATTTCAGTCTCTCCATTCGTAAAACTGGGATGATAGTAGTTATTGGTCCCAAGGGCCGGGATTGCTGAGTGGTTTTATTAGGACTTGGAAGCTAAGCATGACTGTGAAAATGTTAAAAATAAGACAAGATAAGAAAAGAGTCAAATGAGTCAAAATGCCTAAAGTTAAACAAATGTGACCACCTGTTGACCTTGATTGAAATAAATAGCATGTCTTTATCTTCAGGACTGTTGAAGTGTGCTCATCTAAATCACATGCATTTTAATATGGCTAAATGCAAGGTCATATATCTAGGGGAAAATAATGCAGGTCACATTTACAAGATAGGGACTGCATCCTGAAAAGTAGTGACGTAGAAAGAGATCTGGGGACTGTGATAGATAACCAACTAAACATGAGCCCGCTGTGTAATGTGGCAGCTAAGAGAGCCAACATAATCTTTGACAAGTTCCAAAGGGGTAGCTGTGTTAGTCCAGTTCAGCAAAACAAACAAGGAGTCCTGTGGATGTATTAACACAGGATAATCAAGTAGAAGCAGGGAGGTGATGTAACTAATGTGTATAAAGCATGATTAATTAGACCATTACTGGAGTGCTTCAAAAAGGATATTGGAAAGGGTTCAGAAAAGAGCTACAAGACTTATTCAAGTACTGGAAAACAAACAAGGAGTCTGGTGGCCCTTTTAAAGACTAACCCATTTATTAAAAGTTCCAACAGACTCCCTGGCTATGTCTACACTTGCACTTGTAAGTCGACTTAACTTAATTTAGGAATTTTCCAGGTAGAATGGTCCCAGGGAGTATCCCGATGAGCCATAGAGGACATAAAGAATACAACCATTGTATCCTTAATGGCTCATCAGTTTACTCCCTGGGATCATATCACCTGGCAAATTCCTAAACATTAAGGAGAGAATGGTTGTTCACACCCTCCCCTCTAAGACATTTGTCCAGAATGACACAAGTTAAAGTATGGATATAACATCAAATTCTTAACTTCTACTCGAAATACAATTCCTAGACATAAACTATATAATCATTCCCAGCAAATTACTACCTTTCTATTGATCCCAAACATGACATAGTTCCTATGGATTATAGCATTTATGAGATATCCATAGAAAATAATATCATAAATGCTTCCCTAAAGCCAGACAGTGTCACACTGTGCCCACATGCCCTGCCCTTTGGGGGGCATGCCAGGCTCCTCCTGTGCCCCCCCCCCCGGCAGGGAGGGCATTGGTGTAGTCCTGGGGTAGCCCTAAATCGACTTAGGGCTACCCCAGGGCTACACTGGCTTAATTCGACTTTAAAAAGTCAAATTAAGCCTTAGGTCGAGTAGAAAGGTGGTTTAATAAAGTCGACTTTATTTTCCTTAAGTTGACTTAAGCAAGGTGCTTAAGTCGACTTAAGCAAAGTGTAGTGTAGACGCAGGGCACATTAAGTCGACTTAAGCCAAGCTTAAGTCGACTTAATTTACCAGTGTAGACGCAGCCCTTGTTTGTTTTGTTGAACTAGACTAACACGGCTATCCTTTTGGATCAAGTTCTGTAAAACTCTTATAATAAGAGACTAAAGAAACTAAGATGAAAGGCTAAGGAAGCTCAATCTATTTACTTTGTCTAAGAAAAGGTTTAAGAGATGACTTGATCATAGGCTGTAAATACCTATAAGGGAAGAAAATTTCTAATAGTACTGCACTCTTTAATCTAGCACACAAAGACATAACAAAATCCAATGGCTTGCGACTGAAGCCATACATTTCAAAGCTAAAAAAAAAATGTGTACAATTTTAATAGACAGGGCAACTAACAGATACTTTACCAAGGGATGTGCTGGATTCTGTGCACTGAAAACCTTGAAATCAAGATTGATTTGCTTTCTAAATAACATGCTCCATTTCAGTCAGGACTGGTGAGTTTAACGCAGGAATGAATGAGTGATAACCTATGACTCTCATAATCCCTTCTGGCCTTGAAATTTGGGGATGATAGCAAGACTTCAATATTTATTTCAGAAACTTTCATTAGAAAACTGAATGCAAATTTATTTATCATAATTTCCTCACTACATAATGTGTTAGCAATACAGTAATAGTCGATTTACACTTAGCTTCAGTTTACAATTCCTAGTAGGAAGGCACTGCCATACAGGGGGTAGGATATGGGCTAAGGAAGTAGAAGACCTGTTTTCTACTCCCTGCTCTATCTGCCCTGACCTGCTATGTGAGCTTAAGTGGGTACCTCTGTCTCTCCTCCCACCCTTTATCTATTTTGTCTGTTTAGAGCAGTGCTTCTGAACCTTTTGTGGGTCACAACATGCGTGGGGGCATGTACACCTCTACAGGACATACCAGCCCACCCCCGAAGGTCAAATCCAGCTCCCCAGCCCCAGCTCTCCATGACTGATTTCTGCTGTGTGATGACATGTATCCTGACACAGTGGTTGAGAACCACTGGTTTAGAGACCGTAAAGTGTAAGCTCTTCACCACAGAGACTGCACCATGTGACTGAGATAGGGCTCCAGTCTCATTTGGGTTCTTATTTTCTATCATAGCAGAATTAATAGTGATAGGTTTTTTATTCTTAATATTTCATGATGCAATTTTGAGAAATGTACTGATAAATTTGTATGCACTACATATTTTTAATACTGTAGAAAGAAAACTAATGGAGACGCTGTGCAGAGTACAATCTGAAACATTATTGGGAAAATTAAACCAATGCAAAAGAATAAAATTTAGACATTTGTGGAGACAGTGGGAAAAGTCTGTATTTTATGAAAAAGATGGGTGGCTCACACACTCCTTTCCAGAGACACTCCTTGTGCTAAAAAAAACAGGGAGTGGCACCGGAGTGTCTACCTTTGAAATACAGAGAGTTAAGGACTATCAAGAAGTCAATAGGCTGGGCTATAACAGAACAATAATAAGGCTCCAGCCTACATGAAATTAGCTTTCTCCACATCTCTAGAGGAAAAGTGGAAAATCCCCAAGAGGGGAACAAATGAATCAACCAGGGTATATACATGGCCCTTTAAAACTACAGAGCCAGAGATGTTTGGTGGAAAAGAAAAAGGGGCATGTCTTCTGAGGGAGTGGGAACCTTTCTGAAAGCAGGACTAGCTGGGCTGAAGAAGACAGGCTCAGAGGCTATGTCTACACTAGCAAGTTAGTTCAAATTAAGGAGGCTTAATTCAAACTAACTAAAGCCATGACTACACTAGGCTTTAGTTAGTTCGAATTAAAGGCTTCCTTAATTCGAACTAATAAGTTTGAATAGGGTATTCGAACTAAGGGGTTAATTCGAACTAACTAGTTCAAATTAACCAATGTGACCATGTTAATTCGAACTAATTTCTTAGTTCGAATTAACTGGCCATTGAAATAATGGGGATCGCTAATTCGAACTAAGCAAGTGCTTGCTTAGTTCGAACTAACGTTCCAGTGTGGCCATGCTAGTTCGAATTAAGCTAATTTGAACTAACTAAAATTAGTTCGAATTAGTTAGTTTGAACTAACTAATTCGAACTAATTTTAGCAAGTATAGACATAGCCAGAGAGAATACTTCATGTTCTAGAGGAGAAGGGGTAGAGGAATGATCCTGGACTCCCTGGAGGACTCTGGCCAAATGCCAATGAACATTCAAGAGTGATGTAGAAAGTGAGGCAGGGAAATGTATACAAGTGTACACCTTGCATGGATCTGTAGACTTCCTGTGCTGTCTAAGGTAAAAAAGGGATTGTTTTAAGAAATCTGTTTGCAGCCTGTGTCTATTTAATTAAATTATCTTATGTCTCTGAAGAGCTAAACCAGAATACCCACAAGAGTGGCGCTCTGGGAAAGGGTGTGCTTCAGTTCTTAGGAGACTCAGCACTGGCTTTGGGATCAAGAGGTCCCACTTCCAAAAAAAAACAAAAAACCACCAGACAGAATCTGTGCCCAAGAAGTGTGTCAGAGACAGCGCCAGGAGCCTATTGAGATAGAGGGGAGCTTAAAAATCTATATGGACTCAGCCTGATGCCTGCCCAACAAGGGGAGTTTGGCCAGGGCAGTGACATTATCTTTTTAAAATCAGAGGAAAGCAGCTGTCTAATATTGCAATGAGCGCACTGATGAAGCTGTTGCAAAGCTAACTGTCATAAGCACAAAGGTTGTCCAGTTAGGGCTTACTTAGCTAAAGCCAATGGTATCTGTTAGGTCTGTGTTCTTGGGAACCAGGGTGCAAAACCCCTGATGTCTGACTCACCTGCCCCATGCCCATCCAGATAAGGCAGTGTGGGAGACACACCTAAACCCCTCCGGACAAGAGTGACAGGATTAAGGCAACTCCCCTAGCCTCATCTACATGGAAGATGGGGGGGAGGCACCTCCATTAGCACACCAAATAGAAAACAGATTTGCATCAAAGATGGAACAAGAAAACATTTCTATTAGCATACCAAATGAAGAACCAAGCTCCAAGGCAGGAAGCCCACTGAACTTTGGGATCAGAGAAGTAGGAAGCACTGCATGATAGGGGATCTTTGCTATGAATATTAATGAACCCACACCTGCACACACCCAGCTCAGCAGTTATCAGACCACTTCGAGTCACAGATTCTTTATTGATATCCAAAATACTGAATCTGCTTGACTGCACTGTGAGCTCCTCAAAGAAACATTTCCCATACCCAGGAATGATTAGTTTCTATTGCCCAGCCTAAACAAAAAAACTCCAGTATACTCCCTTGAGTTATTGCCCCTCCATAAACAAACCTAGTGTTCTCCCTTGAACCAGTTTCTTCCCTACAAAAACCTCTACCCAAGTTTAAAACTCTGGTCTAATGCCTGGAACTAAAAGCTGCTCCAGTTCCACTGGGACTTTTCCTGACTGATTGTGTTGTGGGGACTGCAAGTTTTATAAGCCTGGCAATAAAATAACGTTTATACTCAAGCTGTTTGCCAGACTCTCTTCAAAACCTCATTTATTTGTTCTTAGCTTCCTTATCTTGCTCTGCAGCAACACTTCTTTTACCTAAGTCAAAGATCCCTGGAGTGACCAAAAATACTGTGGGGTTTGCTCATTTGGAAAGTTACTATCAGACTAATCGTAGAATAAAAGTGAGGATAATGACATGCTGAACCTGTGGTATATGAGGGTGGCTGCTGGGAAGTGTTGCTTTGTCAGTGCCTGCTCAGACATGTGCTTTATTCAGTGCAGTTCCAGGGGCATATAAGGAGAACAGCTGAAAAGTGTGGTGTAGCCCTGCCTGCTGAGTTCAGGAACATATAAGGGGTCAGCTGAGAGTCTTGATAAACCAGGTCAACTCACACGTGTTCTGCTAATTTGTAAATGTGTGAATGAGGGTGTTTGTTTGACTCTGGACCTGGAGGAACCCAGTCCTGGGAAACTTAAGTCATGCATTGGAGTGGGACTTGCAGAAGGGAGAAGTGAATCTCCATATAAAAACACAAGTACATTAAAAAAATTATAACCCCCTTCCCCAACACAGGAAAGTAACCCTAATAAATGAGCATACACCAAAGTGTTGGGAAAATCTGGTTAACACCAGAATCTTCTAAACAAATCATTGCTTTTAGGCATACAGTGCCAGTACAGAGTACGAGTACATGTTATTTCAATTTTGACAGATTTGCTGGTTTAACTATGGGGTAGATTCTTGCAGCTCTCCCACAAGTGACTATATCTATTGAGGAGACATGGTAGGAAAGGGAATATCTTTTAATAGGCCAACTTCTGTGGATAGGAGAAACAAGCTTTTCTGCCACCCAGAGCTCGGTGTATCTGGAAAGCTTGTCTCACCCACAGAAGTTGGTCCAACAAAATATATTGCCCCACCCACTGTGTGTGTCTAATATCCTGAGACAGACATGGCTACCATAACCCTGCATATAACTAGGGAAATCTGCATGGGGATATTTATATTTGGAGGGATTGCTGAGTTGAGCCCATATTTAATACTTTATGGTGGAGATGTGAATTGATTTGGGTCCATGTCCATTGCATAATACATCAGGAGACTCTAACCACAGAGAATCGTGGGAGGAGAAAAAGGTCATACAGAGGTAATTGACTATTTTGCAAAAGGCTGTTGTTCTTCTTCATATATTAGTCATAAAACATTAACAAAAGCAGACATACAGTATCTCTTTTTGCCAAAATACTGATAGCCTGTGGGGAAAGAACCTTCTCTTCCCATAACAGCACTGACTTAGACGTGCCAGGACCTGCCGTTCTTTTATATAAAGAGCCAACAAATATTCAAGATTATATGTAATTATTTTGAAGAGAATATTTACTTTTAAAAATGAATACCAAGAAATTATGGCTCCAGGTCAGATTCTGCATGGTACTAGCATGGTTGGTAATGGGGTGTGAGGAAAGGAAACAAGGAACCTCCTCAGTCTCACTCTTTTACATGAGGACCAAGTATGGGGACTGTCTTTGCTTAGGGCAGTGTAGGAAGTTTTAAGAAATGCTATCTCCTATTCTCTAGCAATGAATGAGAATCAGTGAATGAGATATAAGGCCTCTGATATCCATCTTCTTCAGTGCACCTACCAGCAAAGTTGGTTCTCCTTGCAGCAGGAAAAAGCTATACTCTACAAAGAGTGAAATACTCCAGTCACACAGTCAGAAGCTTCAGGGGACATGCTGAAGAATATGCATGCATCTGCACGTGCAATTAATACAAGTGCATACACAGATAAGTATTTTGAATTCCAAATATCCATTATGCATTCATACAAAGGCATGAAAATGCAAAAACAAGTGTGTATGTGCAGGTGATCCTATATCCACTGAAAGAAGTTCCCTAAAACCTATGATATTTTGTGCAGATATTTTCCATTGCCCTTGACTGAAGTGTCTGCCTCTATCATTCCTGCATAATGTTGCCACTTTTTTAAGCTTGTCTTTCTCACCAACAAAAGTTGGCCCAATAAAAGGTATTTCCTCATCACCTTATCTCTCTAATATCCTGGGACCAACTGGGCTACAACAGAACTGCATTCAGAGAATATTGATATCTATTATTAAATATTTTTATAGATTGTTTTTATTGTTAATTTCTCAGTTATGGGAAATGGAAGGGGCTGGGGCAATTTAATGACAGTAGATGATGAGATTCTAAAAGTAAAAGCTTCATAACTATTAAATAACAAATTGTAAACATCATGTCAAAATATACAAATTAAATATCCTTAATTCCAACTCTAATAATTTCTCAAGTAGTGCTTTTTTTAAAAAAAAAAAAAAAAAAAAAAAAAGAGAGAGAGAACCCCTTTGCCTTTCTGTAAATCATCGATGGAAATATTTTTAGTTGAGTAGTGTGTGTGATGAAAACTGTTAACATTTACAGATAAAACTCTAATCATGCCAAACCAGTTTACAGTCCACAATTGTTGCATTTCATCAGTGAGGTGTGATACTATAGCTCATGAGGGTTCTTGGAGGCAACAGACTCTGTAAGTAAAGTAGCTTATGCACTACACTGGGAACAGAGCACGATCTTTCACAGCCTGAGATGAGTGACAAAATCAGCTTCCCATAGCATTTAGAAACCAGCTGCAATTGGAGTGCACAGATCCTACACTTGGCCAGGGGAGAGGGGGTTAAAGTTTTGCCTCCCCACTGAAGGCAAAGGGAATTTTGTCACTGACTTCAGTGGGATCAGGATTTCACCCATCGGCCTTGTCCTACAACACCTACCAGAAGAAGTGGCAGTCCTGGAGGAAGGTCCATCCCGCTGCAGTTAGTGATCAAGAAGGGAGAAAGGCAGGCTTTGGAGGTGGCTGCCATATTCTGGGGAACATACTAGACCAAGCCAGTGGCATAAGGGGTTTTCCTGGAGAAGTGAGGGTTCCAGGAAAAGACTAATCATTTGATGAGTGAGAGAGACTGTTCTGCTCTGCCTGAGGGCAGAGAAGGCCTTAGATATGGACTCCATATTTTTATTCTCCCTTCCAGAACTGACACTAGTTGGTTGCTCAGGTTGGGCACTAGTACTTTAACTGTTTCAGTAAAGGTTTCCTCCACAGTCTGGCTATTTTATTCCTTTGCTCACAGCATGCACTCTAGCACCTAATATGAGCAAATTAGTGTTATTAGTACTTTAACAACTTGCAAGCTCTTAAAGCATTGTTCTAAACAGCATGAATTTATTCTCTAGTGCAAATTCATGGCACAGAGTTTAACTCTAGGAAGACAGACGAACCCCTAAAATAGCTATGTTGAAAACTTTCCTATGAATTTGCATTCTCAACTTGGCATTTATAAAACCCAAATTATTTTCCAAAAGCCTGGTCTGGAATTAAAAAATATTTTCCAGCCAAGGGTGTTTGATATTGCTGTTCTTTTACTTTCACTAACTAGACACTTTGTGGCTAAGTGGTGGATTTTTCTTTGGACATTTTTTCAGGAACAAAAATCTCTCATCTGTACCCTAAAGTAAACCTTCAATGGCTTGCAGACTGCTATGGCACCATGTAAAATTGATTTATCCGACCCTTGTGGGCAATCACTCTATAACCAGGGCAGTGATATCAGGTTGGGACTAGGGTTGTAATCACCCTGTTTACATGGTTGCAATAATAGAAGGAAAGCACATACAAACAGGATAGAATCAGACAATCTCCTTCTTCAAGCTTGTCTGATAACCGCTTGAAAGAGGGACAAAGGCAGAATGGGAAGGCCAAAAGGGAGAAACAGAAAAGGTGATTAAGAAATGAGAGAACCACCCAAAAAAAGGGAATACAACCCAAAATTTCTGTGTTCTATGCCGCACCGAGGATGCTGTCATAGCTTAACAGTCAAGTGAGAGCTCCATGGTATTTTTTATTTGATGTAATTTAATTAAATTTGGGACCAATATAGAAGTCAGGAAGAGTTCAGGAAACAATCTTCTGTGATCATAACAGAAATGATTATTCTGGAAAACTAAAGGCTTTTTGTATATATATGAAATACAATATGCAAAAATGCTATTGTGGTTTTCCTCCCTGAACCATAAAAATACAACTGCAAGTATATTTTCTGGCCATAGAAAAGGGTAGCCTTTCAAGACTATTCAAAAATGGTAATTTTCAACATTTGACTCATCTCTAATGGAGGGACAGTCAACCACTGTTCTGTGCAGTAATCAACATCTTTTAGTGTGAAATAGAAGCTTCTGGAGCCACATGCTGTTCCCAGACACTTTTTTGGGTTGGTTTGTTTCCACTTTTCTCTAAAGTAGAAACTACCAGAAGTTCTCCTTCCCTGGGTAGATTTCCCTCTTTCATTTAGTTTTGTAATCTTTATTGAATATTTCTGGGGTTTCAGAGCCCTCATGGTTTAGTTTAGGCATACAGTTTAAAAATATTAAACTTTTTATCTAAAGCTCTGTTTATAAATGGGTGAATCACAAAGTTAATCTTCTAGCCTTTTCCTTATGAAATATATTCTGCTTGAATCTTTAAATGAGCTTAAAATCAACCAGAATTATAAAAGTTGTGGGGGAGGCAGACAGGTAGAGAGAGGGGAGTAAGTTTTGAGACCAGTTTCCACTTGGGTATTACTACTAAGGAGTTTTATAGCAGGGGGATGGGAGGTGGAGGGGAGAGACTAAGATGGCACCTATGGGGTGTTTTATAAGCCAAATTGGTACAAATTCCCTACATAGCTCTTCATGCCAATACATAACATTCCTCTTAAATGGAAAAGAGATTGAAGTGGCCAATTTCAAAAAATCCTTTAAACCCCAAAGATGCATAACATAAAATCTCTAAGCTAGTCAAAACAAGTTTCACCTTCTACTGAAGCTGGAATTATAAGAAAAGCCAAAGCACTATAGGGGGGAGCAATTCCTGCAAGATTCAATCATGTGTACATCAAAGAAAGTGGAAAAATACTAGAAAATGATGAAGATGAAACTTAATGGCCCAACCTATCCCAAGATATCCTTAGCACCAGGAGGTGCAGAAGCCCTGGAAGGTCATCGATTCAGAGGAAATCTCAGCCTCCTAAGAAAGCTATTTCGATGTTATTTTGCTGGCATTGCAAATTTTAGAGCAACAAGAAGCTCAAGCTAATAAATGGTTTACTTTCATGCTCCTCAACTGCAAGTTCTTAAAACATCAGTACCAAATGGTAGGCCGGAGTTACTTCAACCATAAAGCCACTGCAACTTTCTTTTCTTTTTGGTGGACTGACCACACTTTGAAGTAAAGAAAGGGGATGCTATCAGCCTCTTCCTCTACTCAGTCATGAGGAGTCCTGAAATGGCTTCCTTGTAAAGCTGATTGGGAATTTTTTTTGGAGTGTTTGGAAATGCCGATTTATCAAAACCAAAATTTTTGCAGGGACCTATCTGTTCAGATAAAATTTTTGTTGGAAATATTGCTCAAGTCCTGGAGGGAAAGACTGAGCAAAAAGAGAGAACACGACACCAGAATAGTCAGTAGTCAAGTGAGTAAGTTACATTTCATTTGTTCTTGAGATACTTATAAAACACATTTATACTCATTATTAACTACCATTCAACCAACAATTCCTGCTTGGACCGAATAAGGGAAAGCCATGACTGTAAATCACTATGATTTGAATGGAGAAACGTTGAGGAATAACAGCAAAATAAAACGCTTCCAGCTATTTTCAAAATTGAGTTGCCTTGTTTTCCCACCCACAAAGATGAATTAAAGCAATATGCTAATTATGAAGCTAATGTGTAATACTTTCTTGCACTAACAAGCTTTTGATGCTACATCGATTCCCTGATTTAAAAAAAAAAGTTTATTTTCATTAGCAGAAATTCCCACATTCCCCAAACAAGTTGCTTCCCCTAGTCAGTTACACATATGTGCATGCCTGGAAGTTTTATATAATACTGATATATTTAATATCACACTCCCACTGAACAGTCCTTCTACTGTCCCCTCTGCTAAACACTGCACCCTTGCCATTGGACCAGAACACATCTTGTGGCATTTCCAATCCCACTACCTTCACATTGTCATAGCTAGAAATATTGCAAGATGGGAAAGCACCATGTGTGAGATCCTGAAGTGCTGAAATGAACACAAACAGCTAGCATAATGGTAAAGCCTTACAACCAATGGTATAAATAGGAAAATCTATGACAAACTATGGTCCTTTTATGATTATCTATTTGAAGACTACATGTTCTCCACTTTTTAAGTCAGAATTTTGTCACATATATGGCCACTTCTAGTTACAGCTTTTGTACAATTATCCTTAGTCAAACAGTTCATTTGTTTTGTATGAAGTGACCATCTTCAATGAAAAGGAACTAAATAAGATTAGTTGTATTTCTGTGTTCTGAGAACTGTTGCAATTTCTTGGGCACTGTTGCTTTTGTGGCATGACTGGGGCCTTGTTTTCAAGGAAATCGAGTGTTGTAGCTATTGAAGAATAAGTTGTTCTGCAACAGCTCGTGCAGAAGAGATCCCTATGTAGACTCTCTATTGCAGAATAAAATTGGACTTCCTCTGGAGTAATTGTACTTATTCTGTAATAGCTTTGCTGATCAACCTCCCCATGTAGGCAAGGTGTTAGACTTTAGGCAACATAGAGTAAGACTCATTTTAAAGCTCACAGAGGATGAACTGTGTGTTCCTTTGTTTGCACTGCACCAAGCACGCACATTGCAGATATGATCAGCAAATAAATGTATTCAATGAAAAATAAGGCTGGGGGTGAGGGGAGGGGGACAATGCAACTCCCCCCCCCCACCACTACTCCTTTCTCATTAAACAATTAATGGCTAAAAGCCTCCAAATGTTTTAATGGAAATGTTAAATAAAATGACTCTAGAGCACAGAACCTGTTCTCCAGCACACTATAAAACAGTTCTAGAACGTTGCTACTTTCCAACACCATTTAGCAGCTGGGGATATAAATCTGATAACCAACTGTATTCGCTTTCAAATTACTACCCCCCTCTCTAGCTCCCGGACTAAACATATGTTTAAATTGCTTAAAACGATTCTTTTGATGGCCAACATAAAACCTATCCCTCAGTTTCACAAATGCTGACAATCCAATATATTTGCTGATTTTATGCACACATTAAAGGGTCCTGCCTGAAAAGGCTGTTGGATCGTGAATTAGTTTGAAGTTGATTTACTGAATATTAAGAATAATTTCCAAGAGGGGAAAAAACTTCACAAAAACCTTATGGCCTTGTGTTTTTCACCTCCTCTGGAAAAATAGGAAAGAAAAGAACACACCTGGTGTGTGGTTAAAATAACTATAAAGGAACAATTCTTACAGGGTCTCATCAGGGAAACTGTGTTATTTTTTAATTGCCTTTTTTCCCCCTTGCAAATGACATTTTGATGGATAATTCAGAACAGTCAAAATCTATGTTCTAGAAAATAGTCAGGTACAATCTACCCAGATGTTTTGTTAGGTTCTCAATAGATAAGCTTTCTTTCAGTATTAAGGAATTACATTTTATATATAGTTAAAGGCTGCATCTATATTGAGGAAAACATAGCTCCATCAGAATGTCTGTTTAACATGATCTGTGATAGACACGTATGCCGTGTGCCTTCCATCACAGAATTGTTCTAAAACATTCTCTTCCACTAGCTCAGACAGGCCTTGGGCCTGATGGGCTTTACAAAACCAAAGGAGATACAGAGAAATTGCAGAAGTGGGTGCGTGAGATCAGACCAGGTCAAAGTCATTTAGTCTGGGGGGCCATTTCTGTCAATAACTTAGTCTGGTGGGCCACAAAATGATGCAAGAAAAAATAAACCTCACAGCAACTATTTATACACATGGGTCTACATACTGTACGCATCTTTCATTTGATATGATCAAATATAACTCATTCTTAACAGATTTACTTGGGGGAAATCCTGGGCTGATACAGGCAGGGCAGGCCACAGAAGAGCAGATTGCATGTTTGACACCTCTGGACCAGGTGATCATGAGTGTCTCTTCTGGCCTTAAAGTCTATGAGTCTATAGGAGAGACCATACTAGCTCCTTCTGGTCCTATAATCTATGGCTATGTCTACACTTGCTAAAATTAGTTCGAATTAGTTAGTTCAAACTAACTAATTCGAACTAATTTTAGCTAGTTCAAATTAGCTTAATTTGAACTAGGAAAACTTAGTTTGAACTAAGTGCCATTCATGGCACTTCCTTAGTTTGAATTAGCAATCCCCATTCATTTCAATGGCTGGTTAGTTTGAACTAAGGGTGCATCTACACTTGTAAATGAAGTCGACTTAAGCTTGCTTAAACTGACTTAGTTTACCCTGCATTTACACTACAGTTTCCTTAAGTCGACTTAAGCAAGCTGCTTAAGTCGACTTAAGGAAAATAAAGTCGACAATGAAAATTAAGTCGACTTTATTAAACCTCCTTTTAGGTCGACTTTTTCAAGTCGACTTAAGCCAGTGTACACCTGGAGTAGCCCCTCGACTTAGAGCTACTCCCTGCTGGGGGGGGAGCACAAGGGAGAGCCTAGCATGCTCCCCACAGGGCAGGGCAGGGCAGAACCCTGCCCCAATGCCCTGCCAGGGTCCCTGTCCCCCTTTGCCCCGTTGTACCCATGTACAATGAGGCAAAGGTTGAGCCCCCTGGCACTGGGTAAGGGGTGCCCCTCCTGCCACCGTGGACCTGCCCAAGTCCCCCTAGCTCCAGAAGTCGACCTAGGCGTCCAGTGTGGACGCTCTAGGTCGACTTTGTAAGTTCCCCCCTAAGTCAACTTTAAATTTAGGTGTAGACATGCTAAGTCAACTTAACTAAGTCGACTTTAAGTCAACTTAGTTAAGTCAACTTAGCTAAAGTCGACCTAAATTTACAAGTGTAGACATAGCTTAAGAAATTAGTTCGAATTAACATGGCCACACTGGTTAATTCGAACTAGTTAGCTCGAATTAACCCTTTAGTTCGAATACCCTATTCAAACTTAGTAGTTCGAATTAAGGAAGCCCTTAATTTGAACTAACTAAAGCCTAGTGTAGCCATGGCGTTAGTTAGTTCGAATTAAGCCTCCTTAATTCAAACTAACTTGTCAGTGTAGACATAGCCTATGAAATCTGAGATCTAATTATCTAGAGCCTGGATCTTGCAAACAAATGTCTAGGCTTAACTTTACATATAAGTAGTCCAGTGATTTCAACAGGACTACTCATGTGCTTAATGTTAAGTATGTGCTTAAATATTTGCAGTGGGATTTAACTGTTTATACCATGCCAATCTCCACAGTATCCAAAACAGTGAATAGCCAACCATCTAGTTTCAGTTTGTGCAGCAACATAACTGTCAACTAAATTCCAATTGCAAGTCCAAATTCTGCAATCAGTTATATCCATGCAATTCCCTTTCAAGACAATGGGTTTGCACAGGTGTAACTGATGGCAGAATGGGCCTGAAAAATTTTCATTATCAGGGAGTGAAGGGGTGATTCACAAGATGGGGGTGGGGGAGGTAGTTTTGATAGTTAGGAAACCACAAATATTTTTGTTATTACTTGCTGCATTCCAAGTAATGTGTATTGACCCCACAGTGATATTGGTCCAGAGTCGCTCTTAGGTCACCATGCTCAATTCTAACTCAGACTGTAAATGGGCAAAAATTGTCCTGCCTCCCAACCTCCCCTTTTAAAGCTGTTATAAAATCCTAAGACCAACAGAAGTGTTCTCACAATTAAAGCAATTCCAATACCCACACTACCTAAAATGCCACAGGTGTTCAATAAAAATATTTCCCTGGAGTGTCTGAACAGCCCCTGTGACATTAAGAGCCTTAAAGTAAATATTAGTTCTTCAAAAACTGAATACACATTTACAGGTGCCCATCCTGTGATTCTGGGCTCCTATCCTAAATATGAAAAATTACAAAGGACTGCAATAACTATATCCTCCTGAACAGCCTTCAGAAACAGGGAAACACTGAAAAATAATACTGAAAATCAAGACAAAGGTTGGAACTTAATTCCATAATCTGATCATCTGCTTGAACTCTTATACACATGTGGAGTTCCATTTAAGTAAACAGACCCATACACAGATGTAAAGGTATCCTTGGGTGGACCAGACTGCATATTTGCTGCTTATGATTCGAGTTTGTGTCCCTTTAAATGAGTTTTAAATCTCTCAGTAAGTTAGGTAAGTGACGTGTGCTTGTACATAAAGGCATTCTGAAGAAGCCTCATTTTTAAAAACATCTTTATTTAGGTTGCATGGTTACAATTTTATGTCCATAGATACACTCAATTGTTCTTAATTAGTAAATAGCTTGCCATGTATACTGTGCATTCTCTATCAAATCACTGTACAATAACTTTATAAAACACATGTTAAGTGACATTTTCATCTGTACAATATTCCCGATTAGTGCACTATCATGTCACCAGTTAGAGAGGCAAATAGATTAGTTTGCAAAAGCATTACCTTTTAAATTATGGATTAGTACAAAATGGCACAAAAATGAAAAATTCCGTTTAGAAAGCTGTAGGCATGGTCAAGCTTCTGAGCAAGTTGAGTCAGATCTCTATTTCCAAATGCCAGTTATGGAGATTGAATTTAACTATTAGTCCTCTCTTTGGCTTCATAAGAAACAAATACATTTTTACAAACTGGGATCTGTACTGTTTGAAATATCTGTATTATAACAGCAGGGTCAGATCATCAGAGTTCATGTACAGTTAGCAAACTTCCAGTTTTCACTATCACCCCACAACTAAAATTAGACCGAGATTTTCAGACATGTTCAATTGTGCATAATCATTTATAAACACCTATTTTAGGCATGAAAATACCTGATGTGCACATAAATTAGGTGCAGAAATACTAAAATATGGCCCAAAGTCTTATTTCTAAATTTAAGAACTTAATCAAAAGAGCTATATTAATAAATTACCACCATCCATTCTATCTTTCCAATAGACTTTGCCTGGGACACTGGTACCTACTGCCAGATAAAGACAAATGAAGTCTAGGAAAGATTTCTTAGTCAATCAGAAACTGAACTCCTAATCCAAAGGCTTAAATAGTAAAGGAGAGAAGACAGTTGGCTGACAATGTACGTTTTAATCTTGAATTATCCATAGAAGAGAGTGAGTGAGCAAGTGGGAAGACCTATTCATCATTTTACAAATAATCTGTGACAATAAGCGTGTGGTCCCAATTAGATTAATGAATTCAGGAGAGTCTGTTTTGATTTGGTACCGCTTAGAAATATCAAAAAGGATTATCCTCATTAGTCCAAAATACATAGAGGTGTTCATTTAGTAAGTTCACCAATGAAAAATAAGTTTATAAAGCAGACTGACAGTGGTCTTGCCAGCAGAGTCCATCTCAAATCCAGAAATGGCAGGAAGTTACACCAACTAGTGGTACCCAGACAGTCATTTCTCAGGTTTTAAAAAAAGCAACAGTGAGAAAGTAGAACCATCATTTACTGAACAGCTTCAGAATATGAGCGAAAAATTGATTTAGGAGTTTTCTTGCAAAATTTAAATAATGCTCTTTCCACAGTCTTATTTCACAGATGCCCATATGATGAGTCCAAGAACTACTGCTCCAATGGCAAGTACAAGAATGATGATGCACAGTTTCTTTCGGGACTTGCGCTGTCAATACAAAAAAGATGCTTTTTGTACAGTACTCAGGACTACATATTAATTGCATCGATGGCTCTGTCAGTTATACAATCTAAATGAGTTGTGTATTTAAAAAAGAGACAAGGAAAACAGTGAATGGTTAAAAAGGCAAAAGTCATTCAGAAAGCAAACAATGCAAGTTAAAACTTCACTCAGATTTACCAGAGCAGCTGTGAGCAGCCACTGCAGGCAAGTCTGGTTTCATCCTCACAGCCCTGAACTGGAAGCATACTGAGTGGATGGCATATATGCAAAATGCTCAGCAATACGAGCTGCGAGAGGCTTGAGCATGCTCAGTGAGGATGAAATTATTGGAGATTTTATCCACTAAAAATCAAATAAGCTTCTACTGAGCATGTATGAATTGTGATTTTTCAAAGGCTTATAACTTCGTCAAATGTGGGTGGATTTTTCACAGGGATGTCAAATGGCACATCCCTGAATACACAGGCCATTCCCTCAGTCAAATTTCAAGTCCTTCTTCAATAAACACAGGAAGCTAAAGCTTTTCAAGTAAAAGATCATAACTTTTTAGCATGAAGTAAATTATATATTTTCCCCTAGCCTCATTCTTTGAACCAGCTGAATCATTTTGGCTGAAGATTTCAAAAAAATTTCAGCCATGCAGAAGTTTCCCATCTTCAAAGCATCTGACATAGTGGGATTTTCTCCCACGGAAACTATATATATATATCTGTTAGTCTTTCAAAGTGTCACAGGACTCTGTTTGTCATAGAAATGTTTTTCTCAGATGGTTACAGTTTGGAAAGTTAGAAACAATTGAAAGGATTTATAAGGGGAAGTGGTGGGCAATGTTAATAAAGGGTGCTACCAACCCTGCCTAAATTTTAGAAAAAAGTTAACCATTTTTTGTCCCTTAGAAGCCAGCAGACAAATCCAGGTTCAATAATTTTTTTCCTGGCTATAACTGCAATATATGTAAGACTTTAAAATGTAAAGGCCAACTTGAGTGGAGAAATGTTCATTATTAATAAAGGTTCTCTCTAACACAGGCCAAAATTTAAGAATTTTTAAATAGATTTTTTTTTAAAGGCTTTCAGAGGTTCCTAAATCTTTTCTCTTTCATTTTATTTTTAAAGTCAATGAACTTCGCTGAACTGGAACACAAAGCCTTCTATGCACAGAAGAGATTTATTTCACCTCAGCAGCGGCAGCGCAAAACTTCTCTATACTGCCCTGCCAATAAATTCCAGTCCTGATTTAGGAGGAACTACAAAGCTAAGTGTTCTCCATGCACATTCGATCCTTCTCTCATAGCAATGGATATGCACTCGTCAGTTACGATGGTTTTTCATAATATGGAGCACCAGCCATTAATTTCGCAGAAGGCTGCTAAACTTTCAGAGGGCGTTGTCTTTTTGTTACTACAAACCCAGGCTGAATTTGGAACAGTGACCCAGAGATCCCATCCTATCCCAGTCCTGGGACTCTGGATAAGTTTTCCAAACTGTTAAATCAATTGTAAGTAAGACTTAAACGGCAACTACCATAATAAAAACCATGACAGACAACGAAAAGGGACAGTTAATGATAGATGACTGGCAATTTGAACTCTTATTACCTGGTAGTCTGCTGCTCTTGATAGCTGCTGGTTTCCTTGCTGGACATGTACTTCTGCATTTTCTACATTGGCTTCTATGCTGTCTTTAAAAAAAGAGGAAAAAGTCAATTTTTCAATTAAACCCCGACCCAAAAGTTGCATCTGTTTACCACCCATTATTAATTCACTTACAGCTTCTGCAGTTCTGATCTTCCACAGTCCCAGAGTAGAAATTTACTCTCATAAATTAAATTCCAGGAATCTTACCCCTAGAATGTCTATGTTCAATTGGATCAAATAAAGCATCTAATGCAAAACAGAAATACTACCCTCCTAATAATGGATTATGATTAGCCAAAATCATTAACATGGTATAAATAGACAGAGGCAATACTGTATCATCACTTCAAGAGATTTATTTTCATTTTGCTTTCCTGAATAAAAAGTTAATAAATCTGTATCCACTGAAGAACATTAAAAGTAACTTTATTACAGAAACATAGTAGATAAAATGTTCAAATACACAGAGAGAACAATCACTTTTGACTTGCATGTACCTTCAAAAACAGACAAACTTTTTTATACTACTACATCATGGAAGTTCCCTCCTTTGTCATTTTATCTATATGTACTGTACCAGTGACCAGACTAAGTTCTGAAGCACACAGAGTATTCCAAGGTTGACTTCAGATATCATTATAACAAGTGCTTTTTTTTTAAAAAACAAAGATGCTGGTACTCGGCCAGCTGAAGGGGGACAGGGGGGGCAGTGTCAGCAGGGGAAAGGAGACCTGTTCCTTTCCCTTGCTGACCCTGCCCCCCTCCCCAGCTGGGCAGCGGGGCGGCAGGGGACAGGGCCTTGCACCACCCCGCTCCTGGGACCTCTCCAAACTCCTTGCTCCACCACCGCCGGCCCCAGCGGCCCTCCCAGGCCCCATCAGCTCCCCACCCCCCTGGCTCCTTCCCCGCCAGCTCCCCACCCCCCAGACCCCCTCCCCTTACCTGGCCGGAGCTGCAGAGTTGGCCAGAGTTGCTCCCTTGCCAGGCTGCTTCTCCCGACCTGAGCCACGCATCTGAGCATGCTCAGGGTGGGAGATGTGAAAAGGCTCCAGCCTAGCTGCAGCTCCTAGGCATCGGAGGGCCGGATTCTGGCCCATGGGCCACAGGTTGGACAAGCCTGGGAGCGCGCCGCTCCTGTCCTGACGACTCCGCTGCCCAGCTGGGTGTTGGTGTCAGCAGGGGGAAGGAGACCTGCTCCTTTCCCCTGCTGACCCTGGCCCCCAGCTCGGCAGCAGTGCCGGCCCAGGAAAAATAGGTGCTGGTACGCGATACCGCTGTTTACCGGCACAAAAAAAGCCGTTATTATAACAGCTTCCCAGTTCAGGTATTCCGGAAATGGGGAGTTGGCTTGGGACATGGACCAATAAGGATAGTTTCTTGGGGAGCTGGTGTTTGACAATAAATGAGAGAGCGTTGAAGAGCGCCTACTGCTCAGAAGAAAGAGGCGCAGACATGAAAAGGAAGCGGAGCCAGATGAAACAAGTAACCAGAACTCCCATCAGACCTTTCAGACAAAATTTTCATCAATTAAATTTCATCCCAAGTGCATTCTGAAGATCAGTAATTATTAAGAAAGTTTTGGGAGACCAAAAAAACCAACAAAAAACAACCTCCCTCCCCCACCATAGCCAATTCATGAATGTTGGTTAGGACAGTATTAATTCCTTACATTGTGGCTGGTGTCAGCACTTAAGTTTTCATATATTGACATGACTAATGGCCAACTCAAAGAAAGTTACTGGCATTATCAAACCAACATGACACCAGTATAATTGCCTGTGTGGATGCTCTTTTTGGAGTAACTGTCTGATTTTTGGTTTATCTGAACTCATTTTGCCTTTCGTGACTAACTGAAAGAACAGAGAAAGTAACTTTTCTATTTTCTCCCCCAGATCTTTAGATATTTCGCATCTTTTCCCATTTTATGTTGGTCACTCACGCAGAAATGTAGGGGAGGGGAAAAGATATTTTACAAAAGTAAGAAAAGTGCATTTAAAACCTTACAAAAATTGGGAGCAGGACTCACACAAAGAAGTTGGACCTGAAACTACTTTTAAAGCAATTTTTCCAAACACACTAGATTTCATGATTGCTTTAACTGATCATTTAACAATTTCTTCCAGCCTAGAACAAAACAAGTTAGAACTTTATCCATTTAAATGCAGTTAGTCAGCAGAAAAGGTACTCCAAACTGCCCTCAAATCCACATTTCATCTTGTTTTTTTTTTCTAGGGAATCATGATTTTATGGTTTAAAATTAAGATCCAAGAAATATGCAGTGATGTATAGTGTATAATAAACCAGTGGGATCTTATTAATTCTTCTCTCCTCCCTCCCCCTCACCACACTATTTGTAAATTTCAATCAAATTTTCTACAATATTTTATGATGTGTGCTTACCTATTATATCACCTTGTTCATGAATCATCATTCCTAAATCTTTAAATATTTCATTGATGTCCAAAATATCTGCCTGTAAGAGAAAATAGTTTATTTAAACAACAAAACAGTTACCAAACACCACAGGAAACTCCTGTAATTAGCTAAACACTGTGAATTAGTTCAAACCAGGTTTCCTGCGTGAAGAAGATAATGTAAATTCTTTTGCAAGCTCAAGATTTAATTGATTTTACAAAGATTTACAAGATTTAATTTAATTTAACTTAAACGACCCAAGTTTTATATACTTTCATATTCATCAGTACATAGTTTTAATGTCCCAAACTGGTTGCACTGCATATACTACTATCTTGAAGAGACCAATTTATAAGTTCTTGTTTACACACAAGTTTGCAATGGTTTAACTTTGCCTCAAAACTACAGGTGCTTTCAAACTAACTTAGAGCTGGTCTATAAAAAGAACTAATGCACTGCAAGCTCGGGTGAAAATCTAAAGCAGTGGCTTTCAAACGGTCTTCCGCAGGATCCAGTTGAAAAAAATCATTTATGCCCATGACCCAACAATTACATCTTTGAGCAATGCATTCCTGTCTTTTGATAGTGGCAGCAGGGGGCGCTGCAACCCAGTACCTGAGGGTCTGCGACCCAGTACTAGGTCCCGACCCTAAGTTTGAAAACCACTGATGTAGAGCACTCTAGCTTGACACACACTCAATCTCTGTGTAGATATGGCTTTAAATTAAACTAGTACAAAATTCCACATAGATCCATTTCTGTCAGCTTAAGAGTAGCTTTATGTTGATTGGCTTGAATCAATTCCTTAGTGACTTAAACCAAATGAAAATAAGTGTCAACACATAAGGTTTTGCACCAGTTTTACTATGTCTGTTTAATTTAAACCTGTGCAACTCTTGCAGACATGCTTACTTACCAAAAAAAAAAAAAAAAAAAAAAAAATTAAAAAAAACCAATTTCATTCAGGGGAGAGCAGTGGCACCTACACAATTAACTATTAAAATGTGCTTAATAACAGTGATTTTATTAAATCTTGTTGTTTTGCTTACAATTCTTACTTATGTTATTATCCATATTTTTTTAGTTTACTAACAAAAATATTTTTTCTTCATTTAATCAATAACAAAGTCTATAAAAGAGAATTAGATTCTATTTGTCTCATGCATCAGCAAAATTGCCTGTTAAATCTCCAATTCCAGGATCTTCATTGCTGGCAAAGTCTGCTGGAGCTCAAGATGTATAATTTCAGTTAGTCTGGAATCCATCATCCAAACTCACAAGTGTTTTCAAAGCCAATAAACATTCCTTTTCAAAAACCACAACAGCCACAATGATATTAATTCATAGCCTACATGTCTTGAATTATTTAATAGGTTCATTAGTTCTTATTTTGATTTAAAATATTGGAATTTCCCCTGCCTCTCCATCCAATTTTTTAAATTTTGTTTTGTTATTGTTAGATGAATGCACAGACAGTTGGATTGTCCTCAAGCATTTCTGTTCAACACAGGAAAAATTCAGGAATGACTGGAGTCAATATTTCATGTGGCAAACTAGTGGGACTTTATACAATATTAACAGATGTAAACACATTAATTTTTTAAAGGATATCCTGCATTTCTAGACAATGAACACCATGAAGAACTGAAAAATAGCCCATCTGGAAAATTCTGTAGAGAGGACATTTTCAGTTTTATTTAAAATTTGCTTTGAAAAAATAGTGCAAGGAAATGAGCAAGCTGGACTCAATAGTGGAGCAAGGCATGGACAGCAATGAATGGGAACACTGAGCTATCTCCAGTGTCTGTAAAGACACCTGGGGATGAGAAGAAGCTTTTTAAAAAAACAATGCTAGGGATATTTATAGAAAAACCCAAGTTCTATCTTACTTGGTAGTCACATGGATGCCTACTTATTCCTCATCTGAACTCAAGGGCATTTTAGTAGACCAGGGCACTGCTTCACAGAACAGCAAAATGTGGTTTTCGCGTAGGGAATTCCATGTGCAATTTTTTACTTATTGTGTAAAAGCAATTTCTGCATTAAAAATATTTTCTAATTTTCCATGATGGATTCCTCCTACTAACGCTAATGCCTGCTGCACTAGGAAATCCTCTTTGGAAGCATCAGAGAGGGATCCTCAAGTTTGTCCTAATGTTGCACATAGTGGTACTGCTTACCTCAAGCTGTCTGATGGAAGACTCTCGCTCCTCAATAAGACGGAGATCATCTTCTGTAACTTCTTCATCTTGCACTTGTGCTTGATGTTGACTGTAAAAACAACACCAAGAACATTCAGGCCAAATAACCTACCCTATTATGTAAGGCTGAAATATACTTCTTGTTAAAAAAGAACAAAATATAGAGGATGCCTATTACACTCTCTATTAATAGCACTAATATTTTCTCCCCTGCAAAATTTGTGTGATGCTGATCTCAAAAAGAAAGTTATGCAGGCAGGCTTTAACATATGAAGTGCCTTATAATCTAGTGTTTTATTCAGCATGCTGCTCAGTATGCCACTAAAGAATGCATCTTCAATTAGGATTCTAAGCTGAGAGTCACTGAAGGCTGGAATCCATTTTGGCTTTCCTAGTTAGGGGAGTTGGTGGATTAGAAGCCACTTCAGGAAAATGCAGGTATTCTTCTGAGTTAAATAGTTTGATCCATGTTTCAGAGACATAGCTGTCATACTCTGGAAGGATAAAAGACAAAAGGGCTGCGCATTGCTTTTTCCCTGTCCCATACAGGCAGTTTTTTCTTTTGTGATGTTACACAGGGATACAGAGTACCGGCACCTTTATTGCTGGCCCTGCTGCCAGCAGGGGAAAGGAACATGCAGTTGGAAGAAGAGGGGTGATGCAGGAAAAAGAGTGGTGGGAGAGGCATTTTTCAAATTTACTATCAAGATACAAGTACCAGCACTTTTTTTTTTTTTTTTAAACACATAAAAAGCACTGGTTACAAGCATAGTTAGATGAAAGCTCTTTGTCATATCTCCTTTCTTCAGAAAGCCCTAGCAAATGACAGGAAGCATGTTCCATTTTAACATGTTTGTTAATTCATAACGAATTTTTTAAGCCTTCTAAAAAAAATTCTTCTTATGCCTGTACATTTTTATTGAACATTAGTAGATGGATGTATGCATGTTTAACAGGCTTCCCCCCCCCCCCCCCCATCTTGTAGTTGAGTAATCAGGAGGGCAGCAATAACTGGGATTAGCTAAATCCAACTTGGTACTTAACACTGAGACCATTATAGAAGGAAGAAGTTACTCACCCTGTGCAATAATGATGTTTCTTTGACATGTGTCCCCCTAGGGTGTTCCACTGTAGGTATGTCTGCATCCCTGTGCTGCTAATTGGAGAGTTTTGATGGCAGCATCCAATGTTCCCTCTAAGGTTTGGCGGCTTGTGTGCAAAATTTTCAAGCCGTGTGCAAAACTTTTTCTGAATAAAATTTGTGTGTAAACTCACATGACAGAAATTATAGGCATTAATTGAAGTTAAAGTAATTGTAAATAGAATTAATTAATTGTGTTTAATTGAATTTGAATGAATTTTGAATTGAAATTTAATTTTTAGAAAGGTTTTTATTTAAAATTAATTTTTAAAAAGTTTTTTTT
>ML685835.1:10341108-10418394 GCA_007922175.1 Pelusios castaneus
TGGGGGAGAAAGAATGATATCTGATTTATTTACAAGACAGAAGTACTGAATACATGTCCTATACTATACCTGAGAGGAGAAAAGACCTTTCTAATCATCTATTAAAAAAAACACCAATTTCCTCTTTTTATTCCTATTCAGAGTGGACAGTGGCAGGGCATGAGAGAATTTCCTCTAGATTTCCCCATCCACATAGACCGCATCGACCCTCCCTTCAAGTTTGTAAAAACTACACCTTGCCCTTAGTCAAATCCACACTTTTCTTCTTGGAGACTGGAGCAAGGGGGGAGGGGAAGAGTCTGGTCATACAACATGGCTGAGTTTCCTACCACAATCTTTTTTTTTTTTAATTGCCTCGAGGCCAAGCAAGAGAGGCATTTCAATTAAAAAAAAAAAAAATCTAGTTATTCATGTATCAAGTGCCAAGTTTGTGCAGCAAACATGAATGAGACAGAAGTGATTAAATAGTTATAACAGAATCTGTTGACCATATTCATTAATTTTAAATCTCTTGATCCTACCAGTCACAAAATACACCAAGAGAAGCAATAGTAATTACCATGTGTGGTAGCAATTCCTTTCAGTTAGAGTGCTTTACTTCTTACATGCTGTAGCAGCAATTGCTTACAGAAAGCTACTGCACATTTTCCTGCAGGTGAGGCCTATTAAGTGATTTTATGTAGCACTGAACATTCATTTTAAATACAAAAACTTCACTTAGATGTTGTCAACATCTAGTAATGAGCACAATACTATGAATACATAATTTAAGCCAGTCAAATACTTCACATCAGCTATCATTATGTTCAAGTGATCCATGTTCTTCATTTTTATACCTGTTCACTTGTCGCAGGCAGAGACCCAAACTCTTTAATATACTTGTCAGTTTCTTTGGCAAGCTGGTTTGTATACTGCTGCTTCTGTTGCCTAAACAAATGCAAAATGTTTATGATAGCCATTGGATTATTTTCCTAGAACAATCTGATTCTCAGGACAGTATTTTTAGAACAACATTACTAAATATTTATT
Organism: Pelusios castaneus; assembly: GCA_007922175.1. Lineage (NCBI taxonomy): Eukaryota > Metazoa > Chordata > Testudines > Pelomedusidae > Pelusios > Pelusios castaneus. Next base: position 10,342,138 of record ML685835.1, read on the forward strand.
TACAGGCATTTCAATTCTTTACTATAATATCTGAGAACTAGTAGCTCAGAAGGGTGTTGGATGAAACAAGGCCCTGAAAATAATTGTTAAATTAGTGATTTAGCAGTGGAATCAGTCACAAGAATGTCGCTGGTTATTGTACAGAAAACATGGCAAATAGCAAAGCTTTTTTCGGAAGTCAAATATACTTGTAGTAAAATAAAAGGTTGCAGCATGAAATGCATCAAGTTGTTTTTGTGGTGGACTCTGCACAGTGAAGTACACATATAGCAGACTTCAGACACCTTCTAAAAGAGAAGGTCAGGAGAAGAGTTTAATTTTTGATAAATCAAGAAGTCAAACTCATTGTGGAAAAGGGTACATTTAATTTTTTTAATTATGATTTTTGGCTTAGTTGTAAATTTAGGACATACCACCAACTCAATCCAGAGCAGATCTCGATGTCCATGGAAGGTTTGTACCAATACAAGGGGAGGATATGTTTTATGTGCTAACTATACTTGTGTTATTTGTTCGGTATCTTTTCATAGAGAAATATTAGGAGCACAGCTATTTATGCCCTTTGTTGTTCTGCCCTCCTCATCTTTCTCTCTCTTTCCCATGTCTGTGGCTCTCCTAACTTCTCTTCCCCCCATGAGTTTAACTTCAGTCTCCTCCCTGATTTAATCTGCAACATGATCAGAAATGAAAGGAATAAAATGGGGTTTTTTTTTTTTTTTTTTTTTAAAGTGTCTTCATTAAGCTTCAGAAGCAAACATTTCAATGAAATAATAAATAGATCCTTGAACGGATACAACATTTACATCTGCATCTGATCCATAAAAATGGTCCATGGATCTGCAGCGCTCTAATAATGGAGTCTAGGAGGAGTTTGTCTTTCTCAATCACAATTTCAGGTTACTTGCAGACTCAGGAAGACAGCACTAAGTAAGTCAACCATTCAAAAGTGACCTGAAAGTGATCTTCACAATCAAACAGTAAAAGGATTTAAAAAAAAAAAAAAGCCTAGATTCTGCAGAATGATTCACAGATGACACAAATACATGAAGCATGTCAGACTCACACCAAAGAGCAGATCTTATAACATCTGTCACAATATCATTTTCCTGTACATTTAGAAGCAGCCAGGGACCTGAATTTATTCTCAGATTGCAAATTTGTAGAACAAAAGGCTCATGGATTCCCCAGTTTCAGGGAGCAGAGCATCACTCCTCTGGTATTATTTCAAATTTCCCTCCCCATATTGTTCCCAATTACCTTTGGTCTTGTAGATGTAGTTGCAGCCAATTTACCCTTAATCCAAACAAATCATTGCATACACTATTCAAACAAAAGCAGCCAGGATTAGATTTTCAACTAACCTAGGTATGCAATTGTGCGCCAAATTTTCATTTATCATCTCTGCAGGTATTGTGCACACGGTTAAAGAGCTGAAAGCAGCACTAGCTCTAAAATGCACAGCAGCATCCCCACCCTGATGCTGAGTGATGCCAAGTGCAACAGGAACTTTGCTAAACTCAGAGTTTAGTTACTACGTCAGTGCATAGTCTACTTTCAATCATTGGCAACCGCAGGAAAGCCACTGTGGATCCCGGGTAGTTTGTCACCAATGCTGTAGTCCCAGCTCAGAGTAATTACAGCAGTTTGTCCTTCTGCACAGAATGAATGTGACAGCTCCAGTCTAACACACACTTCCTCCTGCCATTCAATGTCTACAGTGTTGTATTAACAGCCAGAGAAGTTGGCCAACTTGTTCACTCCATGAGTTAGCGCAGCACACACAGCTGTGTTAGGATTAAAGCATAAAAGGAGTAGAAGAGTTAAGTCAAAGCTGAATGAGCGTCTGTATTGGGAAAAAGAGTGGCTCGTAGTCTCCTTCACTGGGACACAAATGAAAGCCCACACTCAAATGGCTGAACGTCTGTAAAATATTTGCCAAGTGGTCTTATTTCACGGCTGCTTTCTCTAGTATTTTTGACATATGTTCCCTTGTGATTTCACCTCATGCCGTGTCTAGCATTGTTTAACAATCTCACTTTGCCTTCTTGTAGTAAGCCACAAAAGCATCCCTCTCTCCAGAGCATACATATCACGTTGAAATCTGTACAAAAAGAATGTTCCAGGGGCTGATCTGGAGATTTTTGAATCCCTAGAGCCAAATTAGGCCCTTCTGGTGCTATCAGTTTGTCCTTATTTACATTTACCACAGCATATGTTCAGCAGAAGTACTGAGAACTGCTAGGTAGGTAGGTTACCATGGCAACATCCTCAAGGTTACAAAAATACCTGAGATGATTTTGTTTTTAACTTTATTTTTTTTCACGTTTAAGCTTTAATATTTGGTTTCACTTCCACCCTCACAATAAAGCTGAGCATATTGCTAAAAATCACAGTCACCTACTGAGACAGAATAGCGGAATTAGAAGTTTTCATGTAAAGTACTTACAGCTGTTGCCTCAATTCAGGCGTGTCTTGTGGCGTTCCAAGTTGTTGCAATACTCTTTGTATTTCTGCAGCTGTTGGTGAAGAGGAAGAGAGATTTTAATGACCCAGTTAGATGTATTTCCCCTTTAGTTTCCTGCATTTTTGCTTAACAACTCTTTAAAACATACACTTGTTGACAAAAATGTACATGCACAACTGTGGTAGGTAAAGCAAAGTGCAATTTTCAATGAGCCTAAATTAAATCCTAGGCTATCTTTATAGAGGAACACAACACCTGAAATATCTAGGCACAAAGTGGTGATATAAGAGATGAAGTTAGTTTGAGTCAGACTCCTTAACTCATATTTATCTAAAGTTATTTTAAAAAGCAATGCAACCTTAATACTTATTTATTCATCCTGTATGTATGCTATATCAGATAGACATCAGAAAGACTGTCACGCCATTGACAGGTGTATAAATATTTAACTAGCCTATCAGTGAAATAACAGCTCATAAAACAGACCTACACTTAAACTAGTGATAATTCAAAATGAAAATCCAGGGTTCTATTTAAAGTTTAATTATATGGTGGGTTCTAATGCTTTAAAAATTCATTTTCTTATGGAATACAATGAGTAACTCACAATCCCATGACATGTTTTAAGTTTGTTACAGAAAATGGATCTCACTTCTCAATGAGCAAAATGAAGATGTACCAAAGCCTTCCTTTTAAGTTAACGTGCCTGTTAGGGGTGGGATGAAATTAAAGCTTTAATTTGTGATGTTACTATTCACTAGCCTGATTCCACAGTGGCACACTTCTAGAAGACCAAAACAGGGAGATTATTTGAGAGAGACAATCTATACTTGTGGAACCTCAGTCAACAGTTACCCATCTTCCCAAAACACATTTATCTCCATGCAGACTGAGGCAGCCACCCATGCAGCAAAAAAATATGAAGTCATCAAAACAGGGATCTCCCTACATGACACATAAGTTTTAAAGAACTATAGCTAAATTTTGCATTTTTTCTTAATGAGTTTGAGTACATCATGGAAATTTTCCCTGATTTTAATCAGTAATAAATAGTAAAAGGCGGCATCTTACTCTAAGTCTACAAGATATTTATTATATAAACTAAATTTTATAGCAAGATCTTTATCCGATCGTATAAAATAGGTGAGAATCCCTTACTGAAATATTATAAAAAGCATTACCAGATTAGTGATTTTAAAGATATTTTAAGAGTCCTCAGTAAATCATTATATTGCATGTGTGTGTTTAGTTTTAAATATATACATTCCAATATTCACTACTGTTAAAATGAATGATTTTACTTTCTATATTATGAGAGTAGAAAGAAAATTCTTAAATATTTTTTGGGAAACTGATATATGCAAGTTAGATTTTTTTTAAACTTTGCACACAACACAAAATTTTGAGTTTAAAAGTAATTTTAAACTACACAAGAAATTCAAGTGTATAAACTACTGATATTAAAGGAGCTTAATGGTTTTAAACTTTAATCATGTTAAACAGAGAAGATAGAGAGATCATTCTAAGGAAACATTATGAACCAATAGCATAATTTGTGAACAAATGCCACCTGCTGGCAAGCTTGAGAGAAACAGCTTCTCGGGGCCAAGTCACCATTAAATAGCCCCCTCAGAATGTAGGGTCTTAAGTAAGACAGACAAAATTTATTGAAAATGAATGTTGATTAACTCAAGTGTTGAATATTGAAATACAAAGCTGAAATATACTGTACTAGAAATCATATTTATCAGTAGTGAACCACAGTTACTCTTTCTGAAGTCTATTTTTCTTGTCTAATCTACATTAAAATTACTTTAAAGATAAAATATCATTTAAATTGGTAACTCATGCAAATAACTCTTTGAAATGAATCAAGATGTAATTTGACTGGCTGAAAGAGATTATTAGGTTTTACTAGGTAGTCAATTTTCAGTGCAAACAAAATTTCTGAAATTCTACTTATGGATAAGTATCTTTTGACCTACACTTGGAGAAAAGAATCAAGTGCTCATAGATTATAGACAACTTGCCTCAGGAGTGAAACACTTCAGTATGCACTTTGGACACACATGCTTTTAAGTACTTTTCTATACCTAGGTCTATTTAACAGATGTTCGTAGGTTTACCAGTTTGGATTACCTTACTGCCACCTGGAGGATGAATTTTCTAACTGCAATGGAAGATTGAAAGTGAATGAATGTTTAAGCAGAATCCATCCAATGTAAATTACTCTGAACAAAGTCTGCACTTCCTCTATATTTAGTTTCAAATGCCACAAGCATAACCATCAACGATATTAAGCCCAAAATAAAGATACACAGAGGACTGCAAATCCACAGATATCTGCTTTATATCCATGGATAGCCTCATCCCCAGATGTGGATATCCACGGACCATTTTTTGTGGATCACAGAATTATAGAAACTGGAAGGAACCATGAGAGGTCATTGAGTCCAATCCCCTGCACTCATGGCAGGACCAAGTACCCTCTTATGACATCCCTGTTAGGTGTTTGTCTAACCTGCTCTTAAAACTTCCAACGATGGAGATTCCACAACCTGCCTAGGCAACTTATTCCAGTGGTTAATCACCCTGACAGGAAAAAGTTCCTAACTAATGTACAACCTAAACCTCCCTTGCCATAATTTAAGTCCATTACTTCTTGTCCTATCATCGGCGGTTAAGGAGAACAACCTTTTAAGGTACTTGAAAACTGTCGTGTCCCCTCTGTCTCCTCTTTTCCAAACCAAAAAACCCAGCTCTGTCAATCTTCCCTCATAAGTCAAGTGTTCCATGTCTTTAATCATTCTTAAAAACAAACAAGGAGTCCTGTGGCACTTTTAAAGACGAACACATTTATTTATCGCAGGAGCTTTCATGGGAGAAAATCCCACTTCGTTAGACACTGAAGATAAATAACCTTTGAAGATAAATAATCATTTCATCAGTTTGTCCATCAATGGTCATGGATAGGCCTTCCAGGACTTCTGTATCTTCCGGGGTAGGACTGGAGCAGCTGCCAGCCCAGAGGTACCTCCAGATCTTCAATGTGTCTGACGAAGTTCGATTTTCTCTCATGAAAGCTCATGCAATAAATAAATTTGTTAGTCTTTAAAAGTACCACAGGACTCCTTGTTTGTTTTGCAGACCAAGACTAACACAGCTATCCCTTTGGCTTTAATCATTCTTATTGCTCTTCTCTGGACTTTCTCCAATTTGCCACATCTTTCCTGAAATGAAGCACCTAGAACTGAACACAATACTCCAGCTGAGGCACAAATGCGGAGCAGAGTGGAAGAATTACTTCACGGGTCTTTCTTACAATACTTCTGTTAATACATCCCAGAATGGTGTTTGCTTTTTTTGCAACAGCGTTGCACTGTTGACTCATATTTAGCTTGTAGTCCACTATGACACACAGATCCCTTTCTGCAGTACTCCTTCCTAGGCAGTCATTGCCCATTCTGTATGTATGCAACGGATTGTTTTTTCCTAAGTATAGTACTATGCAGTTGTCTTTATTGAATTTCAGTCTATTCATCTCAGACCATTTCACCAGTTTGTCCATCAATGGTCATGGACAGACCTTCCAGGACTTTCATATTTTCTGGGGTAGGGCTGAAGCAGCTGCCAGCCAAGAGGTACCTCCAGAACAGCTGACCAGCTATTAGGAAGCCAGTAGGACTGATGAGGACTGCTGGCTGCAAACAGCTGAGGTAGGGGTAGCTAACTGCAAACAGCTGATTGGCTGTGGAGATATGGCTACATCTAAATTTGGATGGATTACGAATCAGACAGAAGTTTATTTTAGTGGATGCGGTCCACATACTATATTTGTATTCATGCAAGGCTCTTAAAGAGACATGTTGTACTGTAGTTTTAAAGCTTACTCCTGAATATTTTGGGGATGGGACTTAATTCCTATAAAAACGAGGGCAGTACTCCCATAACCATTTCAATTTCTCATATGTACAACCAGACACCACCACTTAAGTGTCACAATGGATTTATTGTTTACAATTAGGAACATAGGAAGTATGAGAATTAAAATAAATGAATAAAAAAAATTGATCTCATCTGTTAACCCAGTTCTGAAACTGATCACTTCTGGACAGTTCAGGCCATGTTAATAAAGCCCCACCAAGCAGTTGGTCGGTATTGTAATACTAAGTCACAGGTAAATTTGTTCCATCTTTATCCTTTGCTAGCAGGATTCTTTTAAATTACAATACACATGAACACTCGATGGGACAAAAGATTGGTATAGGTTAGAAGTCCTTCTTGTAGCATTCAGTACAGTTTTCATAAATAAGGCCAGAAGGCATCTGTATGGTCATCAAGGCTGATATTCCAAGTGATCAAAATCTTTTATGATCACTTGCTAACTGTTTAGCAGCTTTTGGGAAGCACATTTTTAGTTTCAATATAGTTTCCAGTGGGCAGATATTGAGATCACAAAGTAACAGTCACAAATAATGCTCTGTTGTGTCTGCCTAAACATGTCCATTCTACACTTGCCTTTCAATAAACACCTTTCAACTAAGAACCATGTTTTGACATAGTAAAGGAGAAGGGTGCTGTGGTCCCATGGGAGACGACATTCTCAGTGTTGTGTGTCCAACATGGGTGTCTGTTTGGCTGCGTGCCTGGGTCTCTGTACAAGTGTTCCCTTAGGATTACCCCTGGCTCAGATCTTATGTGAGGACTCCTTTAGCTCAATGAGCTGAAGCCTGGCTTGAACCTAGAGCAGGAACTTTGTTAGCCTGGTGGTCCTGAGCTGAGGTGTTCTTTTGGTTAACACTTTGGAACCTTTGGCTCAGATCCCTAGTGCGAACTCCGCTCAACGATCTGAAGCCCAGGTACATCCTGTGTGCAAGAAATGTCTTCTGCTGGTCAGTTTGGGGTGGGTAGTCTGAGGTAACGCTCACGATTGAAAAATAACCAAAATAACCACGGATCTTTGTAGAAACTAAGGTGCCAAGCTAGACTTTATTGTAACATTAGACTTTATTGCAAAGTAGCACAATGGTAAGCAATCTATATCAAGAGGCGTACTGACACCATTTGTGCTCTCAATGCAACCGAACAGCTCAACTGATGGCAGAACTCTCCATCCCCCTCAGCTACATGAAAATTAGTCCCTTGGACTCCTACTTTTATTCATTGTTTGGACCACTTGCTTGGCCCCTTTGGCACCAGAAATCATCATCTTTGGTGTCCAAAATTACCTTGATTGGTCCACACACCCTTCTTAATGCCATCTATTACCTTATTTAGTCTGTACACCAATAAATGTTTCCATCCATCAGGGTGCCATGGTTTGGCTGAAAACCTCCTCTTATCTCCCTGGCACCAAGACTACTGCACATCTTCTACCATTCAGGTACTTTCCCGTTCTTATGAGTTTTGGCTTTACTTCTTGCCAATTTCTGTGAAATCAAACTGACCATTTACCCAGCTCAGGCCTGTGCTTGTGCTTGTTTCCCTAGGTCTTGTGTCTCATTCCTGGCCATTTCTACTAATGCTTTTACTCTAAACTTTTACTTTCTCCTACAGTTGCTAATGTGTTGTGAAGACTCCATAAAAAACCTACCTGAGAAGATATGCCAAGGACTTAATGGACATAACACAAGAACAGAATTACAGTTCTGTAGTAAGCAGTCTGGGGAAGTTTTTACTACCAAGACCCTTATTGTGTATGGAAAGAACATTTCAGTACTCAGAGCTGCCAATCCAGCAAGATAGGAGAGCAGGGAGGGCATGGAAAAACATCTAAGGGAATGGGTGCATGTAATTTTAGACCTGTTATCTTGGCAGCATCTCTTTCAATACAATACAGGTATGTATAAACCAACAGCTCGTATTTTCTATGTAAACTGAGTAAGTCGGTTACCAAAGAAGGATTCCAATTTAGTAGAAGTACAAATGCTCCAAATGCATCCCTGCGTTATAATGGAGATGCCTAGAGTATAATAAATCAGTACAGACTTTTCCTTTTGGCATCAAAGACGTTGACTATACCCCATCTATTCATCAGAAAATGTTCAGATTCAAGTTAATCAGGGATTTAGTCCACATTAAGTGAGGCGACCACCCCAGACTTTTAAAATCTTAATGGGTTTGCCAAGCTGCAGGGATTTATAGTGGATTTAGCTCATACAAAAAGTGTGATGAAATAAATTTATTTTCATTCAAAGTGTGGGAAGAGTCCTATCCACACCTTGGCACTTCAAAAAGACGGTGCTGGTTTTAAAACAAGAGCTAGTTTAAATTTGTTAGACTACTCAAGAGAAAAAACAAAACAATTCTCAATGGCACTTTGAAATAGTAGGAGCAGATGCACCCAAGCTTCTCTTCCCCAGGGAAACTGGTAGCAAAGCTACATAGAAACACCATCATTTGTTACTTTCACCACCAATTCCCCCTGAACTAGGCAGGTGGTAAGGCATAGGAGAGTAGACTCTTGGAAGTGGCTAGAGAGAGGAAGAAAGGCAACAGCACCGGACAGTTTGCAAACAGTTTTCAGAAAGATGGAGCCACAAAGCTTCCTGATGGCAGCAGTTCTAATACTGATGCTTTGGGCTGTTCTACAACATCTTCCTGTTTCCCTGCCATGGATATTATGAAGCTATAAATAAAGTAATTTGGTTATTTACTTCGGTATATTCAAGAAATCCAATACATAGGACTAGTTATTTCATGAATACTCTACAACATCCTAAAGCACACTGGTAATAAAGGCCACAGGCCAATTAATAACGGCATGATTTCGTGTGGTTTCTAGGTTGTCTCCAATCTGCTCAGACATACATGGCAACTGAGGTGGATAGGCTTCCCCCTGCCCAAAATATCCTACTCAGCATATAAAGAGACACATTAATTCCAATACTCATATAACAACCTGCCAGAAGCAAAGTTTTTGCCAACCTTAAAGACGAGACAAGCTTCAAAAGAGTATAAACATTTTATAAGGAAGTCACTACCATGAGCTCTGGGACAGCAGGAAACAGGACAAACTTGTATGGATTACAGAATGCATTTTTCCAAGCAACTGACATCTCACATGCAAAAAATTACAGAAGCTCACACTTTAAACCCACAAACATAAGTGCTGCATAAAGAAGAGCTAATACAATTAGATTGCAGTTTGTCTTCACAGCAACCCTAGCCTACAGTGTCTTGTAGCACAAAGCTATTGGTGGATTAAAGCTACTCTCCATTCAGTTACATCTTAAATTTGTCTGACTTGTTTAACAGAAATATATAAACCAAAAAGAGAATTTCAAAATTTAGTCTGAATTTCTGCTGATAAAAGTTGGGAGAAACTCAACCCATACTTACATGGCTAACTACTGGTTCAATTACAGTCAACTGGAGTTATACCCCGGATGGCACGGGCAATCAGAATACTGCCCACAGAATACTGTTTAGTCTAGGTTACAGCTCACATCTCCTACACAAGGTACAATGGTTAAGAAGGCATCAAGCTCCATATTTAATTTATTGCTCTCCAACTAATCCCATTCCCTTTTCTTACTAAAAATGGCCAGGGAGTATCTAGATGACAGGCCATCAACATAATTCTTGCCACTCTCAATTAACCCTAACCCTAATTCTTGCCACATTCAAAGTTCAGATAACTGTGTGTGTCAGAAAGGCTTTAAATTCTCTTGTCATACCACATATTATTTTGCCTGGATGAAGAAAATTTTAAAATATATTTTTGTACTGTAGCAACTGCAGAAATTGCACTGTGCAGTAGCAGTTAGAACAGTTAAAGCTACGCTGACATAACTGATCATGTTACTTCTTGAACGAGAAAGTAAATATTGAGAACTGCTGAAGGAAATAGGAATTTTAAAAAATTACAAAAGACTAAAGAAGTCAAGAGGGAGATCGATTTCAGCCTTTAAGACTACTAAAGGGCGCATGGGCAGTGGAATCTCCAGTTCTGATCTAAAGCCAGAGGCGGCTTTTGGGGTAGGTGAAGCAGGTGCTCGCCTAGGGCCCCGAGCAGTAAGGGGCTCCCATCACCTGCTTCACCTACCCCCAAAGCCACATCTGCCCTGGTCAGCAGAAGGAGGAGGAGCTGGCTCAGGGGGGCAGGGCAGCGAGCGAGGGCAGGGGGAGCAGAACCACAGAGGGGAGCCCCTGTGGGCCTATAGGGGGCTATGGGGGCCCCCAATAGCCAAAGGCCACCTCTGCCTAAAGCAAGCATGACCACGCTGGCCAGTCTACAATACACCAAGACCTCTTGGATCAGATCCTACCCTGTGGCAGAGAAGCACTTGCCAAAACTCTGAATAGGAAGTGCAAAAACAAATTTAGAGCCACCTCTATTCTCTGCCAAGACTGATGATGTCCATGCACTGCAGTGGCCTTCAGCTGCAATTAGAGGAACCTGAGGGCTAATCTGAATGTATGACAGCTGCCAATGGTTCCAGCATCCAAAGACCAGGTAGTTGTAAGAAAATCTGGCCATATCTTTTTTTTCCTCCAGCTCTGCCACTTATGCCCGAGGCTGACGATAGAATGGAGTCAAATCACTGACTATGCCATCTGAGACTTGAGCCCTAGAGAATCTTTAAAAAAAGCGCACAACATACAAGCACGTAAAAACAACATGAGACTTTGTTTCTGAACACCCTATTTATTATATGCAGCCCAGCTGCATTATGATTACAAGTATGTTTCTGACGCTAGATAACACTCATCTGAGCCACTTACCAAGTTCGGTCCACGCACAGCAGCAGTTTCTACTTTGATTTTTTTCAACACCATGGCCACACATCAGTCGTATTCTGACAATCACACCAACCACAATGCCTAACTGTATCTAGAAGCTACCCCATGCAGCCTCCACCAGGGGAAAGTGCCTAGTGGGCAGGCACATAGAGCAACACCACAGCAGATGGAGCAGTTAACACTAAGATGTCCTACTGCACAAAGACCGTCAAACAGGCATGGTCGGAGGGCCTGTGTAGACATTACAAAATAACAGTGCTATGACTAAGTTACAGGATAGCCCTACTGCAACATAGGCCACCAGCAAAGGCAACACATGATCAGCCGTCACAGTTACTAGCTGAATATTAACCATGTGGTGTAGGGACCTAAGCCATGTTTCTAGCTAAGCATTACACTAACTGGTACAGACTCAGTTAAAAATTAAAGTGTGTAGACAGGCATTGACGCAAGTCCAAGATTTGCCATTCTAAACCCAGCATGGAGCCAGTGAAAACTTAGGGTTACAGACTTAAAGTTGTCAGTTTCAGGTGCATTTCTAGATCTTGAGCCCAAACAGATTAAGTAGAAACTGTAAAGTGTACTTATGTACATACATACTGTATTTTAACTTTCATCTGCTTGAAGCAGCATTTTCCTAAGGCATTTTTTAGAAGAAAAACCAGCTGTATAAAAATGCCACTGCACGTATCTTTCACAAATACTTAAACATTTTACTGGCACTAGTTGAGTAACAGTATGCGGAAACACTTAACTTGTTCAACTGGAAATAAGAATTTGAATAAGTGGAATATCCAACTACAGGTGAAGATGAAATCTAATAATTTAAGAAGTCAGTTAGGAGCAGTCTACTGAAAACACAAAATGAAGTTTTTTCCAGGCAGGTTTATTTGTTTGGATGTGGAGGATGAGCGTGCTGTCTTGTTTCATTTGTAATAGAGTCAAAACATTTTTCTCCTTTATTCTAAATCAATCATTTTCAAACATGGATGGAGTATGCAGAGGTCTTTCAGGGGGTACATCTACTCATGCAGATATTTTACAACCGGCTATATAAAAAAGTACTAGTGAAGTAAGTACAAACTAGAATTTCTTAAAGACAATGACTTGTTTATACTTCTCTATATACTGTACACTGAAATGTAAGTACAATATTTATACTCCAGCAGATTTTAAAATTATATTCTAAAAATGAGAACGTAAGCAATTTTTCAGTACTAGTGTGCTGTGACACTTTTGTATTTTTAAGTCTGATTGTGTAAACAAGTACTTTTGAAGGGAGGAGATATTTGGGGTATACAAGACAAGTCAGATTCCTGAAAGGGGTACGGTAGTCTGAAATGGGTGAGAACCACTGCTTTAGACCAGAACACTTGATTAAACAGAAGCTAGACACAAGAATACACACACCTACTGGATTAGTGTGCTTAAAATTCCGATATTTAGAGAAATTTACATCCCAAAGAATTTAATTAAATAGTGATTTTATATGTCTACAGTGCATTCCCCTAAAGGATCTCAAAAAACACTGCACATTAACGATGAATTAAACTCAACTCTGCCGAGAGGTAGGGAAGTGTTATCACTTCTGTTTTTAAGGTGGTGAAACGAAGACACAGAGGTTAAATGACTTGCTCAAGATCACACAGTATGTCAGACAAAGCAGATTTCCTTCTTTCCTCAGCTAGAACAGACTGATAGATGCTATGCATTTCTTGAAGAAAATGGGAGAAGGAATAGGGAGAAGCTGAAATGAGAAAATAATATGGTTATCCTAGAGTTTTCTGAAGGACCCAGAAAACAGGAGAAGGGCGGAATGAAGGGAAAAAAATTTCATACCTTACTATTCGCTTTCTTTAATTTTTTATTTATTTATTTTAAAAAAGAGCTTCTAGTATACTGAAAGCCTGGTCCCAGTCTAACCAGCTGTAGAGTTAGCAATATTAATATCTAAGTATTTACATTTTGTTTAATAATAAACTTTTCAATAATTAGACAAACACGAATTTCATTTAAAAAACACAGCTACACTGAATATAGTTTTGATTGATTGATTCCCCAAAATCCAGGACTCTAAAAATCTTATAGAGATGCCAAATTTACCATTAGTAATTTTATTATGTGGTCTACAAGACGGTTTATACCCTCATGTTGTATCGACTTCCTAAAAGTCAACAAAAGTAAAGGACAGCATAATCTTTTACGTAGTGGGCCAACATAGTAGACCTATATATTTAAGGTTTGGAGTAAGAATATTTCTGAAGGTGTCTTGTAACAGGGTAGCTGACCCCATAAATAGAATCAGGCCCAGTTCTCCTGTTCTAGTCCAACTGCACCCTAATGTGGAGGGCTGCCCCTGGGATTTAAATGTGAGAAAGCCCAAAGGCAGGGAGATATCAGAACACAGTCTGGGGAGTAAGAATGAGAAAAGCAGAGCTTCAAGGAGGTGATGCAGAAGGAGGGAGCAGAAAAGTTCCTTAATAAGCAGTTGAGCAAGATTAGATTGTTGAAAGCAGAGGCAGTCCCACAGGCAGGGTGAGAAAGTGGCTGTCACCTACAGACCTCCGCAGGCAAGAGAGTCAAAGGCTGAGAAAAGCAGAGGGAGATACCTACTGCCTCTGAGCTGGAGAGCTAAAGCTAAGGAATGATGGAGGAGGAATGAGTCCACTGATGTTTCCAGATAGAAGCTGGAACCGTACCTGGGAACAAAATGGGGCAGAAAAGTACGCCAGTTAGAGGGGTTGAGATGAGAACGCGGGAATTGTACTGGAGTACCAGACAGTGAGAGATATCCAAGCTATGCTTACTCAACTGAAAGGGTTTGAATGACTCCTTAGGGCTGTCAATTAATCACAGTTAATTCAAGTGACTAACTCAAAACACACTCAATTAAAAAAATTAGTCACAATCACAGTTTTAAAATCACACAGTTAAACTGTAATAAATTGAAACTGGGATTCTATTATAAATATTTTGGATGTTTTTCTACATTTTCAAATATATTGATTTCAATTACAATGCAGAATACAAAGTGTGCAGTGTTCACTCTAGAGTTTTGAATACAAGTATTTGCACTATAAAAATGATAAACAGAAGAAATCATATTTTTCAATTCACCCCATACAAGTACGTAGTACAATCTATTGAGAAAGTGCAACTTACAAATGTAGAATATCTTTTTTCACATAACTGCATTCAAAAACAAAACAATATACAGATACTACAAGTCCACTCAGTCCTACTTCTTGTTCAGACTTGTTTACATTTATGGGAGATAATGCTGTCCACTTCTTATTTACTATGTCACCTGGAAAGTGAGAACAGGTGTTCGCACAGCACTGCTGTAGTCAGCACTGCAAGGTATTTCTGTGCCAAATATATTAAGCATTTGTATTATCTTCCATAGACTGCACTTATTCAGAGTGCAAATATTCATAGTCAAAAATATAAAGTGAATATGTTATACTTTATATTCCACATTGGTTTCTATTATTAACAGTGCAATTAAAATTGTGATTATTATTTTTTTAAAACTCCCTATTAATCGTGAACAGTTTTTTTTTAAAATTGTTTCACACACCTCTTGACTAAATGTGCTGCCTAGTCTGTGCTGTGGAATTCTAGAATGTGGTTGGGGGGGCTTTTGTAACAAGTCTACCCTGCAAAGGACTATTTATATTTGGAAAGATTGTGTGGTGTTATTAGCGACCCCAGAACAGAAGGCGAAACAGAAGCATGCGCACTGGTCATGCCATGGCCTGCTGTGGGAGGGCAACATAAAAGCATAGCATCAATGTTACTAGAGTCTGTGGAAAAGTAACCTGGTCCACACAGTCAGGCTCACTTGTAAAGCTAGGGTAGGCACTGATGCCATTCCCTTGCTGGCCAATGCAGGGCTTTCTTTTGGTCTATCCAAGGGCTGTGGATACAGAGAATTTGCAGGACAGAAAATGGTCCCTTTCCAGCTTTGTTCCATAACATCATTAAATCCTATCCTACTTCCTGTTTTGTGATGGTGGGGACCTCGTAGGTTTGCTTTACAGATACTAGAACATGACACTTAGCTCATCAGGTCTCTGGACTCTTTTCTGCATTAACGTGGGATCATGGATTTTTGTCAGTGAATTGTAAGGTTCCACTCGGTCTCACGTGGCTTTGCTATTGCATATTGAAATGTTGCAAGTGGAGATACTGGTGAGGTCAGGCTGATGTTACACCTCCGTATAAAGATTCAGCAGCAGACATGGTGGTTTTTCCAAGGATCGCAACTTTGGGCACTAGGTCTTGACATCAGAGACTCTCCCCACCCTACTCTACTTTAGGGTCGACTGTTACATGTAGGCTTAAAAAGGATTCAATTTCTTTTAAAATTGGTAAAAGTCAGTAAAGATCCATTTCACTGTCCACACACAAACCTACAAAAATATTTCCATCGATAATCAAAATTTACATCTATGAAATTATGGTTTTGGGGAATGAGATTGCACAAAAGTAACTGTCTAAATTGTCTTGTGGCACTTTTAAAGACTAACAGATTTATTAATCGCATGAGCTTTCGTGGGAGAAAATCCCACTTCGTCATACGAGTTGAAGACGAAGTGGGATTTTCTCCCACGAAAGCTCATGCGATTAATAAATCTGTTAGTCTTTAAAAGTGCCACAAGACTCTGTTGTCTTTCTACAATAGACTAACACGGCTACCCCTTTGGAATTTGTCTAAATTGTATTTACAATGCACATAGTGGAATAGTATTCTCATTACTCTCCCACAATCCCACAGAGCCAAAACCCTGTTAACAGAAATAGCAGGAATAAAAATCTGCAGTGTTATATTTTTGCCAGCAATGTGAACAGATAAGACTTTGAATTCACACAAGAAATAAATATCACACTACATAGGCGTCATTTTTACAAAGCTCCTTTTCAGGGCAGAACTATATTTTAAGAACAGCATGCAAATAATTTGTCACAGAAATGTTTAGCTTTTCTTGAAGTCTAATTTTAAATAGTTATACAAAAGATGGGGACAAAAGACAAGGAAATTATTTTTGTACAGGCTTATACTTCAAAACGTCAGTGAACTTCGTGCACATGCCTCACCTCGTGTGCACATTTGTGTTCCCCTTCACTAAGAGCAATTCTGCCCATTTCATGTGGACATCTCCCATTATGTCACTGACCTTATTTATAAGATGGCAAAAGCTGCTTCAGAAGAAGCAGTCAACACCCCATTTCAAAACAATAGAAAGACTTCAGAAGTTTTCCATCTTCCAAGGATCAATCAATCTTTTTTTTAACTTGCCAAGACTGAAGTCATGTGGCAAATACAGTCCCGATTCATCTCATTTTATTAACGGGTCACAAAAATGTTTACCCTCAGAACACAGAATATAATAAAAGTATTTGACAGATTTGACATCACGAGACAAAAAAATTAGACAAGCTATCCATTGTAGTTAGCACAGCCCTGAAAGTCAATTTTAGCTATCTGTACTGATGGTTGTATTGCCTCATAATCAACAGTAAGTGATTTGGATAGGAAAACTCCTTATGGAAAAAAATCACTAATGCTTGTGAGATATCAAGGATTGATAATCTTGTTATTCATTTCACCCAAGTGAGGATGAATCTGATAATTTTATCAATTTATAATGTTCAAAAAGCATATTCTCCCCCAGTCAACAAGTGTATGCAACAAGGTCAAATACTGTATCAATCACCTTGTTAGGACTGAACAAATGTAGTTGCAAAGTCAAGTCAATAAGAACCATATGATTTCTAATCTCCTCTGACTCCTAACTCTGACACAATCTTTATAAAATGGAAAAATATTATATGAAAACTAAATTTGAGATTACATACACAAGAAACAAAGTTAAAGTTACAGCTTCCAAACCAACTCTAGCTCAACCACACTGCACATATTTTCTATTATTCTATAGAAGGGCTTTGACCTGCACATACAGGTGTTGGGCAGCGTGTTATTGTGCTGCCCCTGAATCAAACCGGAAGGCCGGCCTGTGAAAGCTTATAGCAGCATTGTTCTACCTGGAGGAATGTGAAAAATCTACACCCTTGAGAGATACAGTTATACTGACCTAATTCTGGGTACAGCCAGCAATAAGGGGAGGTGGACTAACTAAAGTTACAGAAGAACCCTTTCCTTTACTAATGTCTACATTGTAGCACTGGAGTAGCATAGCAGGAAAGCTGCAGGTTTGCCTCTGTTTTATTTTAAGTGTACACACAATCTCTCTCATGTTCTCCCAGTGTGCAGGAGCAGGAAGTTACCCACTGCCAAACTTGCCCTTGGTATGGTTTACTTCTCCCTGCATGCCAACATAGCTACACTAACCAGAGCTTTTTGCTTGAGTGGGGACAGCTCCACTCCCATTCCACCCTGTCCCGCCCTCTCCCACAAAGGTGGAAAAACCCACCTCCCAATGGAGGCTGCTGCCCTTTCTATGCTTTTACCACCATCCAAGTAACAGGGCCCGACAGTGGCCTGGTACTAGTGTTAATATCTTAGACAAGGAAACTAATGGAATGTAGAGATGACACAGAAGAATGAGTCACTTAAAAGTTCAAACACAATATTTTAAAGTAAAATGATGTAGTACACTTAAATATATTCCATTATTTTTATGATGTTCAGAATGTGAGGTGCTTTACAGATATGTAAGAAGAGTGGTCAAAAGAGCTCGCAGTTTACATTAACAAAATACAGGAAATGGACAAGGGTGATACAATGATGTTATACAAGCCATTTTAAAAAGCCTCCCCCCTTTTTCATGTGCATGTGGGTACATACACAGCACTTTGCATACTTACCTTGTTTTACTTCAGACAAGTCTGTTTTTTAAATCAGGGCATATTTACTAAGTGTCTATCTAGTTGTAACAATCAAGAGTATTTTTCTATAGTAGTGTATAAAAGTGGAGCAATTACTTTTGCTGTGAAAGGCAACATTACCAATTTGCATACAACTGTAGCTTACTTTGAAACCAAGAAAATAGAAGCACAGTATTTGGTAATAAGTATAACACCTTTCCCCTCTCAATGATTTGTTCATATAACCAGCTAGGCTGGTAGAATCTAACATCATTACCATTTGTTGACAATTAATGCAAAGGGCCAAGCAGAAAGCAGGCATGCAGACTGCATTGCTTCCTCCCTGGTGGCTGCAAGGGGTGGGCAAAGCACTGTGGTTTCTCAGTGGTGGAAACTTTCGCTGCTTTTGACTATGATTATCAGTTCTGTGCTCAGATGGAGGACTAGAGCACCCTGGGCTGTTAATCCAGCACTAGCAGTAATTTATTATCATATGAGGTGCACGCACACACTGACACAAGCACACTGAAGGTTGGATATTTATTTATTTAACCTTACTTTAAAAAACAAAAAAAACAAACAAAAAACCCTATCCCTTGGGGGCTTTTTTGGCTAGAAACCCCAGAAATGGATTCCTAGCTTTTTCAGCCTCCAATTGAAGAGACAGGGGTGTTAATCCTCTCATAGAGTCTCCCTCATTTGATATCTTGTTCTCACATTTGTCAGAAGTTTTAATTCAAACAGAGGATAAACAAGAAAGTTTTAAACAGTCAGGACTCTCTTTTTCAATTGCTCAAGGTTCAGTTTCTTGTGACGTCAGAATCCCTTTAGTTCTTTATTCCAGCACAAAGGGCTCTTCTGCAAGAGTCAAAAAGTCAAGACCCGATATTCTTATCTCAAAAGACACACTTTTATTGTAACACAATGAGTTTGGTGAAAATTAATACAAAATTAGAAAGACTCAAGCCCTTAAGTGTGATAAAGCAGCAAACAGGCACAGAATTTTTGCACATCTTGCTTTTCTTATTTATAATTCAGTTCTGTAAAAAATATTCCTCCCAGTCTTTTTAGTTACAAGTTATACAAGTAACATTCTCCAAATAATAGCAAAACCTCCTCTTGCAGCCTCCAAAATAAGTCCACATACATCCACACATGACACATTCAGTTTCTTTTCCTATCCTGTGTGCTGCTCCCTATCTATCCTAACTTCCCAAAATTTGGCCAACTATAGTTTTGTGAAATGGTTCTTGAAATAAGAGGCAAAGTGTTTTATAGTACTACAATGTGTTTTTTGTTGCTCTCCAAACATATGCAACAAGGACTGAATACAATGGAGTTTACCTTATGTCAACAAGAAAAACCTAAAAATGATCTATAGGGGATGTTTTCTAACTTTGCATTCTGAATATTCAGAGATTTCAGTTCAGTTACTAAACCTGTCATTTAATTAAAGTGTTATTAAGCATATGTGATCTCTGAAGCCACTTGCATTTTAAAATGGCTGTTCCTTCAGTAAACACTGATTAACTAAAAATATCCTGATGTGGTGGTTTTTTTAATTGTCAGATTCAATAAGCTGAAAACCTACTTGTGGCATGTGATTCACATAACTTTGAAAATTTAGAGACAAATCTTAACCACCTTTAATTTAAATTTATTCACACACACACACACACACACACACACACACACACACACACAATTACCATCCAGAACTGAGCCATATTCTACCATTCTTAGTTAC
The DNA here is from genome assembly GCA_007922175.1 of Pelusios castaneus. Taxonomy (NCBI): domain Eukaryota; kingdom Metazoa; phylum Chordata; order Testudines; family Pelomedusidae; genus Pelusios; species Pelusios castaneus. Next base: position 10,361,925 of record ML685835.1, read on the forward strand.
GGTGAGCAGTATAAATAGCACTATTGAGACAGAGGTAAAATTCTAGCCGCACTGAAGTGAATGGGAAAACTCCTGTTGATTTCACTGAGGGCAGGATTTCACCCAGCGTTTCAACTCACAGTGATGAACAATTAAGTGTGGAGAAGAGCAGCAGAACCTGGCCCTACAAATTTTCAGGAATATCTTGCCTATACAATTATTTGCATTGGACTAAAGTAACTTTTCAAGTTACTTTATAAGACTTGTTTCTGAATTGTGATTTTCATTATCAATCATTTACTTGACAGAGAAAACTGCAAACAATTTATAAAGTTGTTTTGTTTGTTTATTCTGGATATGAAGAAATCCTCCTTTCATTACCTATCTAGAAAGAATCTAAGTGTTATTTGCTACATCTTGCCTCAATTCAGTTGTTTTGTTTCCACGTTACCAGAAGGAAAAATATTACACACGGTTAATGTAAATTATCTACTAAATCTCTCAGTGTAATCACTTTACCATAGTATGCATCATGGCTCCTATCTGACACTCGTTATGAAATTAGAACTACAAAATTGTATAAGCAGATCAATGGTATTCTTTTAACTTAGGTAGGTATTTAAGCTAGACAGAAAGTTATTTATGGAGGAATTGTATTTAATGAGGCATCTATTACATGAAGACTACATTAACTTGAGGATGGTTTCATCACTGCAGACACGTGTTTAAGCATTTAGACATATTCAGTGTCAGATAGCAAGACCAGCATTCATTTGCATCTTCCCACTTTGACAGTTACAATTACATGAGCCTACAATACATGGAGGTGTGAAATGCAAGCTCTTTAATGCGGTCCTTTTATATACATGTTATATTGTATACAGAATACCCTAAAAAAAAAAAAAATAATAATAATCAGATCCCTCAGAGACCTTCCTACCTTTTTTTTTTTTTTAAAAGTATGCTTCTTATTTGGCTTCAAAGAAGTTTTACAGTCCTATCAAAGGCACAATCCTGGCTAATCTAAGTTATAGAACCAATTATCAGGCCCTTTATTATGCACAATTGTATAACAATTTCTCCAGCAAAGACTAATGGCCACTGCATGCTTCTCATGAAGACTGTCTTTCATTTCAAACTGCACTCTCTCTCCGACAAATGAAAGCACAGATGGGAAAAGCAGCCGTCTCTAACTGGTCTATTCTTCACTCTGTATACCCCTCAGTACCGAGGGACATTCTGGAAGGTTTGTGCAGGTATGGAAGAAAAAAAACCAACACATTCCTCACAGCTATTTCCATATAGACATAATTATTCGAGCACCAAACTGCTCTCAATTTTATTGTTTTCCACTCTCATTCTGCCCACCAATAACTTTAATTTACCTTTATGTACTCAGTTACAAAGCTAACTAAAAACCCAGGGCTTCATTCCTCCCCCCACACCCCATGCAAGAGGCAAATAATTCCCACTGAGGTCACATTGGGAACCACAAGTATATAGCAACTCTGGAAATAAAAGAACTCAGGCCATTTTTAGTTAAGTGGCAAAGTATATCCTTTGGCAAACTATATTTGCAAGTTTAGGTCTGAGTGCTAGTGCTTTAATTTCAACCACTGACAGCAGCTTTACCAAAAAGGTTACTCTACAAAATTATTTTCCATTTTACAGAGGCTCAGAAGTGTTGGCTACTGCATTTGAGGAAACACCTGAAAAAACTGCTTGAACTATTTATGGGAGGAAAACATGTTTTACATATCTGTGGTCTGAGAACAAAGGAAGAAGTTTAACTTTCTTCTTTTCTTTACAAAATTTCCCTCTATTAGATCTTTGTCTGTATTACAAGCTCATTCACATTACTGATGCTACAGTTACAAGTGTTTAAGAGTATTTGCACTAGAAACTGTTTCCAGAGGATTATGTTATTCTGCCATAAAAATCCACTTCATGCTGAAGCCTAACATATAGAATTTCAAAAGAGTCTTGTGGCACTTTTAAAGACTAACAGATTTAATAAATCTGTTAGTCTTTAAAAGTGCCACAAGACTCTTTTGTCTTTCTACAATAGACTAACACGGCTACCCCTTTGGAATATAGAATTTCAGTTTGGGAATAGCTTGAGAATAATATGCAACTTATAGGAGGGAAAAGAGAGAATGCAAGGAAATAAAGACAGAGATGCTGACAATTTAGAATTTTGTAATGGTTCTACAGAGTGGATGGAAAAGACCGCTCCCCTTTTCTCTGCCACTTCTAGGTTGCCAGACACTCCAGAGTGACTGAAAAGTCATGACCTTTGTGAAATGAATTGGTGATCCCAGTGTGTGATGGTGTTTATCACAAAAACCACTATCGTAAGCCAGTACTATTGTTGATGGCCTCTTTCCCAAGACAGAAACTGAAACATTATAGACTGGGTCAATATCAAGAGTTAGCACACTAAGGAATTTGTAAGCTGCCAAAGTGTAACACGTACAAGGAATTAGACAAAACAGAGTGCTGTCAGATGTATGAAGAACGTAAACTTAAATAAAAAGAACAAAAATGCTAATGTGTTATTGTAATTTAAAGTATTATGTGTAAACACAGGAAGTACTAAGTTATACAGAAATGTGATTCTCAAGCTGATAATGGTCTTTTTAACACCAGTAAAATTTTGTTGTATAGCTACAGGCATGGAAGTATTTTCAATGGGTTAATTAAAAACACAGGTATTAAGACAACTTACAGCATTGAGTAATCTTCAGGATATTAGAAGTTATACGTTGAGTTAGCTGGGTAGGATCCCCAACAGTGCCTGTACTGTACGCCATGGCTGAACAGATGGCCCACTAAAATGATCAAAACTGTGAGAAGATCAGTCAGATAACTGTGTCAAGCAAAGGCACCTAAAAATAAAAAGAAAATAGTTAAACATCGGTAATTCTGAGAGTCGTAATACATTATCAGTTTAGAACACACAAAGACAAACGAATGCAGCAAGAAAACACCACTAAACAAGCCTAAATGGCCTTTACTAAGCAAGTCTGCTTTGAAAAGAGCATTTTAGAGAATGCTTTCTCAAACTAAAGCAAGGTTTGAAGCCATGTCAGAATCCATTACAATAATAAAATTTAGCTGGTTAACATACATGAGGTAGGCCTGAGATTTTGTGACTGTGACTGTCAATTAGAAGACCATTGTGATCATCTAGTCTGACCCCTTCTGGGCTTGGAATTTATTAATCAGCTACATCACAGAAACAGCTTCCTTTGAAAAAAGGTATGCCAAGTTTGTCAAGCTTAACATAAGATTTTTCCTATCCATACAAATAAGGAAACTCTCAAGGACTGAAAAAACAAGAACTATATCCAAAGAAACTGCATTATTCATTTTCTTGAAGTTCTAAATAGATAAGAAATAGTCACAACTTTTATGTCCGGGGAAAACTGAAGGTTCTGATGCAATATTATCTATGGTCTCATGACTATTTGTCCATAACATGCATATTAAAGTGGTGAGTAATGTGACCTATTGTTTTTTAGCCCTCTTCTCAAGAGATCCTAACTATTGTAGCCTTATCTGTAATCTGATTTTTCTTATAGTGCTCAGATGAGCCATTTTATCCTGTGTGTAAATGACAATATTTTTCAACAAGTTTCTCAAGTTTTTGTGCAACCTGGAGATACTATTTGAATTTTTAGTTACAAGAATTCTGAAAAAGCATTTAATCAAAACAAGCCTTACATGGATCTTGTTTACAAGATGATTTTTACTATATAGCATAAACATACATAAAATCTTCTACAAGTATAAACTGCTTCCCATATAGGCACACCTGATAGTCTAAGAAATGCCTGTAGAGTGCCTTGTACAATGGTGTACTAATTCAGAAATGCCTAAAGGTTCCAAACAGGAAACTACACTCGGAGAAGTAGTGTGTACTGGTTACCACACTGGAATGGGAATTAGAAGAAATAGATTCTAGTTCTGTTATGTGATCTTATGCATGTCACTTCATCTTTTTTGTTTCCCTTTCCACTTTCAACTGTGCAGTATTTAAACTAACTCTTTTGGGCAAAGGACTATGCTTATACAGTGACTGGGACTAGGTTTCTGTGTGAACCTCTAAGCGCTACTGGAATACAAAATATAAATTCAGTAGGAAGAGAAACCAATAAATTTTCTGAGACTAAGAAAACTTTTTTGTGCTTTGTCATACAGAGCATTTAAGAAATTCTTACTAATCTAGTGGGAAAAGGCATTACAATTTGGGTCATCCAGAAAACCTGCTTGCGGGGCTGGGGAGATTGGAGAGGAAGAGAGAGGCAAAAAAGGAAGGTCAGTCAGTTTTAAATGGTTGAATTCCCAAAATGTTATGCCACTAATTTGCCTGTTAAAGTTATTTTTGGAAGCATGTAAGAGGTGTATACCGAGCTTTAAACAACAACAGGGGCTGAATGGGTATTTTAAATTACATATTAGAAATACTGAAGGACAGAGTGAGGGGAGAATTTTATTTTCTCTGAATAAGAAAATGGTTTTGATTTCACAATTTAAATAAAAAGACTAAACTTTTAAGTACTCAGGCACAAGACTTGCCACATAATCAAGGAGAGATCTAAAGATCCACAAGACAGTATGTAGCTTTGATAATATGCTCTCTCTGTACACATCTATCACTACAATGAAACAATAGTGGCTTGTCAATGTGAAAGAAGACGAGATACGCAGAGTATTGCATACTGAAGATGGATTTTCCCAAAACAGCTAGTTCTGTAATACCGGCTGGCAGAAGTTGGAAACTTTATCTGATGCCTACGAAGAACTAAGGTTCCACACCAGGATGATCACATTTTTTGTAATTTAAAAGGAAAAAAAAGAGGTGTATACTGTATTTAACTGAAGCATTGCCAATAACCTATCTATTTTATAAAATATTTTTTAAATCTAATATTACCAGACTTGATCAATAGCAGAAAAAATATGAAGGGGATATATCTGATGAAGTCCATCACTATTGGTATTTGCTAATGCATCCTAAACAAACAAGCAAACAAAATGACTGAGAACAATAGTGAGCAAATACCATACACTGTGAAGCAGAAAGTAAAGTTTATCTCCTTCAACCATTAAGTTATGCCATTGTAATACATATCTACAGTTAAATGCAGAGTGGATCGAAATCACAGATAACATTTAAAACACTCTTATTCAAATTAGAAAAAATCCATGGTAATATTTCTGTACTTTTCTCATGTCAAAAGTATCAATCTAAAAAAAGGTAATACTTTGTTTTTCAGGCTTTTTAACTAGAATTTCATACTTTAGCAGAAATTTCTATTAGGGCACATCACTATAAAAATGTCCATTTTTTTGTAGTTTATATTTTAGGCTACAATGACCATAAAATATTTTAGAAAAAACCATTGAATAGAGGAAACTAACTATTATTTTAAATTTCTAAGAACGTATTTTAGACTTAGCTGATGTAGCAATATGAATTCCTTCTGATTCATGCAGGGCACTCCGTTTGTTACATATATGACCAATCACAGCTCATGGAACTCCTTTAAAGAGTAAGGGCCTGTCTACACTTAAAATGGTATAGAGCAGCTGCTGTAATGTTTCAGTTGTAAACAGTATCTATGCCAACAGGAAAGATTTTCCCATCTGGGTAGGTAACCCATCTCCCAGAGAGGCAGCAGTCAGATTGATGGAAAAAATTCTTTTCTCGACCTAGCACTGTCTACATGGGGACTTAGGTCAGTTTAACTAAACCAGTCAGAGGTGGGTACTATTCACACTCCTGACCAACCTAGTTAAACTGACCTAATTGTCTAGTGTAGATCACCAGCCCTACAGACTTCAAGGAGACACTTTATAGTTCATAACACTACAAATACAAGTTTACGGATGAATTTTTCAGTAGGACAAAGTAGGCTTCTGAATGATAGACCAAACGCATTTGTCACAGCATATATACAATCTCCCTGCTTTAAGAGCTTTTGGCCTAAGTTTTCAGAACTGACAAGTTATCTTTGATGCCCAATTAAAGGAGCCTTTAAAAGCCCTGATTTTCAATCAGTGGTGGTCCAGTTCATACTTAAAGAGCTACGTCACAAGTTGGGAAGGACTATCAATTTCTTCTCCATCTTTATTCAATTTAGTAGAAGATCAAGATGAGAACTTGATGACATTAGTGTAAATAAAGACTATAAGTCAGCACAGGGAGATCACTAAATGCAATACCAAGTATTGAGGTGGCATGGATATTCATTCATATTTTGAAACAGTTGCCCAACAAAATTACAGGAAAAAATGTGGCTTTAAATGAAACCTGTTGTAACTTCAGCTGTAGAATGACTATTATCTTGCTATACTAATGGTAGTTAATAGGAGTTATGCAAACAAGCATTACTCGATCCTCCTCATTCATATAGGTTTCATCATCTGTATAATATTTTGATATATTAAAATAAAAGGTAATTGACATGTTCCTGAATCTGCAGTGGTTTAAATGAGATCTATGAACTAACACTGACATCCACCTCAGGCCAATACCTGATATTTCAAAGTCTTCACTAAAGGCAGTAAGTATTTTTTTTTTCATTTTTGAATTTATTTGGGTGAGCTTTAAAAAGAACCAAGTGCATGGATGAGAGCAGTATGCTAAACCATTCTACGAACATTCCCTAGGTTTAGGAGATAAAAACAGTGTCACAGATGACTCCTAATATTTAGCAACCAATAGTTCAAGTCTTATTGGGTATTATTTTTTCCAGTAGAAGGGAGGGGATGAATACTCAGTCAGAAATATGTATGTAAAACTCTTATTTTTTCCTTTAAAACATAGAAACAAAATCCTTTTTTATGATTGCTTTTGGATACAGAAAAACTCAGTTCTGAGAGACATATGAGAAGAAAAAAATGAGAGTCCTGTGGCACCTTAAAAACTAACAAATATCTTTGGGCATAAGCTTTCATGGGCTCCAATCCACTTCATCAGATGTATTTGGTTATTTTTGCTAGCGACATCTACTTACCGTATATAATCTCTTAGGCTCAACACTTTGTTCTCCTTCAACAACATATGATTCACAATTGTGTTAGTCCATTGGTTCTCAACTCACGGCCTGCAGGCTGCTTGCAGCCCAATCAGCACACAGCTGTGTGGTCCATACGACATCCTCAGGGCCATACAGATAGTACATACATTGTGTGAATACAGTCCACACAACACAGACACCTGCATATGCGGCCGGTGATGGTAAATAGATTTAGAACCACTGCATTACTCAGTAGTCCTTGGCCAGACACATAATGCATCACAATTGGTCAGTGTGCTGACAAATTTTCTGGGTTATTTCTGACTATTTTATACTGTTTGTACACATACTGTGGCAACTAATACCATGTATGAATACATCCATTCAGTGAACATTTGTTCTGAGGTTTTTACTGTAAGAAAAACCATTTATTTGCATTTCACATAGAGGGGACAATAAGACAAGACATCAGTTTTACTTTGGTTTCCAGATATGTTTGCTCTTTTGTTCTCGTACTTTAGCAAAGAGGTGTGCAAGTTTTTCCAACATAGGTCACATTAGCATCATGCCAAGGGCATAAAGGATGCATCTAAATTGCACAGAAAATTAAATAAAATGTATTAAAATATATAGCCATACAATTATAATATTTGCATCTTTGTTAACACATTTTACTCAGAAACTGCCCAAGACTCAAATAACTGGACTGTTGCATGTAAGGAATGAGCACTAAGAAGGACGAATGGCTATCATCTGTATTAAAATTAATCAAAATTGTCCTAACTGTACAACACCTAGCAAAACACAATCATGATGGGGCCTCTCGATACCACTGTAATACAAATAAAATATGATTCACCAGAAAACTGTCCTAAAAGTAAAACATTTAAATAAAACATGGAACTAGCTTCTTTGAGAGAAAAGTTTATGAACTTTGGAGCAAACACACATTACTTTCAAGAGATAGTATTAAGAGAAAGTGTACCTCAGCACACTTTATGATTCCCATTCAAATTCAATCTAATTAGCTTAAGAAAGGAGAAGGGGTGACCTGGTTACAGTCTGCAAGTATCTCCATGGGGAAACAAATATTTAATAATGGGCTGTTCGATCTAGCAAAGAAAACAACCAGGCATTGTTGATCATGTTGCAAATTGAAGCTAGGCAAATGCAGATTGGAAATAAGGTGCAATTTTTTAACTGTGAGAGTAATTAGCCATTGGAACTGTTTACAAAGAGTCATCAGGGTAGATTCTCCAGCACTGACAATTTTAAAGTCAAGATTGGACATTTTCCCTGTTTAAAAGATATGTTCTAAGAATGATCTGGGGAAAATTCCCTGGCCCGTGTTGCTCTCTAGAAAAACAAAGTCTTGTGGCACTTCTAAAGACTAACAAATTTATTTATCGCATGAGCTTTCATGGGAGAAAAATCCCACTTTGCATAGATTATCACAATAATCCCTTCCAACACTGTAATCTATTAATGTATTTGAGATCCACATCTCTCTGTAGGAACATAGCTACATGCATCACATCAAAAATTAACCTATGGGACAGCAGGCCAAGCAGACTTTGAACACATATTAGCTGATTTACACAAACATATACACATACTGGATGTGATAATGAGCACAAGGAAAATCAGGATTCACTTTCTCAGGCTTTTCACACGCTAACTTTCTGCACACAAGAACTCCAGCAATTTCCCAAGAGCACTACAATGCCTGCTTTTCAAATGGTGAAGGATGGGTGAGGGGGGAAATGGAAAAAGGACACTCGTCCATTTATTTTAGGGGAAACTGAGATAGAAACTTACATCATACTAGCCTGCCATGCACCACCTGGCCATATAGACCCTGATGCTGCATACTAAAAGTTCAGTTGAGCACTCTGCTCTGTCCCATTTTGAAATGGATTAAAGCACACAAGGAACATTTTAGCAGGGTCCACAAAGACAGCTGGTGTCCAGCAGGCTAGTGCAAGGTAAGTTTATGCTCCAGCTCACTATAATGCAAGTGTTCATGTAGACAAGCCCTAAAAAGAAGCACATACAAGGAAGTGTGTTTTCCTGAAAGCTGCAGCAGGCAGCCAGGCCCAGGGAAGCTGGGCAAGTTTTAGGCAAAAGCACCAGGGGAAGCAGAGAAATACCAGCTTTGGGGTTAGCACAAAGATCATTGTTGGAATGAAGTCCTTGAGCAGCCTTAGGAGAAAGAAACGCTGCCATGCTTTACTATAGCCACAAAACAGGGCTGCTAAGCACCACAGAAGAAGGTCTGTGTACAAAGCCTGCCTGTCTGCAAGTATGAAGCAAACGTGCACACCCACACACAGTTAGCTACCGGCACCAAAGCTCTTCTCTGGCCTCTATGGCGGTAGTCCTGTCACGCCCACTTGGCAATGGCATATCCCAGTCATAGGCCACTCCTGGGTCTGGGGAAACAGTGCAAGGAGGTGGAGACAGGGGCGCTGGAACAATGTATCCACCCAGTGGGGGTGCAGCGATATGCCTGCTTCAAGCCAAGGGGCGCAGCGGCACCCTCCACCCACACCCCTCTCCCAGCACTCGGGCGACCCCCGGCCTCGGGACTGCGCTCTGCAGCCGGCTGGAGAGATGCAGGGCGGACAGAGCTGCTAAAACTCGGCGTCCGGCCCAGGGAATGCGGAACTAACTCACCCCTTCCCGCAGGCAGCCGCCGCAGCGCCTGCCCGGCCCCTCCGTCCGTCCTTCCCCCGAGCAATCCTCACCCCCAGAGGCTCTGGGCACCTGGCGGGCAGAGCGGCCGGCCCCGCTGCCCCCTTGTCGCCGACGGGCGGCAGCTCGGGAGCAGGGCGGCGCCCAGGAAAGGGCGGGCGGGGAGAACAACCCCCTGGGCGCCACTTGCGGGTCCCACCGCTGCTGCTCCCCGAAGCGCCTCTTACCCGAGCCGCAGCGCCCACCGCAGCCCTACCCAGTTCCGAACCCCACCGCTCAGCTGACCGGCCGCGGGAAAAGAGGCGGAGCTGACGACGCTGACCCCGCCCCGTCCCCTTGGCCTGAGAGCGCGGAGTGACGGCGAAAGCAGCTGCCTTCCCGCCCCCTACCGGCCTGAGCTGGGGGTGCAGCAGCTGCGTGGGGCGACTCCTAGTCGCGTCTAGGGAAGTGAAGTAGGTGCGTGCAGGGATCGGGTAGGCGTGGTCGTGAGCGATTCTGGAAGGACTGTATCCTCGGTGCTCGGGGTCTCCTGTCCCTTTACCCAGCCGTCTGGCTCTGCGGGATGCTGCAGCTAAGAGTCCAGTGCACGGCGCTGTAGGGGCGAGCGCATTCTCTGCAGCAGAACGCTGGGCTGGGGAATCCCCTGTATCATCCCCCATGTCTCTGGGATAATTTGCCCCAGTGCAAAGGAACCGCGGGTAAAGGGTGATGAGGAACAAGTTCTCCCCCAACGGGGTGGTACGGTGAACCATGCACCACACCCCTGCGGGGCTCTTCCCCTCGAGTTTGAAGCCCAGGACTCAACACTGACCCCAGTTGTTACTGCACCTGCTTGGGGTGGCTTTGGTGGCACCATAAACACCATTAGCTTTTGGCCTGCTGCCCATCTGCATTGTCTGTGCACAAACCTGACTCCCTAGGGTTTTATCTCTGAAGCTGTTAAAAAGCTTGATTTCTTCACGTCATGACATCTTGAATAAATAAATAGAATCTGAGGATTTGAAGAAAAATAATTAGTGCAAAACTCCAAATCAATCAACTTTTAAGTCTTGAAAATAAAAGAACAATATTTTCCAGGAAAATACATGAAAAGAAAATGGTACTCTTTCTATGCTTATTATAAAAATACAATGCCAGAAATATTAGAGTTGGCAAAGATGCATTGGCAGAGCTGTGGAAAACAAAGGTTTCAGCTTGTGTGTTCTTTAAATCTGTACTAAAAGATTCAAGGAGCCTTTTTGTTTGTTGTTTCATTTCATCCTGTGCTTGCACCTTCTGAGTTTCATGCTGAGTTTAGAATTTGAATGAATAAATAGAAAATCTCAGAGCTGAATATGGCTTGAATGTCAGTGTTTAACACATCCCACACCCATCCTACACATTTTTTAGAAAATTTCCCTAAAACACATGTGGGAGGAAATGGTTCCTTATGAAACTCCACTAAAGTTTATGGAAACCTTTTCCTTGGTTCTCCTAAAACAGGGGTGGGCAAACTTTTTGGCTTGAGGGCCACATCTGTGTTTAGGCAGGCCGGAAAGGGGCACGGGAAGGGGCAGGGCTGGCAGGGGGGAGTGGCACGATGTTCTGGCCAGGGTGTCACTGGGCCCATGTGGTGGTGGGGAAGAGGTGAGGGGAAGGGGCGGTTACAACTGGGCACTGGTGGGAGTGGCCACCGTGCTCTGGCCAGAGTATTGCTGTTGGTCCTACATGGTGGGTGAGAGGCAGCAGGAAATGGTGGGGCTGGAAGGGGAGCGGCTGCCGTGTTAGGGTCAGGCCTAGCTGGAGGGCTTGTGGTGAAAGGCTCCCCTAGATTGCATCCGGCCTGTGGGCCAAAGTTTGCCCACCTCTTGTCCTAAAAGTTTTGCAAACCTTGTACATTCACGTTTCAGTGAACAGACCTTGACTTTCAGTTTATTAACAAAAGGTCTTGGGCTTTGGCTATATAGACACAGCTAACTTGAATAGATTTTCAAATTGAAATATTGGGCCACTTCTCTTTGGGGAAGAGGTAGCAAAGAACAGTTTTGGTGGAAGACAGGTATAGAATCTAGGGCAGTGGTGGGCAACCTGTGGCCCACCAGGCTTCTGAGTGTGACTCACATGACATGAAAGTTAAAAGTTGCTCATGTGCATGAAAGAATCATACAAGAGTGCTTATTTGTAGAATTTTTGGCAATTATTAAGTGCTTTTGTAATTTTTATATTATTGTAATATTTAGTCATTACAGTTAATTACCAAATCTACTGATACTTTTGATTAATTTAACTAAATTCCTTAGTTTAATTAATTGCCCACATACAGTATTTATCTTTTAATATGGCAGCACTGCTGATGAGCCATGCTTCTAGCTTTAGTCTACTAAGCATGGCAACATGCTACTGCCAGTGGTCGTGATTGGTTGTGCTGACTTATATTACTTTTGCCAGTAATCTGCCCTTAATTTTTTCATGGATTGCTTTGCTCAAGTGGCATGATAGAGATGGAAGAGAATCAAGTGCATGATGAAAAGGTACAGAGAAAGATGTAGCCATAGCAAAAAAAAAAAAAAACAAATGGTGATGAGGGTATGTAGGGATTCATGGGCTGTGGCTCATGCAGAGACGGCAGGTCCAGGCACACCTGGATGACCTCGATGCATGAGCCACAGGCCATGAATCCCTACAGGGTAGAACAGTAAAAGTTTGCTGGGAGCTGGCTTATGTTACTGAATAGAAAAGGGAAGCTATTTTGCTAAATTTGCAATGAAGTGATATCAGTTCCCAAAAAATACAATATTCAGACACATATGAAACAAGTCATGTCTCTCATGTATCAAATTTTCCAGTAGGTTCTCCCCAACATGCTCGAGAACTTCCAAATCTGAAGGAAGCCATGAAAACACAGAAGCAAGTACTTAGACAAACATTAAAGTGATGCTGTGACTTTTGCTAGTTTTCATATTACTTGATTACGTGCAAAAAATGGAAAGCCATTTTCAGATGGTGATTTAGTAAAACAATGTTTTATCGAATACTTAGACGTTTTATTTGATGGATTTAAAAACCAAGAAAAAATCATCAGACATGTTAAAAGTCCGTGACTTGGCAGGTATACTGCTAATTGCGGAGTGAATGACACAGCTGCTGATCTGGAAAAACAGCTTTTCAGAATTCTGCATTTAAGTGAGGTCATCAGTATAGCATTGGATGAATGCAAAGATATTAACGACGATCCTCAGCTCTATATCTGAGTTAGTTGTGTTGACAATTATCTAAACATGACAGAAGAATTTTTAAATCTCTTGGAAGTACACGGGCGAGCACAGGGCTCAGGGTTTTCTCGAGGCATTTACTGTTTTTTTTCCCCAAAACGTATGGATTACCTTTGGAAAAAATTGTATCAGTTACAACGGATGGGTGACCCTCCATGACAGGATCGCACAAAGAATTTGTGGCTTTGTTGAAAGCTGATGTATATGGTGTGCATTGCATAATGCATCAAGAAGTGTTCTGTGCTAAACAGGGCAAGGGAGACAGGCTGAGAGCTGAAATGGACAAAGTGGTACAAATTGTTAATTTTGTATTCACTCACCCCCCTGCATCACCAACAGTTTATGGAACTTCTGGACGAAATTGGAACAGAATATGAAGATCTCATCATGCAACCAAAGTGCTCTGGCTAAGCCTTGGTAAAGTATTGGACTGCTTCCTGGCACTTCTATGATTATCAAGCAGTTTCTTGCTCAGAAATCCCAAATGTACCCAAAGTTAGAAGATGAAAACTGGATTTTGGATGTGTCTTTTCTCTCTGACATTACTGTTCACCTGAATGCGTTGAATGAGTCATTGTAGGGGGAAAATCACCTCTTGTCCACATTAATTGTTAGGCTATGTACACAGTAGAAAGTTTTCCCAACAAAAGTTTGCCGGCATTCAGTCACCACTATAATTAAATCGCTATTGTGCGTCTTCACTGACTCCTGTCCGTGGATTGTATTCACAGTGTCATCTCTTGTCGACAAAGTGAGCAGCACTGTGGGTAGCTTGCTATCCCACTGTGCAACTGCAGGCAGGATGTTTTGAGAAGGGTTTGCAGTGCCTCATGGGAGACGCACTGTGTCAGCTGATGAAGGTTTCCTACTAGTCTGACAGCTGCTTTTAAACTCCCCTGTCAGTCAAACTGACACTGCTGAACACAGACACAAGAAGCCCACAGAAGCGGTGGAGTGAGGTGGAGGCGGGAGTGGGAGAGTGAGTGAATGAGTGAGTGTGTGTGTGTGACACATACACACACACATGGGCTGCGTCTACACTGGCAAATTAAGTCAACTTAATTTGCCCTGAATCTACACTACACTTTGCTTAAGTCGACTTAAGCAGCTTGCTTAGGTCGACTTAAGCAGCTTGCTTAAGTCGACTTAAGCAAAATAAAGTTGACTTAATGAAAATTAAGTCGACTTTATTAAACCTGCTTTTTACTCGACCTAAGGCTTAATTCGACTTTCTAAAGTCGAATTAAGCCAGTGTAGCCCTGGGGTAGCCCTAAGTCGACTTAGGGCTACCCCAGGACTACACCAAAGCCCTCCCTGCTGGGGGGGGACACGGGGAGCCTGGCATGCCCCCCCAAAGGGCAGGGCATGTGGGCAGGGTGTGACACTGTCTGGCTTTAGGGAAGCATTTATGATATTATTTTCTATGGATATCTCATAAATGCTATAATCCATAGGAACTATGTCATATTTGGTATCAATAGAAAGGTATTAATTTGCTGGGAATTATTATATAGTTTATGTCTAGGAATTCTATTGCGATTAGAAGTTAAGAATTTGATGTTATAGCCATACTTTAACTTGTGTCCTTCTGGACAAATGCCTTAGATGGGAGGGTGTGAACAACCATTGTCTCCTTAATGGCTCATCAGGATACTCCCTGGGACCATATCACCTGATAGATTCGTTAACATTAAGGAGACAATGGTTGTGTGGGTTTTATTTATTAACAGTTATTAAAACAGTTCTGTGGGTCCTGCGCTGCCCCATCTCCAGCAGGGCCCATGCCACTCTCCCCCCACCCCAGAACTGCTGTGCTGCTCCCAGACGCTGCTGCCTTTGACAGCAAGGGCAGGGGCGGAAGCACAGATCCCAACCTCTGGGCACCCTGCCCCGCCCCTGGACCAGCCCTCCCCGCCCCGCCTCCAGGGGCGGAGCGGGAGCTCAGAGCCCAGAGTCTGGGTCAGCCCCATCCCGCCTCCCAGCACAAGGGCTTGCCAGACCGGTTGGCCCTGGGCCCTGCCCCTCCCTCAGGACAACCCTGGAGACAGCAGGAGCTGGAAGCAAATAATCCCATGGCTGAATGTGCTACACAGACAGCTGGGGTATGTCTACACTAGAAAAGCTAAGACCACTCTGTTAAGTCAACTTAAGTTTTTAGTGTAGACCTGTAAGTCGACTTAAAGTTGATCTTGTTAAGTCGACTCACAGCTCTACACTAGAAACTTAGGTCGGCTGCCTGCATCCACACACGCAGGTGCTAGGTCGACAGAGAGCCACGGGGGAGCCACGACTTGGGGGAAGGGAACCGCGGCATCCTTCTTCTCCCCGGCAGAAGGGTGCTGCGGCTCCCTGGCAGAAGGGACCTGTGGCTCCTGGGGAGAAGGAAGCTGTGGCTCCCGCCGGGGACAAGGGAGCTGCAGCTCCCCAGCAAAAGGGAGCCATGGCTTCCCCAGCAGAAGGGAGCTGTGGCTCCCTTCTTCCCGGGCTCCGTTGTCCCAGGAGCTGCGGCTCCCTTTTCCTCAGCCCATCCCCCTTAAATTGACTTAAGGAATTAGGTCGACCTAGGGCGTTAAGTTGACCTAAAGAGAGGAAGTTATTAAGTCGACTTAAAGAAGTACTTAAGTACTTAATGAAAGGACGCGGCATTCTGTGGGTCATCTTAAGCGTCCTTAAGTCAACCTAAGTTGACTAACCCCTGGTGTTCCCAGGTTCCCTCTCCTCCCCAAGTATGCACGGGCCGGGACTCCAGTGCATCCTCAGGGGGCAGGGAAAGGTTTCCTGCCTCCCTCCCTGGTTCTACATGGCACATAAGGAGTTACACACTCCCTGTATTTTAGAGCAGACAGGCTGTTGTTGTGCTGAGGTGAGTTCTCTGCACTGCTCTGAGTTACTTGAAAACTCCTTGTTTGTTTTGAAATCTTTCTGGGACTTTGAAAGGGGAGGGGCAGAGGCAGATGACTGGAGCAGCTGAGATCAAACAGGTGACTAGAGCGGCACTTATGATGGCATGCTGGGATAATAGGGTGACTGTTTTAGCGATATTACCTAAGGGCAGTGTCTACAGACATGCTTTGCCGAAAAAGGGTCTATGCCTCTAATCTAGTTGGTTTTATTTTGTCGACAAAACAAGGCACTTTTGTTGACAAAAGGGTCATTGTGTGTACGCAAAACTTTTTTAGTGCGTACATGGCCTCAGTGTCAGAAAATTCATGCTACAGCTGTAATTGGTGTCCACTCAGTTACTGTCAAGTGACTTCACTCAGTTCCCAAATTCGAAAAAAAAAATGCTGGACAAATGCTCTAATTAAGGAAATGAAGAAAAAGATCCATCAGATCACATGAAGTGCTGTCTACATTGGCAGAGCATTTTGAGAGCTGCTTCTCTGAGTGACCTGAAGGCTTTCCTCTCATTGCTCTCAAAGCCATTTGAATTTGATTCAAGCCAATCTGCCATAGTATGTCAAAGGCTTGGGGTTGATAAAAGGAAGTTTGAGGAGGAATTGCTTCACATTTGTGCCCTAGATGAAGATGAAATTAACCAGCTGAGAGAGGGAAGGTATATGAGAACTTTGGAAAATCCCTGGGCAAGTTCTATGGTATTGTATTGCAAAGCTGATATCAATCTTTGGCTCTACATATGCATGTGAGAAAACATTTTCTATTATGGGACACATCAAATGCAAGAAACACAATAGAGTAACGGAAGAAAACCTCAGTGGTTAATTGTGATGCAGCTGCACATCTCTAACTCCTAATCTGAGAAAGTTTGTGGAGGACAGATCCAACCAGATGTCACATTGAGAATGATGAATTGTAAGGAAAGCATAAATAAATATTTCTTTTTGTCTTTACTATTTGAAGCTGATGACAATTCCATTAATATATGAATGAATAAGCATTTTCTATAACTTGTTATGAAATATTCGGCCTGTATTAAATGTATTTAAAATTATCCATGGTGTCTTGGTTAGTGCACATGCCTGATTACAATCTTGAAGCCCACAGAGATAAAGAAAGGCCACTCATGGGGCCCACTCACTAATCTAGGTTTCCTATCACTAATCTAGGGCCTGGTCTACACCAGCGGTTCTGTGTCATGGCACAAAAATGTGTCACAAAGAGCAGAGAGATGTGTTGCCCAAAATTGGCATCACACCACCTTGCTCCCAGCCAGAGCACCACTGCCGCCAGCTTGCCTTGTCCAGCTCCCAGGCTGAAGCAGGGCAAGGGGAAGCTGACAGTGGCAGCGTACTGCTCGGGCTGGGGACAGTCCAGAGACTTCAGGGATCTCTGCTGCCCCAAGAGGCTCCCAGCCCTAGTGCCTGCTGGCTCCCCTCCCCCCACTCAGAAGCGGGGGGAGAGGAGCCGGTGTAGTGCCGAAAACAAACAGTGTTTCCTCCCTGCTCAGCCCTGAAGCAGGGAAAGGGGAGTCTTAGGTGGGGAGGCTTGGTGTGTCGCGCACAGCTGGGAAGCCCCCTGAGAAGGTTGAGAACCCCTGGTCTACACTAGAGAGTTTGTCGACAAAACAATGCCGGTGTACACATTACAGTCCTCCCCTCCCACCACTGACAAAACTGCTCTGTGTTTTTAATAAATAAAACCACCTCGACAAGAGGTGTAGGGCTGTTGTCGGTACAGCTAGTGTGATGCAGTGTCTGTGTATCTCCTTATAGTTCTGGAGGGACTGTTACTCTGCTAGAGCAATGAAATTGACGTGAAAGCCAGGCACGCTCCAAACTGAGAGCTTGGTAAGAAGCCTCGCTTCCAGCTGTGAGCTGGCTCTGGCCAGGACATGGTGACGGGTGGCAACCATCCCATGTGATCTACGATGCAGGAGGCTGGAGCTTGGGTCCCGCCAAGTGCCTGGACATGGGCGGCTGCCACCTGACTCCCAGCTGCAAGCCAGGAGCTAGATGGGATGTGGTGGGACTATGTCAAAAATCTACTTTTTCCTCCTTAGCAATTCATTCATGTTTCCCCTTTTGAAGGATTTCTTTTTGAATTTCAGGTTATTAAAGAGCTCTTAATGGAGCTAATGGCCAGGAGGAAAGGAAGAGAAAAGTGAGTCCCCAGCTATCTTAGAGACCCTCACAAGCCGATCCATAACCCAGCAGAACAGAGACAGAAGATCCAACTTCTTTTCTCTCCAAGGACAACTACCACTATTACAGTTCTCAGCTGGGAGCAGATACCGTAGCTTGTTCACATGCCTTTCCAGAGTTCCTCCACAACAGGATGGGCCACAGTCTAGGAGAACTACTCACATTCTCGTTCCCAAAGAGTGAGCAGATTAACCTAATCTCCAGTTTTGGGGTCTTTCTGTTCAGCTGGGATCTTTTCTTCAGAAAGCACAAGAAAACAGGTACAGTATTCACGCTTCTAGCCCTGCACTCCTCTTCCTTACTGCGGCGCTGCATGGCCATAGAGCAAGAACACAGGAACCCAGGGAGCAGGACCAGTCCTGGAGCCGGGTAGTTAACAGAACAGTTTACACTTCCACTCACTCCTGTCTCTTTCCACCACTGTTTCCACCCACTGTCTTCTCTTTCCAGTCATCCTTGGCTTCTAGGCTGTTCTACAATTTAAAAAAAATTTTTTTTTACCCCTTCGGAACTTTAATTTTGTTTCCTAATGGGTATATGAACAACCTTGGTATTCAACCCTCCTCCCTACGCACCCCAAAACACCCTTCCGAAATATGTTAAGCTTATGTAAATATGGCCGAGTGACACAGAAGTTACTTAACTTGTGAGCTCTTCTGGGCAGAGACTGTTTTTGTTATGTGTTTGAAGCCTTGATCCTTACTTGGAGTGCTTAGGTGCATACACAATACACAATAATAAGCTTAAAAACTTAAAAAAAGAAAAGTAGAACCCAAACAAACCAAAAACATTGGCTGATATTCTGATGTCAGTACTTATTCCACATCACTCTTCCATCTCGATGACTGTTTCAGAGGTGGTGCCCTCTCTTCAGTTAATTGAAACAATTTGATACTGTCCCATCATATCGTTTCAAGCATGGCAGAGAACCGTCATCCCCAAAGTGGAACAGACTAGATTGGCAGGGCTTTGGTAAGGTCTTTACACCAGTTATTTGAAATTCTGTTGAGCAGAGATAGATGCTTTTCAATATTATTTTTTACATAAAAAGTTATGAAATGGCTTTCCCATGTACCTGTGCTATCATGTGCTACATACACTTTATATACAGGCTGACTGTGGGTTCAACATTTCATTTTGTTTAGCAATTATTTTAATGCTGCTATTTTTGGTTTGGTTTTGGCTATTGCTTTGTTTCTTTTATAGTCGAAATATTCAGGATAATCCAGGAGAACCCACTAGATGGCACAACAGTGACATTAAACTGCATTGCTCTGCGAGCTGAAGATCTTGGGCTTGACTCTGATCTCATGTTGGTTTTACAGCAATATACTGATTTATATACTGATTTCAGTACGGTCACTCCTGATTTATGCAGACTCAGCTGAAATCAGAATCAACCCCCTTCTCTCAAAGCAATAAACATACCAGTATTTTGTTTTGGATTTGTACTTTTGATCAAAAATATCCTTTTCAAAGAAGACACTTTGTCTGGAAGTTGCGGGACAGTCTACTTTGATTCACAGCATATGGAGATCTTTGTCTACATTTCATGATTTTTTATAGTAGTGTGTGATGATGCCTATGTTATAAAGTAGAGGTTCCCAAATTGTGGCCTGCGGGCTATCAATGGTCCATGGAAATAGTCCAGGTAGGTTCATAGCACTGGCTTCTCCTCCTTATCTTCAGTAAATATTTTTGTGTTACAAGACAGATACAAATACATTAAATATTTGCCTAATATTCTTCCAAGTAAGCTATTGTTGTTGTTGCCACAAGGATATTACAGGATGGGATGAGGGTAGACCACAAACCAGACCCTAATAAAATGTGGTCCATACTATGGAAAGGTTAAAGAGACTCTCATGTAAAGTGTTATATAATTGTAATTAAAAAATAGCTAGGAAAACAATCACAAAATTCTATTTCCTCATTGCTCAGATATTGCTGCTAGCAAGGCATACCCCCCAAAGGCATTTGTTGAATCCTATGTCACCTACTATAGTAGCGCTGCTCCAGCTGATACTATTCGGGGGTATGAGCACACACCTTTAGGCTATGTCTCCACTGGGGAATTTAGGTCGACTTAAATAAGTCGACTTTAATAAGTTGACTTTAAGTCGACCTTATTAAATTGACTTAGAGAGTCCACACAGGACTCCTAAGTCGACTTAAAGTGGACCTTACTAACTCGACTTAGAGAGTCTGTACTAGACTCTCTAAGTCGACTAGTTCAGTCCAGGGAGAGCCAGCCCCGCACGGGACTGGCTCTCCCCGGGGCAGCAAGCCCCGGAGTGGTCCTGCCCCGGACCACTGGCTCCCTTCTGCTCGGGACTTCTCAGGTCCCGGGCAGAAGGGAACCCTTCTAGCCGGGACCGCTTGGGTCCCGGGGAGAACTTCCCCAGGACCTGAGTGGTCCCAGCCAGGAGGAAGAGCTGGAGACCCACGCTCCAGCTGCCGGCTGCTGAGCAGCTGAAGCGCGGGCTGGGACCCGCACTCCAGCTGCTCAGCAGCCAGCAGCTGGAGTGGGAATCCTGGGGAGAAGGGACCGCGGGGCTCCCTTCTCCTCAGGACCACTCAGGTCTGGCAAGAAGGGACAGCGGGGCTTCCAAGGAGGGCTGCCATTGGCCCATGGGTACTATAGTACCATGCAAGGGTACGTGATCTATCCCCTTTCACCCTTCCCCATCCTACAGCCTCCTGCTTGCCAGGAAGGCTAGTCCAGGGCCGGATTATTGCTGGGGCTTAAACTCTGGGCCCTGGCCAAGAAGGGGGCCACAGGCTCAAGCCCCTAAAACCCATTCAATAATCTGTCCCTGCCCTGCAGGTGCTGGGGGGCGTGGGTGAGGCGCTGGAGCCAGTTTTAGAAAGTATGAAGAGTAGAAAGGTGATCCATGAGTAATTAGCAGAAAAAGATTTAGATGTTGAGCAAACCCAGCATCCACCCAGATTTTCAGTCTGAAATAAATTCGGTTTTTATCATCAGTTATTTAAATGTTATGACTTATTTGTACTGCATCTGGAGCAAAGACAAAAGCTGGCATAGTAGAGTTGACAGAGAATTTATAATTAACAACCAAATTACCAGCACAAAAGCATCAGCGGGATTAACTGATCAAGAAAAACATATATTAAAAAATGGTGATAAACTCAGAAAGTCTCCCTTGGTTACTAATAGAGTTTTATCTTTCTTTCCTTTTGTTGTTACCTACTGTGGTTTTTTTTTGATGGTGTCTAAGTTTTGCTTGTTACACTTCTGTTCATTCAAATCTGTTGTTCAGCTAGCATAAACATTTTGAAATAAAGGAAAAGTCTGCCACTGTGGCTGGATGGATAGTTCTCTGAGCTCTGGACTTCCCCAGGATTTATGTCTCAGAAAGTACCGTACTTCTCAAACACTGGATCTTGCAAGATTTACCTATAGAGCTGCTGAAAAGTGGTGTTCTGTAAGCTATAGAGATAGGAACCAGTGAAGAGGCTACGGATGGCTGCTACCAAAGGAGGCAGAGTGAAGTGGCTTCCTGCTTGTCCCAGTCGAAAGGCTATGCCTTGAGAAGAAGGAGGAGACAGGCACTGTACTATTTTATATAATAAAAGAAAACATTATTTATTCAACTAAATACTAAAAATCAGTCTTCATCCAGTCTAACCTCATATGTTTTCTCACAGAGGCTGTAAACCGCTGATGAAGTTGGTCAAAGCCATAGGTCAGTTGGATATTTATAAACTAATGTCTCTTACTCTCATTAATTATTTGGAAGTGCAGTTTTTCTGTTGGCTCACTCCATTACACAATGGGAAATTAACTGGAATTGCTATTGCAGAATAGTTAGCCATTGCACTTTAAATTCGCACCTTACTAAAACGTAACCCAAGGCAACTTCCAAATGTAAAGAAGCCCTTGGAACTGTGACACTGAAGACTGTTTTGTGATTGGATTTTCTCCTGTAAAGGAAAGAACAGTTTTCTCTCACATCACCAGGATAAAATCTTGCTCCTGTTGAAGTCGATGGAAGTTTTAGCATTGACATCAATGGGGTCAGGATTGCATCCTAATTATAGTTTTCTTTTAGTGTCTGTTATTACTAGACCCTTCCTTGTGTGAAAAATGTGTGTGTGAATGCAGGGTGTGTACAAGAGGGAGCAAACAGGACACAACCCCTCCCCCCAAATCATTCAGTACACAGAACTCTGGCCCTGAGGCCACAGTGTCAGGGTTGGGGGGCCAAGAAAGTAAGCTACTCCCAGATTTGGGGCTGCGGGGGATGGGGAGAAGGAGGGAGGGAAGTGAACTCCTTCTGGGGCTAGAGTAGGAAAAAGTGAGCTCTGGCTAGAAAGGGGGTGAGGCACAGACTATGCCCCACGTAAGGGATCAAAGCTAAATTTCTGCACACAGCCCCTGTGCACATGAAAGTGTCTTATTTCTACTCTGTCCTTCCCCAAGAGAAAAGATGATCTCGTGGTTAAACAACAAAGCTGGACATTTCCTGTGTTCATATGGGCAAGTCAGGTAGGGCTTATTCTTGCTCCCATTAAAAGTCAATGAGAATTTTGCCACCAATTTAAAAAACAGTAGGACTGGGTCCTTAATCTCTTTCGGTGGGTTTTTCAAAGGCATCTAAACGTCCATCTCTCTTTGAAATTACATTTTCTCATCAGTTAACTGAGGGTAATAAGAGGCACTCCATATGATGTTGGGGGAGTTAATTCATTAGTCTATATGTCAAGCATATAAATGCCCATAGATTGACAGTAATATATAAATATAAAATATTAATATTTATATTACTGATTTGATAAATAATGATGCTATCTATGTAGATTTTAAAGAAATGGAGAAACATTTCATTGTTAATACGTCCTTACAAATAGAAATGAATTTCACTGAAAAACTATTTTTTTATTCTTTTTTTGCTTTTGATTAGTTCAGGAGAGCCATCTTATCTTCTTAGTCACACAATTACAACCAGTTGACATTGCTCTATTATTGTTACACAGCATTATTTAGTGTTTAATTAACAGTATCTATAAATAAATTGTCTTGAAAGCATGCAATAAACCAAGTTTTCATAATGATAAAAAGTTATACAAGATGTAAAATCAAGATGACAATATTTCATTCAGAAAAAGTAATTGACAGCCAGATTTTATGAATGGGCAATGACTGTGAAATGTGCTGTGAATAGCTCTATTCAGGATCAAATCCGTTTTCATTTTGAAATAAATTCATTGTTGAACAATCAAGCCAGAACATTTTACAACTCACAATGACTTTCATTGCTTTTCTAAACCAAGGATAAAAGAGAGAGTAAATCAATGGGTTAATGGCAGAGTTGGAATAAGTAAACCAAACTATCATGTCAAAGACAAGAGGTGGCGTTATGAAATTCAGGAAAGCGTCAATTATTACAGATATGAAAAAAGGTGACCAACATACCAAGAAAGCGATCACAGCTATACCCAGGGTTTTTGCAGCTTTCCTCTCTCTTCTGCCAACTCTGTCACTGTAATTATCAGATGACTGGGTTTTGTTGCTCATAATCTCTATCATTCTAGCTTGCCGCTTAGCCACAGCAAAGATCTTGCTGTACAGAGCTATCATTGTGAAAAAAGGTATGAAATAAAGGAGAGAGGATACAACTACCCATGTTTTATTGAAGACAAGCTGACAGCTGCCTACACAGGAGAGGGCATTTACTAATTCTTGTATCCCTTTATCATTAGCCCCAATGAAGATAACAGAAAAACTGTACACCAATGAAAATGTCCAGGCAATAGCTATGAATATGCCCGAGACCGGCACTGTGAACTTGATGGGGTAAATTAAAGGATCAGTTACAGCAACATATCGATCAACTGAGATGAAACACAAGTGAAATATTGACGAGTAACAAAAAGAAGCATCTAAACAACTGTGGAATCTACAGAATGTTTCCCCAAAATACCAGCATGTTTCAACAGACCTTATACTGCTGAAGGGAAGCACAGTCAGACCCAAACAAAAATCAGCACATGCCAGGGAGGCGATCAAAAAATTTGTTGGAGAGTGAAGCTGTTTGAAATAAGCAATTGAAATCATTACCATTAGGTTTCCACCTAGTGTGAGAATTGTCAGAAAACCAAGCACGACATACGAAGTTATTCGGATTCCAGAAGACCACGGTGTTTTATAGCATGATCCATTAATATTTTCAAAGCAATATTGTACTTCTTCATGCTGAAGAAGTGCTGAAGTCATGTTTTTCTTTTGTTTTTAACAACCTTTGAACTGTTTAGTGTTTTAATTTGTAAACTAGTGGTTATAGTGCGGCACTGGCTGGACTAAGCTCATCCGTTTTTAAGACTTTCTGAAAAAGAGAATTAAAGTTCACATGAGTGAGAGCACAATAATTCCAAGGTATTATATGATTGTCCACAAGTCTACTAGAAATATACATAAATAGGAATAAATAATGGAACATAGCAAAATATCTGTAACTATAGCTTTCAATGATTTTTTGAAATAAGTAAACAAGTAGCAAAAATGTACATGAAAAGTTTCTTCTCTGCTATAATATAGAACTTCTTTTATCTATTCATATTTATTTATTTTTGATGCCTGATCTTTCTATTCAGTCAATTGCAAAATTCCCTTTGGCTTCACTGTAGTTGGACTCCTAATGCCTTACCTTTTTTAGAAGCTTTTCTGCAGATGTAACCCTGGATTAAAATGTGAATAGAAGGCAGAAAGAGCGTCGCATTTTCAGTCGTGCTTTACCCGCAGAGTTGTCTTACCAAAGTTGATGACAAAGTATTTGCACGCTGTCCTTTCAGAAATGAGGGGTCGCGTGAAGGGAAAAACAGCAAACACAAGGGAAATTTAGTGATCATCCCATAAAAATGAAATCCCTCTAGTAAAGGTGTAAACACTCAGAGAAAGGTAGGGGCTAAAAAAAAAAATCATTAAGCAATCCGCTTTGATTTATCACAACACAGTCATTTAACTAAGTCTATATTGTGATGCATATGTTTGAACTCACTCTCATTATAAGCTACATAATTTATTTTTGGAAGGCAAATTTAACTGGCTCCCACAGCAACCAGGTGTTATCTCAGTACTATTACTGTAAATTGCTTTGTCAGGAATGTTGACTGAGGAAACAGATCATAGATAATGGTATGTTTGTTAAAGAAAATCAATCCCACCTTTATTAATCTTTCAGTGTGGTACTTTGGCATTTTTCCCCCCCCTCTCTTTCTGTCTCTCTTATTTTAGGCCATTTTTCTACACTCTGGACCAAATTCATTCCAGTGCTAAGACTGGAGCAAGGATTGAGGCACTTTATGTCATCCTGGAGTGTCTGCTGTGGTCCAGTACAACACCCAATGCAGACTAGGGCAGGTTTTAATTGCACTCTAGCTGGCTTTGAAGAGCTACCCCAGTTACACTTGGCGACGCTGCTAATATACCCCCTCCCTCCTCTGGCCTAGCCTCAGAAGTTCCCCTACCTCATGGGTTTCTGCAAGTGCAAAGCTGGTGGAGCAAGCTCTGAATTTGGCAGGATGCCTTAGAGGCCACTTTCTAGGGGGACTGTACAGCTGCTGTGCTGGTGTGTGCAAAGGAGCTGTGGGTGAGATACGATTTAGGTCCTCTCTTCCTCAAAGAGTTAGAGCATGTGGGGAAATATGGTTGAGATGGCACTTCCATTTCAAATCTACATTTCCATGTCTCATAGGTTCCTTCAAAATGTAAGATGATCCTTTACTGGTGTTCAGCCCCCTACGACTGGTATATACTTATGCTCTTATAACTATGTCACTTGGGGGCGGGGGTGAAAAATCCACACTCCTGAGCAATGTAGTTAAATTGACCTGGCAGCAGGTGTGGACAGTGCTATGTCGAAAGGAGAATTCTGCACCAAGATAGGTACCACTTTTCAGAGAAGAGGATTACCTACGCGGATAGGAGAATGCCCTCCCTTCCCCCTCCCCCAACCCCAGTTGGTGTAGGCAGCATCGTCTCTGAAGCATGACCTGAATCTATATCCCTTCTGACCAGGCTGCACAGTTTCCTGCCTATACCATACTATACTATACTATACTATACTATACTATACTCCAGCAAGCCAGACTGCCCAAATAGGCCAGTACCTGCCCTTTGCTTTCTTTCTGAAGGCTCTGAACAGCTGTAATTGCCAGGTGTTACAAGTTACCACACAGACACTTATAAACAAGCTTTTTATTCTTCAGGTTGAAGTATTACAGAGAAAACATATTAAAAGCACTAAAAGTTTACCCGAAGTGCTAAAAAACTTACTAGAGGACACTCCAACTCCAACCTTGGGGTCAGTTCTTCCACACCCACAACTCAGGTTTTCCTTGTGGCTGCAAGTTCATAATTGTCTCAGATTCAGAACCAGAACAACCCTGAATAATTCAGTCTTTCCTTCATATAAGCTTGTGCCTTTGATCTTGGCCTCATGTACCAGACAATGACTCGCTCTTCAGGGCATAGCTTTAAAAGACTGTGTTGTTGCGTAACCAGAGGTGAGGCATTTGCATTCACCTTTCCTACCAATTTCTTAGGAAATTCACTTCAAACACATTGTCCCATAAATCCATTCTTGCCATGCACAGTGTCCAATATAGTCCTTTGATCATCGAGGCCTTACATCACATCTCCCAGCTAGAGAGGTTCTATATGAGCCTACCCCAAAATTGTACATAAACCATTCATTTGGTATGATGGATCCCAAAGATATTGAAATTTAATTCAGTAAGGTTTTTCAAGCAAATTGCTGTATCTTTCATATATACAATTTATGAATTCTCTGTGAGATTATGAAATCTCTGTATGTATCTATATCAAGCTGTGAACTCTATTTTGAAGGTGCTGCCTTTTGTCTTCTCAGTTTTCCTTTCACCTCCATTTGTTGGACTGAAATTCCAACCTGTGTAGTGGCAAAGGCCTAATAATAGAGGGTACTTAAATATGGACGGTCTTCTATTTAAAAAGGCAGAATCATAGAGAAAAAAAATGGCTTCTACCCTGCAAATCTGGTTGTCAGGGAAGACGTCACTTGATAATGAAGTTAGTTGGTAAGACCCTAGGGTTACCTGTGAAGGATGACAAGGGCGTCACATGTCTGAGAGGCTGGAAAGTTGTAAAAGGACAGAAACTGCTCTTTTGGGAGTCTGTTGGTCATTTTCACCAGCTCAAGATGAGAGGAACTACTCTAAGAACCTGATGATGTGGGGTGAACCCTGCCTACCTGAATACAATGGTCTCTTAAGGACTCCCAAAGGAAGGATGAGCTAGAATGATGGGCAATGTATTCAGGATGTTTGTTGTTTTCTGTATGATCTGTAATCTATATTTTTCATGTTTAAGTAAAACGCAATGTGTTAAAATTGTGTGAAAAGTCATTTTGTGGTGTAAGGTACACAGCTACCATGAGGCCCATTGAGAAGGTAACCCACAGTGGATGGAGTTCTGGAGAGGGTGTGTTTTAAATTACAGAGAAGTCTGAGGAGTCAGCACAAAGCCCAGGGGCAAAGCAGCTTGGCCATGTGGACACTGGTCACAGTTTTCATGAGTTGATGCTAGACAAACAACTGCCATAGCTTCCCAAGCGTCTGCACCACCAAAGTGTGCCTAGAGACCTCAAGACAGGGACAGTGATTGGGTCATCTCATAGCTGGCTGAGCTCCCAGCAGGGGAAGCCCAACGAGATCTGTTACAGGGCCCTACTCTGTTCCTGTTCCCACACCCCTCATTGTTATTACTCATATGCATATGTCTTTATAAGTTTGGGGCCTCTACTTCAGTGTTCCAGCTCAGGACGGATTTGTTTGAAAGGACTGAGCTAAAGCTCAGTAGGTCAGAAAGCAATCTGAAAAGTTTACAAGTCCAAGCCAAAACTTCACATGGTGAGAATAAACACTGTTAAAGGAAAAAATAGTCTTGAGATAGCATCTGTCCTTATTCACAGCACCACTGCATGAGTTTTCTTTACATTTGTAAACTACATATGAACGGTTATACTGGGTCAGGTCAAGGTCCAGTTAGCCCAGGATCAGGTCTTCTAACAGTGGCTGGTGTCAGATGCTTCAGAGGGAATTAACAGAACAGGGCACTTACTAAGAGAGCCATCCCTTGTCATCCAGTCCCAGCTTCTGGCAGTGTGGATGAGTGGGATTTGGGTTGTGTCCCTGACCATCTTGACTAATAGCCATTGATAGATCTATCTTATGTGAACTTATCTAATTCTTTTTTGAACCCAGTTATACTTTTGGCTTTTACAACATTCTCTGGGAAGATGTTCTGCAGGTTGACTGTATGTTGTGAAAACAAGTACTTTGTTTTGTGTGTTTTTAATGTGCTGTCAAGTAATTTTGTCAGGTAACCCCTAGTTCTTGTGTTACATGAAGGAGTAAATAAACTTCCCTATTCATTTTCTCTACACATTCTGATTCTGTAGACTTCTTTTGCAACCCCCCAGTTGCCTTTTTTCTAAACTGAATGTTCCCACAGGGCTGGATTAACCAGCCTGGGGGCCCTGAGTTGCCCCCTACCACACGGCCCTCCCACCTGGGACCCTCACCCCCATTGCGTGCCCCCTACTCGGGACCCTCCATGACAGGGGCCGGCACCCTTGCCCCTTCCTGTCGCTGGGAGGGGGGGCCAAGAACATTCTCCCACCCAGGCCCCACTCCAGCCAGTCTGCCACAGGAAGGGGGAATATGGCGGCCGGCATGTGGTGTGACAAGACCTGATGCAGAGCTGTGTGCCGGGCTGGCCAGCCAGAGCAGGCCATGTTTGGCCCTACTCGCCCTTCCCCCCCAGGCAGAGCAAGCAGGCTCTGACCTGCCCCGCAGTGGCGATGCTGGCTCTGGGCACATGGGGCACATGTCTGGGGGGGTCTTAGCAATTTCATGGCGTAGGGCAAAAGTCAAGGCTCTCCCACGCTATATAGGGGGGCCCCCATCCTTGACTTTTGCCCACCCCCTGAGGCCCCCCCCCCATATTCCCCAAGGGGTTCTGGTCCCCTGTTGGATGCCCACACTGTTAGTTTGATTAAATTATAAGTAACAGAAAAGAGGTCTTAAAATGGGAAGCATCAGGCAACCATAACTACACTATCTGCATTACGTTTATTGAAGTATATTACCACTTAGAACTATACCCAGACTTCATATCCTGAGTTCTCATCCACTGAGAAGTTCATTGGCAAAGAGGCACTGATGGTATTGGAAGAAGGGGCTGCAATAGTGTATTGATTAGTTAATAATAAAAAAGTTCATTTGAACACATGTACCTAAAAAAATCCAGGCTCTTGAGTGTAACTCATTATTTTTAATTTATCATAGAATCATAGAGATGGAAGGGACCCCACGAGGTCATCTAGTCCAACCCCCTGCTAAAAAGCAGGACCACTCCCACTAATTCACCCCAGCCAGGGTTTTGTCTAATCAGGCCTTAAAAATCTCCAAAGATGGAGATTCTACCACCTCCCTAGGTAGCCCATTCCAATGCTTCACCACCCTCCTAGTGAGAAAGTTTTCCTAATATCCAACCTTGACCTCCTCAGCTGTAATTTGAAACCATTGTTCCTTGTTCTGTCCTCTGTTACCATCAAGAACAGCCTAGCTCCCTCCCCTTTGGAGCATCCCTTCAAGTAGTTGAAGGTTGCTATCAGATCTCCCCTCAGTCTTCTCTTCTGTAGACTAAATAAGCCTAGTTCCTTCAGTCTTTCCTCATAAGTCATGTGCTCCAGCCCCCTAATCATTTTCATTGCCCTCCGCTGGACTCTTTCTAATTTGTCCACATCCTTTCTGTAGTGGGGAGCCCAAAACTGAACAAAGTATTCCAGATGCGGCCTGACCATGTCGAATAGAGGGGAATTATCACATCCCTCGATCTGCTGGCAATACTCCTACTGATGCAGCCTAATATGCCATTGGCCTTTTTCGCAACAAGGGCACACTGTTGGCTCATATTCATCTTCCCATCCACCATAACCCCCAGGTTCTTTTCTACAGTGCTGCTACTTAGCCGATCAGTCCCCAGCCTGTAGCAGTGCATGGGATTTTTCCATCCTAAGTGCAGGACTTTGCACTTGTCTTTGTTGAACCTCATGAGGTTCCTTTTGGCCCAGTGTTCCAATTTGTCCAAGTCTCTCTGGATCCTGTCCCTGCCCTCCAGAGTATCTACCATTCCCCCCAGCTTGGTGTCATCCACGAACTTACTAAGCACGCAGTCTATCCCATCATCGAGATCATTAATGAAGATGTTGAAAAGAACCGGCCCCAGGACCGACCCCTGGGGCACTCCACTCATTACCGGTTGCCAACTAGACATTGATTCCTACCTGCTGAGCCTGTCAATCTAGCCGGTTTTCTGTCCACCTTACGGTTCACTCGTCCAACCCATACTTCCTTAACTTGCCGACGAGAATGCTGTGGGAAACGGTATCAAAAGCCTTGCTAAAGTCAAGGTATACCACGTCAACGGCTCTTCCCACATTCACAAATCCAGTCATCTCATCATAGAAGGAAATCAGGTTGATCAGGCACGATTTGCCCTTGGTGAATCCATGTTGACTGTTCCTGATCACTCTATTTTCCTCCAAGTGTTTCAGGATGGATTCTTTAGCGCCCTCCATAACAAGTTGTATTCTTTAATGTTTATTTTGAGGCAAGAACAACAGAAACTTGGTTACAGAAAAGGTACCTAAACCCTTTATTCTGGTAACAGGGTGAAAATAAATGTGTAAAAATTCAGATAGATTGGATGTCACCTACTCATTCAAGTATCTGAAGAGACAGATGTAACAGGGTTTGGTTGAAAAACTCCAATAATTTATTATAATAACACATATGAGATGCTAAGGGCTGATTCTCCACATTGTCACACCAATTTTATTTCATGGCAGTACACCAATGATTGGCATAAATCTGGTGTAAGAGAGTGGGAAATATAGCCCTAAAAGTTGTTAACAGGAAAAAGATCCTAGGAATTTACTGAGTTTGTAGATAGTAGGACTATGTAACTCATTAAGACTACTCATGGAAGAAAAGCTTCATATATGTGTGAGTGTTTGCCGTATCAGGTCTGAAAACTGGCATTATACTTGCTATGCCATTGTAACACTTATGTGTAGATACTACCTATGCTGAAAAAGGGGTTCTCCCATCAGTAAAAGTAATCTGCCTACTTGAGAGGTGGTAGATAGGCTGATAGAAGAATTCTTCCATTGCCCTAGTGCTGTCTATATGGGGACTTAGGGAGGCTTAAGTACGCCGCTCAGGGCAGGGGTGTAGATTTTTCATAACCCTGAGTGAGGTATTTTTCTAGTGTAGCTCAATCCTGAATTAAATTTGGCTATAAAGGAGATTTCCCAGTTTATGTCAGATATTCCAAAGATACTTTAGGTTGTGCGAGTAAATCATAGTTTTTCACACAAACAATTTAACGGTATTTTTTACACCTCATTTTCAATTTATGGCTCCCAGTGTTCATCACAAGGACTTCATTATTTGGAAAGATCAGTGATTCTGATTCCGATTCATTGTTTTTGCTTTGGGAGATGCGTGAACTGACTTTGTCATTAACTCTGACCCAAGAGCTCAGGGGAGAAAACGTTAATATAAATTGCAAGCCTCTTCCAGCACTGTCTTCATAGCTCAGTTCAAATCAGTTTACGAAAAGGAGTTTCTCAGAAGGTGATGCATCAGCAGACTAAAATCAAGTAAGAATGACTTTTCCTATTAAATTGAGATACAATAACCCCATTCACTTATCTTTTTTTAAACAACTAAGGAAAATCTGTTGCTTCTGAGATCTTACATTTTTTAACTTTTTAAAAACTTTCTGAATTCACCTTAATTTCTGTGTTCAAAAATAATTTTGTGGATTTATTTTATTAACACCTATACTGATTTTTTTTTCCAGGAGAAGTTGGAAATGTACATCTTTTCCTACATCATAACCATCAGTTCAGGAATTCAAAAATAAAACTTTGAAGGACATAATGAGCTCATCTTTTTCTGATAATGAAGATTTGCAATACTGCTTTGAAAATAGGAATGACTCTTGCTATAAAACACCATGTTCTCCTGGAGTCCGAGTAGCTTTGTATATTGTGCTTGGTTTGTTGACGACTCTTACTGTAGGTGGAAACCTAATGGTAATTGTCTCAATTATTTATTTCAAACAGCTTCACACACCTACAAATGTTTTGATTGTTTCTTTGGCATGTGCAGATTTTGGTGTGGGTCTGTCTGTGTTGCCCTTCAGCACTGTAAGATCTGTTGAAACATGCTGGTATTTTGGGAAAATATTCTGTAGATTTCACAGTTATTTAGATCTTTCTTTTTCCCTAGCATCTTTATTTCACTTGTGTTTTATCTCTGTTGATCGATATATTGCTGTCACGGATCCTTTAATTTATCCAGTTAAGTTCACACTGCCAGTTTCAGGTGTATTCATAGCTGTTGCCTGGACTTTTTCATTAGTATACAGTTTTTTGGTAGTGTACACTGGGGCTAATGAAGAAGAGCTACAAGAAATAGTGAATGCTTTTACATGTGTAGGGAGTTGTCAGGGTACCTTCAATAAAATATGGGTGACTGTAGTCTGTCTCCTTTATTTTATACTTTCCTGTACAATGATAGCACTTTACAGCAAGATCTTTGCTGTGGCTAAGCGACAAGCTAGAATGATAGAGGTTCTGAACAACAAAACCCAGTCGCCTGATAATTACAGTGACAGAGTTCAGAAAAGAGAAAGGAAAGCTGCAAAAACCCTGGGTATAGCTGTGATCACTTTTCTGGTACTTTGGTCCCCTTATTTTATAATTGTAATGATTTATGCTTTCCTTAACTTCATAACTCCAACCCTCATCTTTGAAATTCTGGTTTGGTTTTCTTATTCCAATTCTGCCATGAATCCTTTGATTTACTCTCTCTTTTACCCTTGGTTTCGAAATGCAATGAAAGTGATTTTAAGTTGTAAAATCCTCCACCTCGATTGCTCAGAAATGCGTTTATTTTCTGAATGAAAATGTATCGTGTAGTGCTAAGTTCTGATTCCAGGTCACAATCCTGCTCTGTTTTTTCTGTTTTTCTTCCTGTAAAGTAATTTCCCAGGCTCTTCTAGCTGTATGCTTTGAATCCTAATGAAAATCATGTTGAGTTATTTTTAATAAAGTCTATTTATTTTTTAAAATGTTCTGAGTTAAAGTGTTAATGCACATCTTTTTTAATAAGGTAGAATAAACATATAATGTTATTTAATTCACTCTTCTCTGTGTACTATAACATTATTTTTTTAAAAAAAATATAGTATTTACATATATAGATTTATATGTTACATATAGAATTTCTGAAAAAATTTATAGGTTACTGTGAACAAGAAAAATACACAGCATATGAAAACCTACCTAGCATAGATTATGGTGAAGATGGATGTTGGAGGGTGTGGGGGAGGGAATAGGCATTATATGCCCCTAGCAACTCAGATGCAGGCAGGCCATAATACTTGTTGCAGGCAAAATTCAGCTCATAATGGCAGTTTAAGTATGTTCATAATTCCAACTCCCCCATCACCTTCCTCAGAGCTACTGGATCAATAATAATGTAGCCAGACATACAGTATATGCTCAACAATGCTGGTCTAATTAGAATCCCCCTAGGGTCAATGCCAAAAGTCCTATTGATTTAATGGTAGTCAGTCAGACCATTTCCTCAGTCAGCAATAGCAATTAAAATAGCCAAAGTATCATGACGCTGTACCAGTTTGCCCTTCCTGAGAGACTGAACTGTGTAATGGGATATACAGGCCATTTAAAGCTTTGGAGACCATTCATATAGACCAACTAGATCTCAGTCCAGGGCTGCCTTTAAACCATCGCAGTGATGGGTTCTTGATTACTGAGGAGGAGAAGGAAGTGGTCAGGGAAGCAGGCTGGCATTTATAAGGAAGCCCTTTCTGATCAATCTGTTTTTAGAATCCAAAGCTTGATTCCATGAGAAGGGTAGACCGGAGGTCCTCTCTGTGCCAGCCTCGCTTTCTCTCTCAAGACCTGGAGAACAGAACAGAGGAGGGCATGTAGTAATTAGGGCAGAAACAATTGCTCCTAATCTGGAAAATGCATGCTGAGAAACAGAAGGCCTATACGAACCCCTACCTCTTTCCACAATCAAAGTCTCTGTCTACACTTAAAAAGTTAAGTCGACTCTGTTAAGTTGACCTTGGTAAGTTGACTTAACAAAATGACTTAACTTTTCAAGTATAGACAGAGTCTTGGCTCCCCACTGAGAAGGAAGCCGCAGCTCCCTGCTGAGAAGGGACTGCACTCCCTTCTTGGCGGGACCCATGTGGGTCCCGGGCAGAACAGAGCGGGGGTCTCTTCTTACCGGGACAAACGTGCGCCCCGGAGAAGGGAGTGAGGCTCCATTCTTGCCAGGACCCACACGGGTCCGGGCAAGAAGGGAACTGCCGTGGCTACCCCTTGGAGGTTCCCCTGTCTGCGGAGTGCTAGCGGCTGTCTTCTCCGGTGCTCTACGGACAAGGGATCCCCGGAGGTTCCCTGTATGCATACTACTGGATGCTGTCTTTTCTGGCACTCCGTGGACAGGGGATCCCTGGAGGTTTCCCTATCTGGGGAGCACTGAGGAAGACAGCCACCGGTGGCTCCCGGGACAGGGGAGCCCCAGGGAAGAGAGCTGCCAGTGGCTCTTTTTCCTGGGAACCCCAGGGGCTCCCTTGTCCCCGAGCTGCGACCTTAAGTCGACCAAACAGGCGGTAGTTATTAAGTCGAGTTAAGGACGCTCTTAAGTTGACTTAATGAAAGCTCGATGTGGACATGGAGTAATTTAGGTGGACTTAAGCATTCTTAAGTTGACCTAAATTGCTAGTGTAGTCATAGCCAAAGGGAGAACTATAAGGAAGGATGTTATGCTAATGGGACTCTCCTGAAAACTATGAGCAAGTTGCTGAGTCTGATTAAAATTTTGTCTAATAATTCTCTTTCAAAGACTAAGCTGCAGAGAATTCTATGTAACTTGCTTCTTTCTTATTTGGCTTTAAGTAGCGCCAGCACAGTTAGTATGGGTATAATAGCCTGAAATTGCCCTCCTCAGACAAAGAACTCTGATTTGTTCCTGCAGTTGTTCATATTTATAGTTCAAATAGCATCAAAGGGATTTTAATAATAATAACAGTGGCAAAAGACTCAGATGGGCTTAGACAACAGGCCCCAAGTAACTTAAGATTTTGGGTCACAATGTATTTTAGAGTGATAACAAAGGCTATGTCGACACTGAGAAATTTAGGTTGACTTTACTAAGTCGACTTTAAGTTGACCTTATTAAGTTAACTTAGAAAGTCCACACAGGACTCTTAAGTTGACTTAAACTTGGCCTTACTAAGTCAACTTAGAGAGTCTACACTAGACTCTCTAAGTTGACTAGTTAGGTCCAGGGGGAGGCTAGGCTCCTTTGGACACTCGGCTCCCCAGGCTAGGAGGGCATGTCCTTGGAGAGCCAGCCCCACACCGGGCTGGCTCTCCCAGAGGCAGCAAGCCCTGGAGCGGTCTGGGAGAGAAGGGAGTGTAGAGCTCCCTTCTGACCTGGACTACTCGGCTCCTTTTGGGCCAGGACCACTCAAGTCCTGGGCAGAAGGGAGCCCCGCGCTCCCTTCTAGCCAGGACCGAGCGGTCCCGGGGAGCTCCCTTCTAGCAGCCCCAGGGAGAAGGGAGCCCCGTGGTCCTTTCTGGCCGGGACCGAGCGTCCCTGTGGTCCCGGGGAGAAGGGACCATGGGGCTCCCTTCTCTCCGGGACCCCTGCAGGTCCTAGCCAGAAGGCAGTGGGCAGGTCCCCTCTGCCCGGGACCCCCACAGGTCCCAGCTAGAAGGGAGCGCGGGGTTCCCTTTTTACCGGGACCACAGCAGTCCCAGCCAGAACAGAGCTCTGCAGCTCCTTTCTAGCTGGGACCATGCTCCAGGTGCTGGGGAGACTGCTAGCAGCCTGTCCTGGGGAAAGCATCCCGCGCAGGACTGGCTCTCCGCAGGACAAGTTGCTAGCAGCTTCCTGGGAGAAGGGAGCAGGGACTCCCTCTTTTCCACTGCCCTAAGTCAACTATGTCAACTTAGGGCCTCCACACTGCTTAATTCGACTTAAGAAGTTGACTTAAGCATTAAAGTTGACTTAAAACCAGGTTTTATTAAGTCAACTTTACATTTCCTTAAGTTGATTTAAGCAGCAGCTTAAATCGACTTAAAGAAACTCCAGTGTGGACGCAGAGTAAATTAAGTCGACTTAAGACTGCTTAAGTTGACCTAATTTACTAGTGTAGATGCACCCAAAGTCTTGTAACCAAAGTTATTAATCCATCAGCGAGACGCAGTGGGGTAGGAAAAATGTTATACTAACATTAATTGTGGGTTGCTGGGAATGTAGCAGAAATATTTACCATTCCTACTACAGTAGGAAAAACTATACCAAGCCTCATTGTAATATTGTGTAGATATTGGCTTCTGGATAAACAACAAAGGTAGTAATCAGGGAAGAGATGGCAATTCTGGGAAGGTGAAAATTGCTGCTTTTTACAATGTGGTCAAGCAGCACAGCGCACATACAGCACAAATATGGATCACATAATCACCCAGAATAAAACTATGCAATAGCTTGTACCAGCATCAGAAAGATCCTCTTTATAAAAAATTCCTATTTCAGAGCCATAGTAAATGCATTAATACATCTCTGCTAAAAATTATTCAGAACAGTGTGCATACACATTGTCAGACTATCAGGCACAAGATGGCTCTCAGAAAAAATGCACTGATGAGTCAGTACAAGGAGAAGGTTATGAACAGTTATTTTTGTGTCTAGGGATTTTGTATGACTATAGCCTTGTCTACACTGCCAGGTTAAGTCGACAGGAGATACGCAATCTACGTACAGTAGAATGCATATCTCCCATCAACTTACTTCCTCCTCCCTTACAGCAGCATCTTCGCTCAGCTGCATCCATGGGAAATACTCTCCCGTTGATGCAGCATTACTCTTTTTAAAAGGGTGGAGTTACTATATCAAAGGGAGAGCACTTCGAGGATCCATTGATCAGGTCTACGGTGGCTGCTCAGTTGATCCCACTGCTTCAATCCATGGGAATCAAATAAACAATTTCCATATAGATATAGTCTAAGACTATTTCTGTAGCAGGTTTATTTATCTCAAAAGGGGAGTGTGTGTCAGGAAAGAGCCATAATTGTGATCGAAAGGTGTAATTCAACACAATATCGGGCATGTGCCACCTTGTGGTCAGAGCAGGCGTATGGTTTGGTGGTTGGAGCAGAATCAGAGGGCAGAACTGGAAGCATCTTCAGGAGAGAAGCCAATGGTTGGAAATTCAGAGGGAGGCAGAGACTAGAACAGAAGCAGGCACCTGTTGGGGCAGGGGTTGGACAGGAAGCAAGTCTACCACAGCTGCAGGCATTGAACATGATGAACCACCACTGTGCTGCTGTTACTACAGGACTAAAATCTGTTGTGATTTGTTGCCTCTTCTGACGAATCAGGGAGCACAGTCACATGGGGTGCATCTACACTGGCAAGGTAGGTCAAGTTAAGGAGGCTTAAGTTGACCTAAACAAAGCCACGTCCACACTGGGATTTTATTAAGTTGACTTGAGCACTTCCTTAAGTCGACTTAAGGAAAGCTTAAGTTGACTTAATAACACCTAGTTGTAGGTCGACTTAAGCCTTAAGTCGTCTCCTTAAGTCGACTTAAAGCCAATGTGGACAGGAATTAGTGCCCAAGTCAACCTTATTAAGTCAACTGAAAGCGTTAGGTTGACAAGGGGCTATGTCTACACTAGAAAAGTTAAGTTGACTTTGTTAAATTGACTTAATAAGGTTGACATTAAGTCGACTTAACTTTTCTAGTGTAGACATAGCCAAGGAGAGTGAATGGTTCCAGGAAAGCAGGCTTGAGCATATTAAGAAGTCTGCCCCGCTAGTGTTCAAGACTGGAGTCAGTGAATAGGGAGGCTCTAATTCCTATCTCTTTTCAGCAGTGAAGGATGAAACTGGCTCTCTTTAGCTGTAGCCAGTGCTCTTTCTCCCAGAACTGAAGAGCAGGGCAGGATATGAAATGCAGTCTTTATAGCCGCTATAACAGTAGTCCTAGCCGAGGGCAAAACATGGTGAGAAACAACTGATTCCACCCCTTTCTGCAGTTGAGGAAAGAATATGGAAGAAGCAGGTTATACTAATGGGAGTCCCTTGACAGCTACAGACAATTAAACCCACTTCCTTTATGTGCTTTGTGGAATTTTGCTTTTCTTTATTGAGGAATGTAAAAAAATTAACTTAAAATTCTATACTGAAATAGATGCTGCAGCTAAATCCATGTACATTTCCTTTTTCTTTCCTTTTGGCCTTACCCAGTTCCAGGGCTGTTCATGTGAATGAAATAGCCTGACATTTGCTTGTTCCTTCCATCAGAGATCCCATATTTTTTTCTTATAATTCATTTTATTTGTTGTACAAAACCAAACCAAAGGATATGAAGAATGTATTTTAAATCACAAATAGAGTCCTTTAAACAAGTGATATAAAAGTGATATAAAATAATATATGAACAAATTCCCAGGGTAACTTCCAGCACCCAAGTGGTGAGGAAAATATGCAGATTTTTTTCATAACCTTTTCTAGATGTATTTCTGTTGGATTCAGTAAAACGCGTCATTGTGGCTCACTATCTACCTATCTTATCACTTGGATACCGTGTCCAATGCATTCTGTTGCTTATATAAAGATTTGCTTGCTTGCTACGTTTGATGCTCATACTATAGACAATCCACAAGTGTGTGATGAGGGTAATGTTTTTTATTTTCTACTGATGGATGGAGTAGACCCACAGATGAGGTTGGAATCTTTGGGTATGTCTACACTAGGAAAAGTTAAGTCGACTTAGTCCACTTTGTTAAGTCGACTTAGTCCACTTTGTTAAATCGACTTAACTGGCCTTAAGTTGACTTAATAAAGTCGACTTAAGGGTTAGTCCCCATCTATGCCACCCTTAAGTCAACTTAAGGATTCGACTTAAGGCTTAAGTCGACCTAATGGGTGGTTGTTATTAAGTCAACTTAAGCTTTCATTAAATCAACTTAAGGAATTTCTTAGGTCGACTTAATGAAAGTCAGGTGTAGATGTGGAGTAATTTAGGTTGACTTAAGGGACCTTAAGTCAACCTAAATTGCTACTGTAGACATACCCTTTGGCTTCCAGCAACGCAGCAGAAATGCTCAATCTAGTTGGGCAGCTTGCATAATGCACTCAGGTTTGACAAACTATCAGTACTTCTTCCAGTGAAAGAACCCAGATAAACTGATGACACCTCTGTTGCTAGGGTGAAGGTGTAAACTTTATGCAATCCCATCTCAAACCGTTAACTGTGTTTCTTGATGGTTTGAAGAAATAATCCCTGCACTTGGCGCCCCCCCCCCCGGAATTAGAGTGGCTTGTTCTAGTACTATAGCAATTTCGAGAATAAAACTCAAGGAACAATAGACAGTGAATGAATGAAGTGAGATTGAATATCACTCTAAATACAAGTAGTGAGTATCACTGAATCAGGAAAACAAGTGCATTCTTAGGTACATATCTATTCCGGACAGCCTATAAACGTGTGCTTTGGGTCTGTCTTGAACACGGATGTTTTCCTGAACTGGAGAGAGAGATTGTGGACCTTTTAGATTAATTAAAAAAAAGGCATGCATTGTGAAATATTCAGATGTTGAAACATACTCATTGCTACAGCCCAATGGCAGCCCTCATTTTGTACCTTGATTGGAAAGTTCATTAAAGAAAGGGTATTCTTGTCATGAAAACAGTGCATTAATATGAAACTCTGTTGGGGGCAAAACGTTATGTTCTTTGGCTTCGTTTTGTATATATAATGATTACAGTATGCAAGTCAGTCAGTCAGTTCATGCTCTGTACCATACTGATTTCATTTGTAACACTAGTGTGAACCCTTGTTGCTGTCTTTTTTTCATATAAGCCCTCATTCAAAGCCTAGCGAAGTCAGCGAAAAACCTCCTATTGACTTCAATAGGTTTTGGATTAGGCTCACACTCATTATCTTACTTTTGGCTATACTAACCATGTCTCCACAATTATATACCTCACTTTGTTCTGTATCTTGTTTATGCCTCAAAAATATGTGCAGTCTGACTTTGATGTGCAGTGACTTCAAAACAGGCACCATGCTAGAGATTTTAAAACTATACCAGTTTTCATATCTATCAATGCATTTATATATAACTAAAGAAACAATAGAATACAAACAGAAAACAGATTTAAGTAATCATTTATTTTTATAAAAGAGATTTTGCTGTATTTAAAAAAATTTTAAAAAGAATTTCTGGTAAGTACATTCATAACAGTATAGTGATGTCAAAAGATAATTCCCACATATATGTCTAGAAATTTATATTGCACAGCTTGCAGCAGATCAGAAAAGTTTAAAAAGTTTACGATGTAAGAGCATATAAACATAGCCAGAAAAAAACCTGAGAGTGTAGACTAAGACTCTATGCAGTAAGGTATTTAAGCATGTGCCTAACTTTAAGCAAGTAAACAGTCTCATTGACTTCTTTTGGGCTAGTTATGTTTTTAAAATTAGGCCCTTGCTAAATCAGGGCCCACAATTTTGCTTAAGAAAGTGACAATTATGAATGGTTGTGAGGTAAGCTATATACTATTAGGTTTTTTTTCTTTAAAATATATTGCTGAATTTATATTACATGCAATACAGAAAAATGACAACTTGGTGATGAGAGAAGAAGAAACAATTTACCTTTGCTTTTAATCAAACAGCATTTTTTTCTTTCAGAAATGCAGCGGGAAGGAGAGAGGCAAAATCCTTTCTTTTCCAGAAACAGACAGATAATCTTACAGAAGGATGGTTATGTTATTCCCCACAAACTGCTTTGATATTGTGTAGTTCAGTATTTCCTGGACTTTTTCTGTTGTTGTCTTTCAGGATTTTGGCTCAGATTTTCAAAACTGCTTAAATAAAATTAACAGGAATTTGGCCTCTAAATTATGTAGGTTATTTTGACATTGGGTGGAAATAATCTGGCAGTATCATTTTCCAGAGCTTTTATTTCTTATTATGTTCTCAGTAACTCTTCTTG
The DNA here is from genome assembly GCA_007922175.1 of Pelusios castaneus. Classification (NCBI taxonomy): domain Eukaryota; kingdom Metazoa; phylum Chordata; order Testudines; family Pelomedusidae; genus Pelusios; species Pelusios castaneus. Next base: position 10,403,168 of record ML685835.1, read on the forward strand.
TTTCATATCACTTTAATACATAACTAAAATGAAAGGGTCTTCTCCTTGGGGCCATGTTTATGGTTATGTGCTATTTTCATGTATACTGGTATCCAAAAGCTCTTGTCATGCCTGGTACAAGTCCACTGTAGATGTTATGGAACCAAAGATCTTGCAAGTTAGAACTAGTTTCACTGCCTTTCTGAACCAGCGGTAGGAGAATACATAAATCAAGGGATTGCAGGCTGAATTAAAGTAAGCAAACCAGATAAGGACATCAAACAGAACTGGTGGGGTAATGAAATTCAGAAGACAGTCTACCAAGGTGTCTATAGTAAAGGGCAGCCAGCACACCAGGTAGATTCCTACAGCTATCCCAAGAGTTTTAGCTGCCTTTCTTTCCCTCTTTGATGCTTCTAAAGGTAACCCAGATCCACTACTCCTGTTTAAGTTGCTTATCTGTCTAGCTTGTCTATTTGCCACAATAAATATTTTCACATACAATGTTATCATTATGAGGCAGGGGAAGAAGAAAAGAGGGAAGTTTATCCAGCCCCAGAGTTTGTTGAACAGCAGCTGGCAGCTGCCAACACAGGGAACATCTTGGAAAAAATGGTCCAAGCCTTCCTCAATTTCACCGGTATAGAGGAAGACAAAAGTATACACCGAAGGAACTCCCCAACTTATTCCTATATATATACAAGCCACTCTTATGGTAAACTTAGTGGGGTAGAGCAAAGGATCACAGATAGCATAGTGACGATCAATGGAAATAAAACACAGATGAAATATAGAGGTCAAACAAAAGAGTGTGTCCAGAAAGGTATGTAATCTACAAAAGTCATCTCCAAAATACCAGCAGCTTTCCACAGATCGGATAGCGCTGAAGGGCAGTACTGTTAATCCCAGGAGGAGATCTGCAAGGGCCAGGGAGAGTAGTAAGAAGTTGGTGGGGGTATGTAGGGCTTTGAAGTGGGAAACTGCAATCAGCACCATCAGGTTTCCGAGTACTGTGAGCAGCATGCCCATGGCACAGGCCATATAGATGGCCAGCTGGACTCCAAAAGAGTAAATTGTTCTGGAACAGGAACCGTTCACTTCATAGCACAATGGGATGGACACCACTTCATTAGCACCAGGCTTCTGGATAGAGCTCATTACCAGCTGTCAATAGGTCTTCCACACACCTAATAACTGACTCGGTGTTCCAAAGAGGATCCAGACGCTTTATCTTCTATCTGAAAAACAATAAGAAAGTAAAGCAGGAGGGAAAGAAAACCACTTGTTCCAAATTTTTAAATATCATTGAGGAGTTTCTATCTTTCAAATGAAAAAAAGGCCAGTTTTATCTTTGGAGTAACTCTGCTTAAATAAAAGCATTTACACTATTGAATAAGTTACTTGAAACTTTTATGGCACAAAAACAAACAGAGTCCTGTGGCACTTTTAAAGACTAACAGATTTATTTATTGCATGAGCTTTTGTGGGATTTTCTCCCACAAAAGCTCATGCAATAAATAAATCTGTTAGTCTTTGAAAGTGCCACAGGACTCTTTTTCTGCAATAGACTAACACGGCTACCCCTTTGGAACTTGATTTTATGGCATAGTTTTTCATACATATTTCCTTTTACTTTCTCAGTCAAAATATTTATACAGCCACTTGGAGAAACTAAGAACATAAAGCAAAGTAAATTCAAGGAGGATTGAATAAAAATTCTATCATACAAGTATATTGATTCCCAGTCTCTGCAAGCTGGAGGTGTGAATGGATCCTTACAGCCGACCCTATATAATAATGGATTAATTCTTGTGAATTTCCACTGGCAGTGATAGTTTCATTAAATTAATTTTGCAATGTTTTAAATCAGTAATGAAAATAATTATCTTTTTATTGTGAGACTAACTAGAGTTTGTGTACTTTTTATGGACAAATGATCTCTTCTTACAAAAAGAGCAAGGGATATTACAGTTGAAAAATCCAGAAGGGCAAATTGCTCAATTTTATATATGCCCAGTTACAGAGGTATATGTAGAAAACAGCTGTGTGACTGAAAACTCCATATTCAACTAACATGCAGTTGTAATGGTTAACAGACCTCCTAAAATACTGTCACTACCTTTCACACATCCTTACTACACAACACCTTATTCAATAAGAAAATTAATAATAATTAATTAGTATACGTGTACAGGTGAGAATTTTCCAATAGTATTTTTAATGAATCAGATAATTAACCAATATGATTTTAAACACACACATCAGTTATGTTCTTAAAAAGCTACATTAGGACAATTGTAATTAAATATATATTTTTCCTTTAAAAAAATTACTGAAGTTTCAGCCAAAATATATGAAGGAAGCTAATTTCTGAACAAACACTCACATAATGATAATGGCTCTCTCTTTATTGGAGTAAGATATAATTATAAAAATATGTTTTCAAATCAGTGGTACTTACAGTAAAACAGAATTACCTATTGTCTAATGTGATCTGTACAACAGTGAGTGGACTCCTCTTCTAACGATGTAGCCATTGACATGCCAGAGAAGTGTGAGATTAACCAATGCTTTATATAATCTACACGGAGAGATGGATCTCTCAGATGAATAATATGCCTGAGGGAGTATATATTATTTTTACAACAGAATGTCACTTGTTTTAAAGAACAATGAGTCTTAATCACACACATGCTCACCTGCCCATAAAATCTATTGATCCCTTTCAGAATATGCCCATGAACCTCCTAACCTATGACTTTCACTTGGAAGGTTCCTAACAGCTCATGACGATATCTTCCTATGACATCTCTTCACCCCCACTCTTTCCTGCAGATTCAAGGTCCCCTTTGACTTTCCTTCTACCAGGCTGGAACAGGCTACCAATGTCTATCGCTTTCACCTCAAAAACCAACTAATAAATCACAACATGCTGTGATCTTCCACATTTTCTCTGCAGGGAGTTGATGGACTCGCCATTGCAAAGCCTGATTCTATGCATTGTGCACCTGAAATGTTTTATTGTCTGGCTGGAGGCAGATTACTTGTTCATGCGGTGTTGAAGCCCCTTCCTCTGGGTCCATCCTCAGCTAGTCCCACTTGGGAAGTTGTTAGTGGTCTGAGCAAGCTGTAGAGATCAGGGTGAAGGTAATCATGCCTAATGGTGAGAGTAAAGCACCTAGACTCAGAGCCAGGGTCAGAGTCAAATGCCAAGATAAAGGTTAGAGCCAAGTCAGAGTCAAGTGGCAAGCCAAGGTGAGAACCAGAGACAGAGAAAGGAATCAAGCCAGGGGTTTGAAGCTGGAATCAGCAACAGGGGTACTGCGTAAAAGCAAGGATATGGAGTGAGGCAGGACAAAAGGACTGAGGAACAAGACGGGGTTTGGGATAAGGAGGGCAGGAACAGACAGGAAGGCTGGACTTAAGAGTCAGACAAGTACACAGGGTCTGTAATAAGAGTCAGCCAGGGACCTAACTGCTTGGACAACTTCCTGTGCCTCTTGCTGGTTTAAGTAGTGCTTCCCAGCCAGTCAGGGGGTCTGAATATCTCCCGTTGTCTGAAGCTTTGGAGGAGCAGGGTAGTTATGAGATAGAATTTGGCTGACCCTCTTCTCAACTGCTTTGGCAAACTGCTAGTTAGAGGCCTCAGTCTGCATACTGTTTGGGGATCCATGGGCCTGCTTCTGAAGTTTGTGATGCCTCATATTATCTATCTATATTTCTGTATTTGCTACATAAATAGGATGTTCATCACCATCGTATTTAGGTAGTAAAAATCAAAGCTATAGATAGGTTTAAAACTGTCCAAAGAAACTTCAGGTCTGTACCACACCGTTATCCATTTATTATTCTTTCCCTCCGTTTCCTTCTCTCTCTCTATCTCTGCTTCCTCATCATCTGCTGGCCATGTGACAAGAAACCATCTTATCAGTGACACAAGGTTTTTCACAACAGAGGAGGCTCAGACTCAGTTTGGTCTTTTGCAATAAGGAGTCTCTCAACCAAGGTCCTCATTGCCATGAAAGCTTTGGTCTCAGCCCCTAAACTCTCTCAACCTATGCTGCATCAAATGAAAGAAACCTGTCTCAGAGGGCCATTGATGAAAAGGCACTGTCTAAGAAAACCAAGCTTACTCCCACTAATGTTGGTAGTGAATCTGATAATAAAACCATCCATGGCCTGTCTAGGAGTCTTTCACCATCCTCTGCAACACTGAGCAGGGATCAGCTATTAGGATAATGTGGTATAGTGGGTGGGCATGGCCTCCTGGGAGACAGTCCGGGAGGAACAGCCCACCCCTGGGTGGGCAGAGCCATTGTCTATCTCACAGGAAGCATGGGGACGGAGCAGGAAATATAAAAGGAGAGTTCTGGTGCTCAGTCGGGACTGAACTGCCGGGCAGAAGGATGTTTATCCATTCATCCTGGAGCCCCGGCCTGACCGCTACGCTACTGAGGAGCTGCCTGTGGCCCCAAGGAACTGCCTGAGCTGTCCACCATTGGTGATCCAGAGGAGCTGCCTGCAACCTGGGGTCCCGAGGAGCTGCCAGAGCTGCCTACATCTGGAAAGATTCCCCTCCTGGGTACAATCTGGAGGACCTGCCATCTGCCAACGACATTGAGTAGTCGCCAGACCTGCTACTAGCCACCGACGTAGAAGGGTCATGTAACCTGCCCAGGAAGAGTACCCCAAGGAAACATAAAGTGACCCAGAGGGCCGGGTACTCCAGAGAAAGGGGAAAGGAAGTAGCCATGGGGAGTTGGATGGCAGTCCTGTGGTCTGGTGGCCTGCAAACATGTCAGCAAGTTGCAGCTGGAGCCCTGCTGGTCCAGTGGCAGACCGCTCTGCCATTAATAGGGACCTGGGATGCAGTGGAGCTGGTAGGGCATGGGTCCCTCATCCCACTTCCCACACCAGCCATGGAGTGGTAGCTTCATCCCAGCCTGTAAAGCCTCCAAGGCCTCTACACTGCTTGTTAGCCCTGCTTGGGCACATAGGGTGCGTCTACACTTTCAAATTAAGTCAACTTAATTTAATCTGCATCTACACTACATTTTCCTTAAGTCGACTTAAGCAGCATCTTAAAATTAAAGTCGACTTTATAAAACCTACTTTAAATTGACTTTACTGGCTAAATCGACTTTATTAAGTCGACTTAGCCAATGTAGACGCACATTAGCCCTAAGTTGACTTTAAGTCAACTTAACGGGCTCCAGGGCTCCCCCATTACCCCCTCTGCCAGGGTGGCTGGCACAGGCAGAGCCTGGCATACCCCCCCACAGGGGAGGACAGAGCCCTGCCCACCCTGCTCCTATGCCCTGCCAGTGTCCCTGTCCTGCTCAGCCCCCATTGTACCCAGGTACAATGGGGCAAAGGCTGAGCCCCCTGGCACTTGGCAAGGAGTTCCCCCCCTGCCACCATGGACCAGTCCCAGGTCCATCTAGCCCCTACAAGTCGACTTAGGCGTCCAATGTGGACGCTCTAAGTCGATTTGGCAGGGTCCCCTTTAAGTCGACTTAATTTTTGAGTGTAGACCTGCTAAGTTGACTTAAATTAACAAGTGTAGACATAGCCATAGACAGCTGACTCATGCTGCACAGGGCTAGAGATTGCTTAACTGCCCCACTCTACCTAAGGGCCGGGTCCCATAAATTGCTGACTCACCCTGCTGAAGGATAGAAGCATTTTATTTGCCTTATTCTGGCCTGTAAAGCCTTCAGAACCTGTAGACTGCCAGCTCACCCTGCCAAGGCTTAGAAGCGGCATACTCGTCCCACCCTACCTGAGGGATTGGGATGACAGACGATGTGCTCACCCTATCTAGGTCCAGAAATGGCATAGGCACCTGTGACTTGCAGAAGGGGCCAGGATCCCTGCCCCAATGCTAATTCTCCTTTGTTGAACCTGCAGTCATAGGAGCAACATTGCAAAAGTGGGTGGCCTCCTTTGGAGACAGACAGGGAAGGAGGTCCTGATGCCCTGCAAGTGAACATATTCCATGTTATCTCTTTCCCATAATTTCAGGTTTGTCATTGATGGATCTTAGTCTTTGCTTCTTTGTTGTTGTCCTCTTCTCCACTGTCTTCTCAATATACCAGAAATTCATTCCAATTCAAATGTACAAGTAGCTCTAACAGAATACCACACCTATTTTATATGGATATGTCTTAGCATCTGATTTCCAGTTAGCCTTATGGCATATTTGGCCCTGGTCAACTCTTGCTGCTATTTTCGGCAGCAGTCAGAGGGAGAGAAAAGTTACTTAAAATAAAGTGCATATCTCCCTTCGACTTCTCAATGTCCATGTACTTTGGCAGCTCTGCTGCACTGAGTCAAAGAGAAATGCCCCCCCCCCCCTTCGACTCAGTGCAGTGGAGCTGTCGGGGTAAGGTAAGGTAAGGAGCTGCCAAGGTAAGGTAAATGCCCTGCCTTCGACTCAGCGCTACTTCACCTGAGGGGATGGACTTCAGAGATCGACTTCCTGATGGACTTAGCAGGTCTCCACAGACCTCTCAATCAAATCAGGAAGTTCAAACTGATGGGGGCAAATTTGCTGCTGTCGGTATAGACACGCCTTTGGTGTCAGTTTTTCAAAGAACAACTCATCTGCTGCACCTGAAAAAAAGTGCACGTGCCTGAAAAATATCTAGCAGAACATTACAGTTTTTATAATATCATGCCCGTAGATATGCGATCATACCAAATATGCACTTAATTGACAAAATGGGAGGGGATGGAGGGAGGGTGGAAAAGAAGGGGGGCTAGTGCTTTGTATCTGCAGGCATTTTTTGCCCACACTTTCAATACATCCTTGATAATTTAGTTGTGTATGTTTAAACAGAGCAATTTAAAAAACAATCTCAAAGCAGGGAGTGTAGGAACTAGTGGTGCACTGGCATTCCCTGCTAGCTTCCATGACAGCTGTGGTTGCAGGCAGCTAGAAAAATACTGCAAAAATATGATCAGAAGAGGAAATACCAATGATATTGTATGCAACACTCTCTTTTTCAAGGACTTCTTGGGACTCAACACCTTCCTGTATAATAAGAAAGTACACATTCCACAACTTATTGAGGAGCAGGAATTTAGCAGAGAGTTCTAACTGACACAACTTTAATAAAAAGTACTCTTAAAAAGAGTCACATTAATTATGAGGTTTAAAATCATGAAAAACAAACAAATTTGTTAGAATTTAAAAGTGCAACAGGACTCCGTGTTTGTTTTGCTGAACTAGACTACACCTCTGGAACATAAGAGCATGAAAACTCTGTAAAAAGACTGCTAATGAGACAGCTGTTCTATCCTCTCCCCAGAGCGCACTTATTCCCTTTGCAGTTTTTCTGCTATTCGCTGCTGCTGAATCTCACATGTGAACCTTCAAGCAAAAACAGCTTCTCTAGGGCTATTCTCTGAGCTCTTTCTACGCAGGGTTTAGGATATCTAAAAGCATTTTTAAGCACCATTAATTCACAATCCACATCAAAACTAAACACTGAGGGTTTTTTAAAAAGTCACTTTTAATCTGGAAGAGAAGAAAGTGTTAACATGGTGTGTGACATGGCACATTCAGTGCAAAATGGTAGAGTCCCCAGATAAGAAGGACTGAAAGACAACGGTCCAGATTCTCTAGTCTGGTTTGTCCACTTACATGTAATTAGCACAAAGTGGCCTTAAAGCAATGGTCCCCAAACTTCTTACACCACTACCCCCTTAAGCTTGTTTATGTCCCCCTCCCCCACTCTACCCAGCTGAGGCTGGGAGCAAGGCCATAGTCAGGGCCTGGGGACCAGGCTTGGAGTGGGGCTGTGGAGGGGAGCCATGTTTTGAGGCCAGGGCCTAGGCATTAAGACTGCAGCCAGGTGCCCCAATTGAATGCTGTGCTGGGGGCTGAGCATTGAGATCATAGCCAGACACCATGGTCAGGCTCTGAGGCCACAGGAGACCAGTGGCTGAGGACACAGTTGAGCCAGGACACAGTCTGTGCTTGGGCCTACAGCAGATCTCAGAGGCTATGTCTACACTTGTAATTTTAAGTCGACTTTAACTAAGTCGACTTAGTTAAGTCGACTTAGTGTGTTTACACTAAAAATTAAAGTCGACTTAAAAGGGAACTTACAAAGTTGACCTAGAGCATCCACACTGGACACCTAGGTCGACTTCTAGGGGCTTAGGGGGACCTAGGGAAGGTCCACGGGGATGGGGGGGCACCCCTTACCCAGTGCCAGTGGGCTCAGCCTTTGCCCCATTGTATATAGGTACAATGGGGCAAAGGGGGACAGGTACCCTGGCAGGGCATAGGGGCAGGGTGGGCAGGGCTCTGCCCTCCCTTGTGGGGGGGCATGCCAGGCTCCCCCTGTGCCTGGGAGGGCATTGGTGTAGTCCTGGGGTAGCTCTAAGTTGACTTAGGGCTACCCCACATCTACACTGGCTTAAGTCGACTTTAGGAAGTCAACTTAAGCACTAAGTCAAATTTAAAGGAGGTTTAATAAAGTCGACTTAGATTTAATTAAGTTGACTTTATTTTCCTTAAGTCGACTTAAGCTTGCTTAAGTCGACTTAATTTACAAGTGTAGACACAGCCAGAGAAAGCAGGGCTGGGTGGTGCTCTTTCCCCACCCCGTCTGGGTTTGGCACTGGCCTGACCACATCCTCCCAAATGTTCCTCCTTTCCTCCATTGGGAGGTATGACTCACAGTTTGGGGATCTCTGCCTTAAAGAATGAGATGGCCAGCCTACTATTTTCTTTAAACAATCAAGTCCTCCTCTGGCTTAATTTCTCTGCATTGAAACAACTTGCACTGGGAATGGGAAATTCAGGATCAGGGGAGCTACAACTAAGTCCCTGCAGCTTCCAGCTCTACTCAAGCCCTACATGTCTGTCTATGCAAAAGGCTAATATAACCAGCCTCACGTCATTCCTTCCTGGCTCCCCAGAGTCAAGGGGCATGTTGGGGGCAGCAGGGTAAAGAAGGGGATATTCTGGAAAGGGGCTGTTCCAAGGGACCATTTTAGCTGGCATAAATCAGAGAAGCCCCTGGGTACTCTGACTTGCTCCAGTGCCAGTTTGTTCCTCCAGCCGGCTCTGGCTTAGAAAGGTGGGTTACTTCACCCCCACAAGCTGAGTCAAGCTGATGATTAAGCCCCAAATGGTTGTTTATTGCATTTAACCAAGGTTTAAATGTTGATTACAGGTTTGTTGCCATCTTCAGAAAACTGGGAACTGCAACTTTTTTTCAAATTACCTGTTAAACAAGCCATCAGATGGTAACCGCTTTACCAAGCTGGGGTGGTTTTGAAATTACCAAGCCTTTGAGAGATCTCCATTTCCTTCCATTGCTGGCAATGTCAGCACCACAATTTGAATAGAGTGGTGATTTTTGGTCACATAAATGGTGAATATGAAAACCCCTTTTCTCTAATTAATAATGTTAGATATGCCGAATAGTTCCAAATGAGATAAATCTACTGTAATGCCTATTGGTTTAGCTAATAGAGGATCCCATACTCATATACTTTTGAACTAGTAATTGTGTTCAATTCAAAGCTACTCTAATGTGCATGGTAAATAAGCAGTGAATCCAGCCACCAGAAAGGGGAAAACAACCCCTTGTTAAGATTCCTCTACTGTCTATCTACCCTCCAACAGACATAACAAATACCACCCCAAATATATGCTGGGTGGTAGATATGTAGACCTATAGTAATGTAAGTAAGGGTCTACTTGAATTGTGGGATTATTGTTAATTGCATCTGAGTTGCAGACAAGACATGGAAAATTGCAGGAAATTAATAGTGGACCTCTTAGAAATAATTGTAATTACAGTAATTTGGAAAAGTCAGAAAATATCTATTTGTTTAAGAAAAATTGGCTGGAACAATATAAACACTCAAGTATTATGTTATGCATGCTAATTTTTTTTATAAGAAGACATTTTGCTGCAACTGTATTAAACTCATTGACACACAGGACTGACTTGTCATGTGTGGGTCTGAAAATGGCACCTTGGGGACACAGCCTACAGAACCTGACAAAATTGCTGGGGAAGCCAAATAATGCAGGATTCACAATTTCCACAGTATCACAAATTAAGTAGGTCCTTAAATATAAAACATTTTATCATTTCTTTATTTATTTCCAGTTTTTAAACTTCATCTTATCTATGGTCACACTGGGTGAATGTACATAGATTCATAAAGACTACAAGATTAGTATCGCAAATATGAAATAGACCAACCTTTTCACCACAAGTCATCTTTTTTATTCCTCTGGCAGAAGCCAGAATAAACAGGTTTATTTTGGGTGGGACTGCAACAATATTGTCAACATATGAGACATTACATGTATTATTCTAAAAGATCTTCAGAAATAGAATAGCCATCTATTCATGACAATCCATTCATAAAAACTATACTTGTTTAGCTAAGCATTTGCAGGAAACAAAGTAAGAGTCGAAGACTCTGGTCTGAAGATTCTACCAGTCACAATCATTTTAAATGATTTACGAAACCAAGAATAAAATAAACCATAAATGATAGGATTACAAGTAGAATTGAGATATCCCAGCCAGAGGAAGGCATTGTACAAGTCGTCAGGTGCTGAGAAGTTTATAAAAGGATCAGCTATTGTAAGAATAAAGAAAGGCAGCCAAAAGAAAACAAAGACCCCCATGACTATACTTAAAGTTTTAGTTGCTTTCTTCTCTTTTTTTACAGGGATTTTGTTTTTCATTGCAGAGACACATTTTATTGCATTGGACATTTTAGCAATTTGTCTTGCATGTTTTCTTGCCACAGAAAATATGTGGACATAAACACCTACCATCACACTGCCAGGGAAAAAGAAGGCTATAAGAGAACCTATCACTCCCCAGAGCTTATTTAATATCAGTGCACAAAAACCTCTGCAGTCAGTGGAAGTTACATATTCTTCAATGCCATCAATACTCAACTCTGAGAAAACTAGACCAAAGGCCAAGAAGAATGGGAAACACCAGCTAATTAATAAAAATACTACTATTACAGGGTTAGTTATTTTGGTGACATAATACAGAGGGTTACATACTGCATAGTAACGGTCAACAGAGATAAAACACAGATGGAAAATAGAGGTGGTACACAACATTATATCGCAACAAGTATGGAGTTTACAGAAAAGGTCTCCGAAATACCAGCATGACTCAATAGACCTGACCATACTGTAGGGCATTACAATGAGACTAACCAAAAAGTCAGTAGTTGCCATGGAGCAGATCAGGAAGTTGGTTGGAGAGTGAAGCTGTTTGAAATGAGCAATGGAAACAATTACAAGCATATTTCCACTCATTGTGAGCATGATCACTCCTACCATGAAGATGTACATGGCCCAAAGACTGACTGTTGACCTTACATTTTTAGGACATGAATTGTTAACAAAGTCAAAACAATACTGCACATTCTGTGGACTCCAGAGGTTGGATGAATTCATGACTTGGGCTCCTTAATGGTAACCTTTTCAATAGTATTACAATACAGCCAATTCTGGGGAAAAAAGGAAAAATAAATAAAGTAACATGATCAATAACAGTATCTGAAGACCAGCGTTTCAGATTAGTTGATTAACATCTAAAGTTACTCCAGATTCTAAAACTACACCAGTATACGAGATAGCTGAGTGTGGCCCAGTGCTATCAAAAACATGAGCTGAACTATTTACTAAATACTTTTGAATTGTAGGATGCTCAGCTTTAAGGAATTTTGGATATTTTCTCTGTGGAGTTCACATTCAATGCTATAAGTTCTATGATAATAGGCTGGAACGTGAAAGCCTCAAACATTCAACCCTCACCTGTTCTGCACAGCAATATCCATCATCTCAGACCTCTTTGTTTCTGGAGATATTGCCCATACTGTCATGAGAGACATTACTGCATTGAAAAACCAAATTGATTGATGCTATAATGCAGCTCTGTCTGAAGCTGGCCACACCTAGAGTAACAAAAGCTCCCTGACACCCTCCTCTTTTTAATATGCTTGTTGATAGGTCACTGAGTGTATACCTGCAGAGAAGTTTCTGTTTGTAATATTAATCCACTGAACTGCATGCTCTGCACACATGCTTTCCTGAGATTAGGAGAAATATATAGTGGAGTGCTGTGTAGTCATTAGAGTTTGCTGAACAATCTATGTCTCAAAGCGCTGAAAGATTTGGAAAAAAAAAACAGATGAAATGACACTTATTTATTGAACTGTATAAATCCTGTATTATGTACAGACATTTAAGACTTCTGATTTTTTTTATTTAAAATCAGGAATTACTGTTACATAGATATGTGTATAAGAAGAAGAAAATATTACTTGTCAATCTACAGTTTGCATACTCTCATCTACATGCTACTCCTTACACCTGCAAAGTGGTACACAGGATAGAGTTTGAAGGTGACCACTATGGCCTGAGAAGGTACATATTATATTCTAGTGTGTGCATGTATACACGTATATACAGAAACGTATACACTTGCTATGTATATATAATCAAAGTTTGAGAATGTAATTATCACTTCTTCACAGTAGTAAAATATATTCTCTCAGGAATTCCAAGAAGAGGTTCTGCAACACTCAAGTTGTTTGGCATTGCTTTTTATACGAGGTCTGTAAATTTAATTAGTTGCTTAGCTTACGTAAACTTCAGGGATTCATTCTTTAGTAGAATACAAATTTTAAACAAATCCATTGCCTTATGTGCAAATCTCATTTGTTCCTCTTTCCTCCTGTGTTATCCATCAATTTTATTTGTCCCTCACCTATTTCTACTTTTCTTTTTCTTTATCCCAGATTGTCAGGCTCATATAAAGTTTCTTTTATACCACAGATTACATGAACGCTTTCTGGCATACTTTCTAAAATCCATTCGAAAATCCATTCCATTATAAAAATATGAGCATTTGCCATTATAAACATATTACAGGTTTACAACAGATATGCCAGGCTGTTACTGCAATGTGGAATCACTGTAGTAGGGTTATCTTATATAAATAACCTTCTACTATGACTGCCTCCAGTAATGTTGTTTACATGCTTAACTTGTGATCATTCTCCTCTATAATTTTACATCAAAGAAAAAGAAAGTAGGAGCTCTGTTTTAGACTCAATTCTTACCCCATTTAAGTCCTCAAGAGTTTTAACAGCAATTTTTACAGAAGCAATATTAGATACTATGTCTAATTAAGTTTATTCCTACAAGTATTTAAGCATGGGTGTATCTATATTCATATGAGTAGCACCACTGACATCAATATGCCTACCCAAGAGAAAGAGTGCTTGCGGGAAAGGATCTTTGTATTTTATCTTACTTTGCTACTTTGAAAAGATATATGACATTAAGGTGGCTAAGAAATAGCCCAGTGTGCACTCAGTAACTGTTTTTGTAAAAGTAACCTATTAGGGACTGCAATCTCCTGAAAAAGAAAACTTTTAGCCCAGCCCAGAAATCCTCACATAGTTATAAATCAGCTCATGAATTCCTGTTCTACCTGGCACTGGCATAGCATATATTGTTGAGGATGATCCAGCTGTCCTTCTCTAGTTAATTTCCTAATGATCTTGCAACACATTTTAAGATTCAATTGACTTCCTTATTTTATATAGTGGTTCAGATTACTCAGAAGAATGTTTCCTCTGAAGGAATCATCAGAAAGCCTTTTTGTCATTCCACTCATTCCACTACTGAGATTAGAAAACTAAAATACATTGCAGTTCTTCTAACACTTTACAAAATGTGGTTGATTACTCCATATTTAAAGTAAAAGATGTTTTACCTGATCACTCGTTATCCTTCATCTTGTCCCACAATATATATTTAGTGGGGATTTTTTATTCTGATTTTAGTCTTTGATTTCAGTTAGAAAATCTTCTAATTCAGATCAATGAATAGTTTTAAAGCTTATCTGCAAAGTGTGTATACATCTTCATTTTTTTATAAAACCGCAAAGCTTGTCTGATTGCTTTTTTCTCCATATGATTCTTTTGGGGTAATGCTCAATAAAAATGTGATCGAAATCTCTCCTTTTTTCATATCAGAATAACTGGGTGGCTGCTAGTATTTATACACCAGAGAAGACCTCTTTAGCTGTCCCTAGAGAAGTCATAAATCAACTATCGTCTCTTTCCTTTGGCAGATTTGCTCTGTAACTCTTCATTCTGGTGGTGCAACTGAAAAAACAATGCAGAAACAACCCAGTGAAGAGATTATCTGATTTGATTCACAGACATCTTGGAAATGGGAGCTCTTATAAATTATAAGCTTTCTGAGATGGGGACTCTCATTTACTCCGTTCAGTGGGAAGGTTGAAAATATTCTCTCAAAGCTACTTTTTGCTGGAAAATTTGGTTTATGGCTAAACATATTGTTTTTTTGCAAGAATTGTCTGTTTTCAGTAGAAACTTTCAGTTTCTCATCAAAACAATTTACAGGCCTTACAGTGGGTCTGATCAGGAGCCAGAAAAACAGTAGCAGATTCACCCAGTGCTGATTCATCACAATGGGTGCATCTACACTTGAAAATTAAGTTGACTTAAGTTTGCTTAAGTAGACTTAATTTATCCCACGTCTACACTATAGTTTCCTTAAGTCGACTTAAGCAGCTGCTTAAGTCGACTTAAGGAAATTCAAAGTCGACTTTATAACACCTCGTATAAAGTTGACTTTGAAGCTTAAGTCAACTATTTAAGTCGACTTAAGCCAGTGTAGTCGTGGAGTAGCCCTAAGTCAACTTAGTTGACTTCGGGCATGGGTCCCTTCTCGCCGGGACCACTCAGGTCCCGGCAAGAAGGGACCACGGGGCTTGCTTCCTTCCCTGCGGTCCCGACAAGGAGGGAGAGCCGGAGACCGGAGCTTCAGCTGCTTAGCAGCGGGCAGCTGGAGCAGGGATCCCGGGGAGAAGGGACCGCCGGGCTCCCTTCTCGCCGGGACCACTCAGGCTTCCTTCTTGCCGGGACTGCGGGGCTTCCTTTTTGCAGGTCCCGGTGAGAAGGAAGCCCTGCGGTCCCAGCAAGAAGGAAGCCCCACTCTTCCTTCTCCCCGGGACCCGTGCTCCAGCTGCCCACTGCTCAGCAGTTGGAGTGCGGGTCTTCGGCGCACCCTCCTAGCTGGGGCTGTGCTCCAAGTTCTGGGAATTCTTTGGGCTTCCCAGAACCTGGAGCGCAGCAGTGCTGGCAATTGCTGGTGCTCCGGCTCTTTAGGAAACCCTGGGGTTTCCTTCTTATCAGCTGGA
>ML685835.1:10418794-10444194 GCA_007922175.1 Pelusios castaneus
GCAGAAGGGAGCCGAGTGGTCTGGGGCAGAAGGGAGCTCCTCGCTCCCTTCTCCCCCGGACTGCTCAGGGGCTTGCTGCCCTGGGGAGACTCAGCACCGTAGGGGGCTAGCTCTCCCTGGACCGAAGAAGTCAACCTAGATAGTCCAGCATAGACTCTCTAAGTCGACTTAATAAGGTCGACTGAAAGTTGACTTATTAAAGTCGACTTTTTAAAGTCGACCTTAATTCCCCAGTGTAGACATAGCCAATGAGTGCTGACCTGTAACTGCTCAGAAGATTCTCCATACTATTTATGCAGGTATTTTTAGCACATGAGTTGAGTGCCTCCTTTAAAGGGTTTCAATGGCCTTTCCTCACAAGTGAAAATAGAGATGATGGGGTTTTTTCTGTCATTTGCCATCTTCAGATGCCAAATGTGTCTTTCCCTGAGCTCCATTTCCTACCTTAGTATCTGGTTCATTGCCCACTGAATTCACTGGGAATCCTTCCGTTGATTTAAAGTGCACTGGATCAGGCCCTGGGTTTACATTCCCTTTCAGGGGATGTGAGACATGCTCACACACCTCCCTAAAAATCTCTAAGTTTCACCAATGGCCTGCAAGATTCCAGTCTGTCAGATATCTCATGGCTATTTCAATCCTACCTAGTTTTGAGGAGCAACTGACATTTTGGGTTTTAAGTCCATCCCTTGTCAGATCCAAAGTGGATATTATCTCTGCCACTTGTGTTAAAGATTCAGCAATGAAATGTACTGGCACTAAAGTAATAACGGATCACTAAAAATAGAGCAAATCATTAAATACATAAACAAGTGCCCTGTAGTTTAGCAGAAAGCATGTTATACATTTACAGTTTATTACATTTTTAGTGTCATATTTAAATCTAAATCTATAATCGATGTTAGCACGCATATCATAAGGGTTTCTAACAACTAAATATCATTATTGTGTAACAACATGTCTGAGTGGGTCATCTGTGAGGACTGCATGCAGAACTTCTGAATTAGAAAGCACAAGCTTCAACTTTCTGAGCGAGAGGAACTGGACTACAAGACTGTATCCACAGTAGTCAGCTGCAAAATTCCCATTGATTTCAGGACAGCCAGAATTGCACACCAATCTATTTGCTTGTAGGCAATAGCAGACTCAAAGATCTATGATTCAAAAATGGTACAAGTAAACTGTAACATGGCTAGACTTCTTCCAAGCAATAACCAAGGGAGGAAAATAAACTTTACTAAAAAGTACTCTTAAAAAGGGTCACATTAATTATGAGTGCTTAAGATCATGAAAAACAAACAAATGTGTTAGAATTTAAAAGTGCCAAAGGACTCTGTGTTTGTTTTGCTGAATTAGACTAACACGTCTACACCTCTGCAACATAAGAGCATGAAAACTCTGCAAAAAGGCTATTAATGAGACAGCTGTTCTATCCTCTCCCCAGAGCACACTGATTCCCTTTGCTGTTTAGCTGCTGATGGAACATCAATCTCAAGTGGGAACCGAAAAGAAAAAACATGTTCCACAGATCTATTCCCTGAGCTCTGTCTTATGTCCTGTCTCTGTTCTGGCCATTTAAAAACATTTCTAAGCACCATCTCATCACATTCCATATCAAAACTATACACTGAATTTATTTTTAAAAGTCACTGTAATCTTGAAAAGAAGAAAGTGTTAACATGCTGTGTGTCATGGCACATCCAATGCAAAATGGTAGATTCCCTGAAAAAACAAGGACTGAAAGACAATGGGCCAGATTCTCCAGCCTGGTTTGTCTATAGAAATGGAAGCAGCACAGAGTGGCCTTAAAGCAATGGTCCCCAAACTTGTTACCCCACACTACCTTACCCCTGTCAATGCCCTGCCACCCTAACCCAGCTGAGGCTTGGAGCAGAGCCACAGCCAGGGCTGGAGATGAGACTGGGAAGAGGATGTGGCTGAGATGTAGGCATTGGGACCAAAGCTTGGTGCCACAACTGGGTGCTGCTGGGCACTAGGCATTGAGACCGCACTCAGGCCCTGAGGCCACATTCCATGTCACAGCCGAGCTCGGGCACAATCTATGACAGGGCATGGAGCAGAGCTTGGGGTAGAGAGGGACTGGCTGGTGTTGCCTCCCCATTCTGTGTGAGGTAGGCCCAGACCTGCTTGCATCCCCCTGAATATTCCCCCATAGTCCCTTAGGGTGGTGTGTGCCCCATAGTTTTGGGACATCTTCCTTAAAGCTTCTGGAGATGGACAGCCTAGCGTTTCCTTCAGCCAAGGACAGTTTTCATTGGCATAAAGCTGGCAGGGGTAGCATGGCTGTCTCTTGCATCAACTGCCCCCCACCCACTGGAGCCAGGCATAAGGAGAGGGAGGGTGCAGAATGGGGGTCACAGCTCCATTGTACCCAGTCCTCTTCTGGCTAAATGTCTCTGTGTGGAAATAACTTGCACTAGAGATGGGCAACTCCAGATTGGGGAGCTACACCGAGCTCCCTGAAGTTTCCAGCTCTAAGTATGTCCTATATATCTAACTGTATGTAGTCTAGTATAACCAGCCTCAGTTCATTCCTTCCCAGATCCCCATGGCCTGGGGTGATGTCATGGGCAGCAGGGTAAAGAAAGGGATATTCTGGAGAGGGGCTGTTCCAAAGGAACATTCTAGCTTGCAGGAATCAGAGAAGCCACTGGCTGTTCTGAATTGCACTTGAGCGAGTTTGTTCTCCCATCCAGCTCTGACTTGGGAAGGTGGGTTACAAACATCTTTGCTTCACCCTTGCAAGCTGAGTCAAACTGATGATTATGACTCCAATGTTCATTTATTGCATTTTAACAACTTTCAAATGTTAATTTTATGTTCACTGCGTCATCAGAAAACTGGCAAATGCAAGTCTTTTTAAAGAACCTGTTAAACAAGCCATCAGATGGTAACAGCTTTATCAAGCTGGGCTGGTTTAGAAATGTGAGGAGCTTCATGGCTCATTACCAAGCCTTTGAGAGATCTCCATTTCCTTCCATTGCTGGTAAGTCAGCATCACAACTTGAAGAAAGTGGTGATTTTTTGTCGCACAAATAGTGAATATAAAAGCACTTTTATGTAAATAATAATATTAGATATAATATTTTCAGACTGAGATAAATCTACTTTAGCTTCTACAGGGTCAACTAATAGAGGATCCCATACTCACATACTTTTGAACTAGCAATTGTGTTTGATTCAAAGCTACAGTAATGTGCATGGTATATAAACAATGGGTGCAATCCCAGAAAGGGGAATCCAGTCCAGTTCAGACTCTTCTGTTGTCTATCTACCCTCCAACAAACACAACAGATACCTTCCCCGGTGGATATATCTATTGGTTATATATTGATTGGCAAATATGTAGATGTATAGTAATATAGTATAGTATAGTAAATAAGTAGTATAGGGTGCGTCTACACTTGTGAATTAAGTCGATTTAAGCCTGCTTAAATCAACTTAATTTAATCTGCGTCTACACTACAATTTCCTTAAATCAATTTAAGCTGCTGCTTAAATCGACTTAAGGAAATTTTAAGTCAACTTTATTAAACCTAGTATAAAGTTGACTTAGCCAGTGTAGATACAGATTAGCCCTAAATCGACTTTAAGTCAACTTAAAGGGCCCCAGGCCTCCCCAACTGACCTCACTGCCAGGGTGGCTGGCACAGCCAGAGCCTGGCGTGCCCACCCACAGGGCAGGACATAGCCCTGCCCACCCTGCACCTATACCCTGTCCCTGTCCCTGTCCTGCTCAGCCCCGATTGTACCCCCTTCCTCCCCTGCCAGCATGGACCAGTCCCAGATCCACCTAGTGTGGACGCTCTAAGTCAATTTGGCAAGGCCCACTTTAGGTCGACTTATTTTGAAAAGTGTGGACATAGCCATAGTGAGTAAGGATTTACTTGAATTGTGGGATTATTGTCAAGTAATAACATCTATGTGGCAGACAAGATATGGAAAATTTCAGAAAAATAATAATAGACCTCTTACAATTGCAGGAATTTTGACAAGCCAGAGAATATCTATTTAAGAAATATTGGTTGGAACAGTATAAACACTCCAGTATTATGTAAGAACTGCAATATTTTTGATATCCAGACATTTTGCTGTAACTATATTAGACTCATTCATATATATGACAGACAGCAGGAGCCCCACCATGCACAGGTCTGACTAGGGGACCTGAGTAGCCAGCCATGGGGGGGCTCCTGCTATCAGCTTCTGGCAGCTAACAAAATGGTAAGGAAAGTCTAATATTGCTGGATTCGCAGTTTCCACAATATTGCAAACTAAATAGGTCCTTAAATATAAAACATTTTATTGTTTTTAAAATTTATTTCCAATTTTTAATCTTTCTTTTTTCATTGTTGGCCATGATTGAATGCACATAACTTCATAAAGAGTACAGAATTAGTATGACAAATATGAAATTGCCATAGTCATTCATCCCAAGACATCTACTTTATACCTGTGGTAGAAACCAGTATAAACAGGTATATTTTGGATAGGACTGTAAAAGTGAACAAACTGAGGCTCATTAAAAATGCCCCACTGCACAAGAACAGACTAGCCATACTGGCTCAGACCAATGGTCCACCTAGCCAAGTATCCTGTCTTCTGTCCAATGCCAGCAGCTTCAGAGGGAAGGAACAGAGCAGGCAATCCTCAAGTGATCCATTCCTGGTGTTCTCTTCGTAGCTTCTAGCAAACAGAGTCTAGGTATACTGAGAACATGGGGTTGTATCTCCGCTCATCCTGGCTAATAGTCATCCATGGACCTATCTTCAGGAACTTCTCTAATTCTTTTATGAACCCAGTTATAGTTTTGGCCTTAACATCCCCAGGCATCCTCTGAAATCCCAGACATTCATCAAGCCTCCTAAGGATCTCAACCGCTCTCAGTTTCCTTGGAAATGCATGGAGAGAGAGCTGATTTCTCAGGTACAACAGCTTCAACCCGAACCACAGACTGAATCAATGAACATGAAAATGACATTTCCTCCACAGATTGAAACTGCTTATTGACAGATGTATATGAGACTGGTGTGAGTAGCTTGTATGTAGATAAAGATCAGTATTCAGCTAAAAAAAAATGGGTTTGGTTCCCTTACCTTTATGACTGAGGAAAATAACAAAAGGATTCTCTTAATTAAAGTAAGGGTAGCATTATAGGGGTCCTTTATGGGGTCCATTTTCAAATATGGACAACTAAATAACAAATTAATGCTTAAGTATTGCAGTTAGAAACTCTAAATGGTACTTGGATATAAATGATTTTAGTATAGTTAACAAAATGCTTACTGTGCATATATAACATATCTGGATAGCATGTATTGTATAGTTTGCCAGACTGCTCTGAAAGACAATTAATACAGCATATTAATCCTTAAAGTATGTCTATAGAATCTCACTGCAAAAGATTTTTTCCAAAACATGCTGATTCTTGTAAATATTATCCATATATAGGGTCTTATATGAACTATTCTAAAAGGTCTACAGAAGTAATCCATTCA
The DNA here is from genome assembly GCA_007922175.1 of Pelusios castaneus. NCBI lineage: Eukaryota > Metazoa > Chordata > Testudines > Pelomedusidae > Pelusios > Pelusios castaneus. The sequence continues at coordinate 10,424,314 of ML685835.1, forward strand.
TAAAAATCTTCTCTGTTTAGCTAAACAGTTGCAGGAAACAAAGTAAGTGTAGAAGACTCTGGTGTGAAGATTCTACCAGTCACAATCATTTTAAATGCTTTGCGAAACCAAGAATAAAATAAACCATAAATGATAGGATTACAAGAAGAATTGAGGTACCCCAGCCACAGGAAGGCATTGAACAAGTCTTCAGGTGTTAAGTAGTTAATAAAAGGGTCAGCTATTGTAAAAATAAAGAATGGCAGCCAACAAAATATAAACACCCCCATGACTATACTTAATGTTTTAGTTGCTTTGTTCTCCTTTTTTGTAGAGGAATTGTTTTTCTTTGAAGAGGCACATCTCTTTGCACTGGGGATTTTAGCAATTTCTTTTGCATGTTTTCTTGCCACAGCAAATATGCGTACGTAAATACCCACCATCAGTGTGCCTGGGAAAAGAAAGGCTATAAGAGAACCCATCACTCCCCAGAGCTTGTTTGATATCAGTGCACAGAAACCCCTACAATCAATGGAAGCCACATATTCTTCAATACCATCAATATTTGATGCTGAGAAAACTAGACCAAAGGCAAATAAGAATGGGACAGACCAGCTAATTAATAAAAACACTACGATTACAGGGATAGTTATTTTGGAGACATAACGCAGGGGGTTACATACTGCATAGTAACGGTCAACAGAGATAAAACACAGATGGAAAATAGAGGTGGTACACAACATTATATCGCAACAAGTATGGAGTTTGCAGAAGAAGTCTCCAAAATGCCAGCATGACTCAATAGACCTGACCATACTGTAGGGCATAACAATGAGACTAACCAAAAAATCAGTAGTTGCCAAGGAGCAGATCAGGAAGTTGGTTGGAGAGTGAAGCTGTTTGAAATGAGCAATAGAAACAATTACAAACATATTTCCACTCATTGTGAGCACGATCGCTCCCACCATGAAGACGTACATGGCCCAAAGACTGACTGTTGACCTTACATTTTTAGGACATGAATTGTTAACAAAGTCAAAGCAATACTGCACATTCTGTGGACTCCAGAGGTTAGATGAATTCATGACTTGGGATCCTCAACAGTAATCATTTCAAAAGTAGTACAATACAGGCAGTTCTGGGGAAAACACAAAAATATGTAAATGAAGTAACATATCCAGTAACAGCATCTGGAAACTTGCATTTTAGATTAGTTGATTGGCATCTAAAATTACTCCAGATTTATACCAGTAGAAGAGATAGTTGAATTTGGTCCAATGCCAACAAAAAACATGGGCAGAACCATTTACTTTTGAATCTTAAGGTGCTCAACTTTAAAGAATTTTGGATATTTTTGAGTCCACATTGAATGCTATAGACACTATGATAAGAGGTTAACACATGAAAGCCTCAAACATCAGCACTCACCTATTTTGCACAGCAATATTCATCATCTCAGACCTCCTTGTTCTTGGAGATACTGCCCAGGAGAGACATTACAGCACCAGAAAACTCAAATTGGTTGATGCTATAATGTAGCACCTTCTGAAGCTGGCCACATCTCATCGTGAAAGAGCGACAAAAGCTCACTGACACCCCTCTTGTTTTAATATGCATGCTGCTTGGTCACTAGGGCTATGGCTACACTTGAAAAGTTAGGTCGACTTTATGAAGTTGACTTAATAAGGTCAACTTTAAGTGGACCTTATTAAGTCAACTTAACAAAAGTCAACTTAACTTTTCAAGTGTAGACGTGGCCCCTTTTCGACCTTTTTAAGTCAACTTAATGTTTTAAGTCGACTTAATAAGTGCCAACAAGGTGCTAATCCCCATCTCCACTGTCTTAAGTCGACTTAATAAAGTCGACTTAAGCGCTAGCTCAAATTAAAATGAGATGTTATTAATTCAAATTAACTTTTCCTTTATTCGACTTAAGGAAAGCCCAGTGTAGACACAGAGTATTTTAAGTCTCCTTAAATCAACTTAATTTGTAAGTGTAGATGCACCCTAAGTGTTTACCTGCAGAGAAGTTTTTGTTTTTAATATCAATCCACTGATCTGCATACCCTCAACACAAGCTTGCCTTGAATTAAGAGAAAAATAATAGTGGAGTGCTGTATAGTCATGGAATCATAGAATCATAGAATAATAGGGTTGGAAGGGACCTCATGAGGTCATCTAGTCCAACCCCCTGCTAAAAAGCAGGACCATTCCCACTAAATCACCCCAGCCAGGGTTTTGTCTAACCGGGCCTTAAAAATCTCCAAGGATGGAGATTCTATCACCTCCCTAGGTAGCCCATTCCAATGCTTCACCACCCTCCTAGTGAAAAAGTTTTTCCTAATATCCAACCTTGACCTCCCCAGCTGTAATTTGAAACCATTGCTCCTTGTTCTGTCCTCTGTTACCATCGAGAACAGCCTAGCTCCCTCTTCTTTGGAGCACCCCTTCAAGTAGTTGAAGGTTGCTATCAGATCTCCCCTCAGTCTTCTCTTCTGTAGACTAAATAAGCCTAGTTCCTTCAGTCTCTCCTCATAAGTCATGTGCCCCAGCCCCCTAATCATTTTTGTTGCCCTCTGCTGGACTCTTTCTAATTTGTCCACATCCTTTCTGTAGTGGGGAGCCCAAAACTGGACACAGTATTCCAGATGTGGCCTGACCAGTGTCAAATAGAGGGGAATTATCACATCCCTCGATCTGCTGGCAATAAATAATAAAGTCATTAGGGTTTGCTGAAAAAGATAGGCCTCAAAGCACTGAAAGATTTTAAAAACAGGTAAAACACCTGTTTAGTGAATTGTATAAATCCTTTATTATGTATATTTATTGTTCAAGACTTCTGTTTTGTATTTATATATGTAAATATGACTGAGTTATTAAAGTTCTCAAATCGTGGCATAAAGGCTTTAAGGTACAGAGACTCCACAGCAAATCAGCTGTGTCCCGTGGAACAGAGGTAAGTGAAAACCCCTCAGAGACACAGTCCAATCTGCACACTCTCATCTACATCATATTCCCTATGCCAGAAAACTAGTACACTGTTCTTGGTGTACAACAGAATTAAAGTGATAGAATTTGAAAGTGATCTGTATGGCCTGAGAAGACGCACTATGTATGCTACTGTGTGCTTCCACAGACATGTATGCATTAATGAACACATATGCTATGTGTATATTATATAAAATATAGTTTGGGAAATTCATTTTTATTTCTTCACAGAAGTAAAATATATTCCCCCAGCAATTTTCTTTTTCTACAAGGTCCCCAAATTTAATTAACTGTTTCACCTGTGTATACATCAAAGGTTCATCCTCTAGTAGAATATAAATTTTAAACAAATCCACTGCCTCATCTGCAAATCCCATTTCTTCCTCATTTCCAGTTCTATAGCTCCATATCCCTTCTCTTGTGCTATCCATTCATTTTACTTGTCCCTCATCTATTTCTGCTTTTCTTTTTCTTTCTCCCACCTTGTCAGGTTCATATAAAACTATTTACGTACCACAGATTACATAAACGCTTTCTGACATACTTTCTAAAACATTTGAATCTTCATTGCATTATAAGAATATGAACATTTGCCATTATAAACATATTGTAGGTTTACAACAGATATGCCAGGCTGATACTGCAATGTAGATTCAATTTAGTATTGTTATTTATCTTATATAAATAATACTCTACTATGAATCCCCCTAAAGCCAGTAATACTGCATCCATGCCTAACTTGTATTTGTTCTCCTCTCTACTTTTCTCACCAAAGATATAGAAACTAGCAGATCTATTGGAAGCTAAATCCTTACTCCATTAAAGTCAACAAGAGTTTTAACACAAATTTTGATGGAAGCAATATTAAACATTATGTCTAATTAAGTTTATTCTTACAAGCATTTAAGCATGGATATATCTTACCCACATGAGCAGCACTACCGACATCAACAGATTTACCTGTTAGAGAGAAAGAGTGTTGCAGGAAAGGATCTTGGTATTTTATCTTACTTTGCTATTTTGAAAGGATATATGACATTACTATGGCTAAGAAATAGCACAGTGTGTGCTCGATAACAGTTTTTTGTAAAAGCAACCTTTTAGAGATTGCAATCTAATGAAAAACAAAACTGCTAGCTCAGCCTAGAAGTCCACACATTGCTATACATCGACTGATGAACACTATTTATTGATGTTCTATCTGTCATTGGCATAGCATAAATCATTGAAGATGATCCAGCTGGATCATCTCTAGTCAGTTTCTAAATAATCTTGCCACACATTTTAAAATTCAATTGACTCCTTTTTTCTATATAGTGATTCAAGTTATTCTTTTAATACAGAGAAGAATACTTCTTGTGAAGAAATCATCAGAATTTTTTTTTAATCACTACAGTCATTCCACTATTGAGATTGGAAAAATCAAATAAGTTGCAGTTCTTATAATACTTTACAAAATGCAGTTGGTCACACCTCATTTAGAGTAAAAGATGTTTTACCTGATCATTTTCTATGCTTCATCTCTTCATAGAATATATATTTGACAAGGATTTTTGTTTTTATTTCTGGTCTTAGGTTTCAGTTAGAAAATCTTCTGATTCAGATCAATGAATAATTTTAGAATTTATCTGCAAAGTTTGTATATGTATATCTATATATCTATATATCTTGTTTTTCTTATAAAATTGCAAAGCTTCTCTGATTGCTTTTTCTGTCATATAACTGATTTGGGGCAATGCTCAATAAAAAATGCATTTGAGATTTCTCTTCTTTTCTTATCTGATTAACTGTATGGCTGCTAGTATATATAGAACAGAGAAGACCTGTAGCTGTCCTTGGAGAGTTCACAAGTCAACAACCGTTTCTTTCCTTTTGCAGATTTGCTCAGTAACTCTTCATTCTGCTGGCAACCAAACCTGGAGGCAGATTGTCCCTGACTCTGTCAACCTGACAATGGACTCTGATGGCAAAGAGCGAAATGATCAATCTAGAAATGTTAGGAAATGCCACCCTGTACATGAATGGTAGACAGCCAGTGGCAGATTTAGGCATCAGCCATGTAAGCCATGTCTTAGAGCCTCACATTATGAGGGGCCTCTAAATATGATGGAGATAACTAAGAGGATTTATTATCATTGAAATTGGTTTGGCTTAAATAACCTTTCATATAAAATCCACCACCAAAATTCTGAACCCTGACCTCCCCATCTTGATCCACACCCAATCCCATCAACTTCCCTTCCAGGGCTGCTGGACTACTCGCATCATCCACAGTTGCCCAACCTCACCTCAAGAAGAGACAATGGTAACTAGTTTATCAACACTTTCTAAAGTCCCGTTCCACACCAGGCATCATTCCCACTTATCCCCTCCACCTCTCGGTATCTCACCACACAGGCTATTTATCTAATGTGAAGACCATTTTAATGACAACATTTATTGTATCATTGACTAAGCAAAACAATTTTTTTTAAATCATGAAAGAAAATGTTTTAAATTTTATGTGATGTGCAAAGAGAAGTGACAGTGTATGTTACACTGCTGCTTCCATTTACTAAATGCGGATTTATGTAATGTTCTTGGCTATGTCTACACTTACAAAAGGTAGTTTGAATTAGTTAATTCGAACTAACTAATTCGAACTAATTTTAATTCATTCAAATTAACTTAATTCAAACTAGCATGGCCCCACTAGAATGCTAGTTCGAACTAGCCATGTCCATGCAGGGCACTTGCTTAATTCGAATGAGTCAGTTTCATGGAGGTCAATCTGCCGATTAGTTCGAACTAAACAGTTAGCTCGAACTAACATGGCCACATTGATTTAATTTGAACTAACTAATTCGAATTAAGGGTTAGTTCAAACTAAGCAATCAAATTGATTAGTTCAAATTAAGGAAGCCCTTAATTCGAACTAATGAGAGCCTAGTGTAGCCAAGGCTTAAGTTAGTTCAAATTAAGCTTCCCAGGGCTCTTTTCACCCATTCAACTGAACACTTGAAGGGTCATCTGGAAGAGAGGACTCTGAAAGGGCAGAAGGGAGTCCCAAGCAGGGAAGGTTGCCCAACCTGCATGTAAGAAACTGCTCCTATCAGCTAACAGAGACGAGACATTTCTAATGCAAGAACATGTTAGAGTGTAGAATTTAGACTGTGACCTTATGTTTATTTCATTTAACAATTTCTTTTAATCTTTTTACATTTGCCTCTTATAATCAGTTAAAATCTATTTTTCTGCAGTTAATAAAATTGTTTAATGTTTTATCTTAACCAGTTTGTCTTTGAGTAAAGTGTTTAGACAGACTGCTTAGTAACAAAAGCTGTTGCATGTCTTTTCCACTTGGAGGGAAGGACAGACTGGATAATAATCTCCATTAGTGAAGCTTTTTGACCAAGGTAGGCAGTGTTGTCCTGGGGTCCTGCACTGAGGATCCAGCTGGAGCTTCTCAATTATTGGTTTGTGAGTGTCTGGAGAGCTTTCACTGAAGAAAGCTGGGAGTGGTCCTTGCGTGTGGATATCTGTTTAAGGGTACATCTGCCAGGGGTTTGTGGCCTATTAGATCATCACAGTGTGAGAGGGAACCCAAATTGGTCAGACAGAAGGCTCAATAGTATCCAAGCTACCAGGCAGTACCCTAAAGGTTCTTCATTCTGTTTTTACCCATACGTTTAATACTTCCTCTGTTGATAATTTAGTTGTGTATGTTTAAACAGAGCAATTTAAAAAACAACCTACAAGTAGTCTGGCTGTGGATGCAACCAGCTAAAGGAATACCGCAGAAATATGACCAGAAGAAGAAATACCAAAGATATTGCATGCAGCACTGTCTTTCTTTTTCGGGTAACTCTTGGGACTCTACACTTTATTGTATAATAAGAAAGTACAGATTCTGCAACTTATTTAGGAGCAAGAATTTAGCAAAGAGTTCTAAGTGAAACAGCTTTAGTAAAAAGTTCACTTAAGAAAAGTCCTATTAGTTATGAGTGTTTAAGATCATGAAAATGCTGCAAAAAGACTGTTAATGAGACAGCTGTTGTATCCTCTCCCCAGAGTGCACTGATTCCCTTTGCTGTTTTGCTGCTGTTTGTTGCTAATGGAACATGTATCTCACACATGCTTCCATAGCATTCCCTGAGCTCTGCCTTAAGTCTTGCTCAGTGTTCCAGGAATTTAAAAACATTTCTAAGCACCATCAAATCACACTCCACATCAAAACTATACACTTACACTTTTAATCCGGGACAAAAGAAATCGCTAACATGCAAACATTCAGTGCAAAATGGTAGATTCCCTGAATAACAAGGACTGAAAGGCAACAAGCCAGATTCTCCGGTCTGGTTTGTCCACAATAAACGTTAGCATCACAAAGTGGCCTTAAAGCAGTGGTCCCCAAACTTCTTACTCCACCACCCCATATGCCTCTCCATGTCCGTCCCCCCCCAGTTGAAGCTTGGAGCAGGGCCACAGTCAGGGCTGGACGGGGGCTGAGGTATTCAGACCACAGTCAGATGCCACAACTGAGTGCTGCACTAGGGATTGGTCACTGCACCTACATGCCAGGGAAAAGCCAAACCTGGAGCATAAGTCTACGACCGGGCCTGGAGCAGAGTTCGGGGCAAAGCGGCGATGGCTGTTGTTCCTTCCCCACTGCACGCTATGTGGGTCAGGTTGCATCTGCCCAAATTTTCCGCCATGCTTCCTAGGGTAGTGTCCTCCACAGTTTGGGACCTCTGCATTAAAGCCTGTGGCGATGGCCATCCTAGAGTTCCCTTTAAATAAGGACATTTTTCCTTGATGTAAAGCTGGCAGGGATAACATGGCTGCTTCCTGCATCAACCTCTCCCACCCCGCAGTGCCCCACATAAGGAGAGGGAGGGAGTTATTCAGCAAGGTCTGAAAGCAATCTGGCTTGTCTACCATCTAAATGTGAACAGCACAAATTGGTTTTAAAGCAGTGGTTCTCAATGAAGGATTCTCATACACATTCCCTAGATATGCAGTGCTCTTCCCAGGGGTACATCAACTCATCTAGATATTTGCCTTGTTTTACAACAGACTACATAAAAAGGACTAGCAGTCTGGACAGACTAAGATTTCATGCAGTGACTTGCCTATACTCCTCTATATGTTACACACTGAAATGTAAATGCAATATTTATGTATCCCTTCTGCCAGACAGACCTGGCATCAGCAAAGGGCTGGGTTCTGTATTTAGGGGTTCCTATCAGTGATACAACACCAAACTGGCTTGAGCCCCCACCCAGACTCCTGGGAAATTACACACTATCCCCTGGGCGCCCTAAAGGCAAAACTTCCCCTCTCGCAAGCCCAGAGTCTGAGTGTAGAAAGTAAACCTTTTAATAAAAGGAGGGAAATATCCAAACAGCACTGGTCTGAGAAAATATTGCAATGCAGAATTCATAAACACAACAAGCAGAACCCACCCCAACCCAGAGTGTGTGAGGTGTGTCCTTCACTTCTTCCATCTTAAGGTGTGTCCTTCACTTCTTCCATCTTGCCTTCCCCTGTACTGACCATCATAGTTGCAGTGTCCAACTCTCATCTGAGGGGGAGGGGGTGCTCAGCTAGTCCCCTCTTGCAGAACACTGGCTCTCACCATCTCCTGGCACTGATTGCTTTTGGCTCCCAGCATCTGCTGGCTCCTAGCAGATATGGACCACTCATGGTTCTCCCCATCTGTAGGTGTCAACCACTACTGTCTCCTCTCTGCTAGTTGTCAGTCAAGGTTTCCCAGTTTCTCTAATGATTTCAGCTTTTACAGAATTTCAGCTCTTGTGAAAACCTTTCATTTCCCATCACAGCCAGCACCTGGGTGGATTTTTTCCATATATAGTGAAATTATGCTAAGTACTTAATTGCATTCATGTAAATACAAAACCCATGCAAATAAGGTGCCCCCTCTTCCAGCTGACTGAGCAGTGGGAAATGCCCTCAAATACTCAAGCCTTGCTTACATCTATATTCCAGTTAATTTATTTTAAAATTATATGATTAGAATGAGAAAGTAAGCCAATTTTCAATAATAGTGCACTTTGACACTTTTGTACTTTTAGGTCTGATTTTAGGTGAAACTTGGGGTACACAAGACAAATCAGACTCCTGAAAGTAATGCAGTACTCTGGAAAGGTTGATAGTCACTGCCTTAAAGCTCTGGAGATGGCCAGCTTAGAGATTCCTTTAAACAAGAACGTTTTCATTAGCATAAAGTTGGCAGGGGTAACATAGCTGCCTCCCGCACCATCTGCCCCCACTCAGCAGTTCAGTATAAGGAGAGGGAGAGCACAGGGTAGAGTGGGTCAGAGCTTCATTTTGTCAAATTTTATACTGGTTTAACGTCTGTGCAAAAATAACCTGCACTAGAAATAAGCAACTCCAGACATAAAATTACAACCAACTTCCTGCAGCTTCCAGCTGTAATCAAGCCCATAATCTGTAAATATACAAAGGCTAATATAACCAGCCTCATGTTTTTTCTTCCCAGCTCCCCAGGGCCAGTAGGGTAAGTCAGGGCAGCTGAAAAAAGAAGGGGATGTTCTGGAGAGGAGTTGTTCCAAAGCAACATTCTAGATGGCAGGAATCAGAGAAGTCCCAGACTGTTCCAATTTTCACTAGAGCCAGTTTGTTCCCCCAGTCAGACCTGGCTTAGAAAGATGATTTACAGCCAACTTTGCTTCAGCCCTTCAAACTGATAATTAAGCCTCAAATATTTATTTATTGCAGTTAAACAACATTTAAATGTTCATTGTGTATTTGTTGCCATCTTCAGAAAACTATCAGGTGCACTTCTTCTCAAATAAACTGATAAAAAAGCCATCAAAAGATACCAAGCTGGGCTCATTTCAAAATGTGAGGACACTCATGGGTCATTATCAAGCCTTTGAAAGATCCCTATTTCCTTCCATTGCTGATAAGCAAGCACCATCACTTGACTAAAATGGTGACTTCTGGTCACCTAAATGGTGAATATGAAAGCACTTTTCTGTAAATAGCAGTGTTAGACTTGCAAAATAACACTCAATTGAGACAAGCCTACCAAAGCTCCTACAAGCTCAGCCAAGAAAAGATCCCATACTCACATAATAGAGGAGTTGCTTTAAAACTAGTAATCGTGTTTGATTCAGAGTTACAGTTATGTGCATGATACATAAACAGTGAGTCCAGCCACCAGAAAGGGGAATCCAGTCTCTGGTTAAGGACTGGTTTAGGTTAGACTTTTGGCAACAAAACAATCCCAGCATACACACTGGAATGCTAATGTAACCCATATGCCTGAAAAGGCTATCTCTGGGAGACCTGCTGAGGGTGGGTTAGTGTTGTTGGGCAGATTAGTGACCCACAACTGGAAACTTCCAGAAGCAGGGAGTGGTAGCAATTTGAGCATGCTCCACAGTGTACCCTGCTGGTGTGATGTGATGTTCTCAGTCAGATGACTGGAGAGCAGCAGCCTGAGCAGACAGCAGGCAGGAGCTGCCTTGAAAGGAGACCATGTGCTCAGTGTTCTGGAGAGGAGCTGAGCCAGGAGTGAACAAGATGTTTTCTCCATGTAAAGGAGTTATTTGCACCAGACCTTGCAAACATGCATATGGGACTGAGGGCTGGTTGCAGAGAAGAAGAGAAAGCCTGCATGTAATGCTACAGAGGATCCCAGCAAAGAAAGAAGAGGACAGCTATTTCTTGCTACTCAAGCTTCCACGCTGGAACAGAGACTGTAGCTGAGAGTTGGGTGAACTCCACACAGACTTTGGGACTCTTGGGTATCTTTCATGCAAGGGATTGTTCTTGGTTAATTGTAGTTTGTTTTCTTAGGTTAAGGTTCATTTAGTTAGTAGTTAATAAAGTTCATTGTTATGTTTAATGTAGTAGTATTTTAATGTGTGAGTGTAGCTCTGAGCAAGCTTCGCTGTGAGTCCTGTACAGACTGGATCCTGGGTCTCCAGCTGCTTTTCTCCACAGGGGTTGGGGTGTATTTCTGTGGGGCACTGGAGAAGGGCAATTTAATTAATTTTAGCCCACCTGAAGGTTACACTAATTTTATCAGCAAATCTTCCCTGTTTTGCTGAAAAAATAATACAACTTGTGCGAGAGGCATAGCACCTTTTCTGCAAATATTTTATAGCAAAAAAAATCAAGGTGGACGCTGATGCAGTTTTCTGTCACGTTAAATGGCCTCTGGAAATGTCCCATAATGCCAGTCCTGACCATTCTGGTCTTCTGCTTGCACTCCGCTGCTCTGCAGTGACTAGCCCCTTCCTCTTTTAAGTCCCAGGAATTTTTGTTTTCTGGGTTCCAATTCCTGTTTGTTCGGCGTGGAGAGCTAGTGTTTAGTGTTCCATGGTGACAATAGTGGCTCCACAGAGCAAATGCGCTCCAGCCTGGAGCACAGCAGAGCTGCTGGACCTGATCAACATTTGGGGAGAGTCTTCTGTGCAGTCTCTGCTCCACAGTAGTTGAAGGAATTTTGACACGTACGGCCAGATATCTTGGGTACGTCTACACTGAGGTCTCTGTTAAGTTGCCGCGTCCACATTGGGTGCTTGTTAAGTCAACTTAGAATCCACACTGAATGCTCCAGTCGACTGCCAGTCTCCACACTGGCAGATGCTAAGTTGATGGAAGAGTGGTGCATTGTGGGTAGCTGTCCCACATTGCACTGGGGCCTGGAGGCCAATTAGGTCGACTTAAGGGCACTCTGTGTCCACACTGGCTTAAGTTGACTTAATAAGGTTGACTTAAGCATTAAGTCGACCTTCAGAGCTGGTGTTATTAAGTTGACTTAAGGAAGCGCTTAAGTCAACTTAATAAGCGCCCAGTGTGGACGCAGCAGTCTGTAGGTCGACTTAACCATAACTTAAATTAACCTTAGGCTCCAGTGTGGACATACGTTTTGTGCCATGGTGGAGAAAGGCTGTGAGAGGGACACGCTGCTGTGCAGACCCAAGGTGAAGGAGCTGCACCAGAAGTACCACAAAGCCAGGGAAGCAAACCATCACTCTGGCTCAGCACCAGCCAACTGATGTTTTTATAAGGAGCTGGAAGCTACCCTCAATGGGGATCCCACATCCACCCCAAGACTCCTGTAGACACCTCTGTGGCCCCGTGGACATCGGATATTGAAATAAACCCTGATGAGGAGGTGATCGATGAAGAAGTTGAGCTGGAAGATGCCCCAGAGCTGAGAAGCAGTGCAGCAGAGATTGGGAGTCAGGAGTTGTTTGTCACCCTGGAAACATGCAGCCATTCCCAAATTGTTTGATAAGCTGATGCTGCTTCTGTATGGGAGCCATGAGTTGCCTCTGCTTTTTAAAAACACAGGGGTAGGAGTGGATGGAAATGTGCTGGAGTAGCTATGTCTGCATGTGCATTCCCATTCCCTATCACATCTAAGCAGGACTGCTGAGCAGTGTGTTGATGCATGCAGCGGTGTCCTGGGCATCCTCCGCTGAGAGCTCAAGGAAACTTTCCTGGACATACTTCCCAGTTCCCTGTCTGAGATTTCCTTGGCAGAGCAGCTGTGTTTCTTCTCCCATAGAAACAAACAAGGAGTCCAGTGGCACTTTTAAAGACTAACAAGTTTATTTATGGCATGAGAAAGCTCCCACAAAAGCTCATGCCATAAACAAATTTGTTAGTCTTCAAAAGTGCCACTAGAATTTTTCCCATGAAAGCTCATCTACAAGTGCCCCTAGACTCCTATGCTGAACTAGACTAACATGACTACCCCTTTGGAACTTCCAGTGGCAGTCTTAGCAATTCCTGGGCCCTGGGCAAAAATCAAGGATGGGCCTCCCCACACCACATGGTGCAAGCTTACCTCCCCCACCTGCAGCCTCAGCAGCCTCATTTCCCCCATGCTCCAGATACTCCCACTAAGCATTCATATAAAGGCCACGGACCCACCCGCTACAGTGTAACATCCACCCATTCACACAGCTTCGGGGATGAGTGCTAGACATATAACTATCTGTAACACCTGCTATTGCCCCACACACTCTTCCCTCTGCATGCTTACTTTTTGTTGTCCTCTGTTTGTTGTCTGATAATAAAATAGATTCCTTCAAACATGCAATCATTGTTTATTCATGTGTGCACAAGACATGTTCACCTGCAGTTGCAGCCTGTCTCTGCACATGTTCAGCAGCATAGTATCACAGGGGAGTTTACACAGTGCAGTTAGGGTTTTCATTGTCGAAATGCTTCCTGAGTACCTCCTTTATGCGAATGGCTTCCTGTTGCACCCACCTAATATCTCTAGCAGCTGGTTGCTCATATACACATGCAAGGCGATCCACCTCAGCAGTCCACCGAGGGGCAAACTTCTCACTCTTAGCTTCACAGAGATTATGGAGAACATAGCGGGCGGCTATAATTGCAGGAATATTGTCCTCATTTAAGTCCAGCCTGCCATAAAGCCACCTCCAGTGGGCTTTGAGTCTTCCAAAGGCACATTCAACAGTCATTCTGCACCTGCTCACCTGTTATTGAACCACTCTTTGCTGGTATCCAGGTTGCCTGTGTAAGGCTTCATGAGCGACAGCATTGGTGGGCAGGATCACTATGGGCATATCCACATCCCCATCTTAATTTTTTCATCCAGGAGAAAGAGCCCTGCTTGTAACCTCCGGTACAGCCCAATGTTCCTGAAGCTGTGAGCATCATGTACCTTTTCTGACCAATAAGAATTGATATCAGTGAAACGGCCCCAGTAATCCATGAGCACCTGCAGTACTATAGAGAAGTAGCCCTTTCTATTTATATACTCAGTCAAGAGATGCTCAGGAGCCATTGAAATTGCACCCAAGGTGCTCTGTACACCTCTCCTACATCCCAGAATTCCTAGCAGTAGAAGCTAAGAAGTGGTACAGTGGGGTAGCTGCCCACAATGCACTTCTGTCACTGGGGATAATACAAAGTGCAGTGTAGACACTCCTTTGAGATACAAGGGGTGCTGTGTGAGCACACGCAAGCACTAGATTTATAGCACTTTTTTTTAATGATACAATTTATTTCACAAAATCTCTGTAGCGTAAGACTTGGATAGAAATAATATTGTAATGTAGTTGACAAAATGATTATTGTGTATATAATAATATACCTGGTTAGAAGGTATTCCAGTATATAGTTTGCCAGATTGCTCATTTACTATTATCTCAGACAGTTCACTAAAATAGTATGCTAATCCTTAAAGAACATTTATAGAGACTCACTTAAAATGGATTTCTCCAAAAGCATGTACAGATTCTTGTAAATATTGTCAATCTACAGGGCCTTACATGAACTATTCTAAAAGATCTCTAGAAATAGCACAGGCATCTATTTATGCTAAGGTATTCATAAAAACCCTACCAATTTAACTACCTATTGCAGGAAACAATGAAAGAGTACAAGAATCTGGTCTAAAAATGGTACCAGTCACAATCATTTTAAATGCTTTGCGAAACCAAGAATAAAATAAACTATAAATGATGGGATTAAAAGTAGAATTGAGGTAACCCAACCAGAGGAAGGCATTGTACAAGTCTTCAGGTGTTGAGAAGTTTAGAAAAGGTTCAGCTATTGTAAGAGCAAAGAAAGGCAGCCAACAAAAAACAAATACCCCCATAACTATACTTAAAGTTTTAGTTGCTTTGCTCTCTTTTTTTGTGAAGATTTTGTTTTTCATTGCAGAGACACATTTTATTGCATTGGGGATTTTAGCAATTTGTCTGGCATGTTTTCTTGCCACCGTAAATATGTGAAGATACATACCCACCATCACTGTGCCTGGGAAAAAGAAGGCTATAAGAGAAGCCATCACTCCCCAGAGCTTGTTAAATATCAGTGCACAGAAACCTCTGCAGTCAGTGGAAGTTACATATTCTTCAATGCCATCAATATTCAACTCTGAGAAGACCAGGCCAAAGGCAAATAAGAATGGGACAGACCAGCTAATTAATAAAAATACTACGATTACAGGCATAGTTATTTTGGTGACATAACGCAGGGGGTTACATACTGCATAGTAACGGTCAACAGAGATAAAACACAGATGGAAAATAGAGGTGGTACACAGCATTATATCACAAGAATTATGGAGTTTGCAGAAAAGGTCTCCAAAATACCAGCATGACTCAATAGACCTAACCATACTGTAGGGCATTACAATGAGACCAAGCAAAAAGTCAGTAGTTGCCAAGGAGCAGATCAGGAAGTTGGTTGGAGAGTGAAGCTGTTTGAAATGAGCAATAGACACAATCACAAGCATATTTCCACTCATTGTGAGCACGATAGCTCCCACCATGAAGATGTACATGGCCCAAAGACTGATTGTAGACCTTACATTTTTAGGACATGAATTGTTAACAAAGTCAAAGCAATACTGCACATTCTGTGGACTCCACGGGTTGGATGAATTCATGGCTTCAGATCATAAAGAGTAACCTTTTCAATAGTATTACAGTGCAGCCAGTTCTGTGAAAAAAGGAAAAATATATAATGTAACATGATTAATAGCAATATCTGCAGATCTGTATTTCTGATTAGTTCATTAGCATCTAAAATTACTCTGGACTTATATCTTTATAGAGATAGCAGAATTTGGCCCAAGGCTAACAAAAGCATAGACTGAATCATTCACTAAATATTTGTGAATCTTAAGGTGCTCATCTTTAAGGAATTTTAAATGTTTTCTGTATGGAGTTTACATTCAATGCTATAAGTACTATGATAAAAGTTTTTCAAAATGAAAGCCTCAAACATGGAATGCTAATCTATTTTGCACAGCAATATCCATCATCTCAGATCACTTTGTTCCTAGAGGCATTGGGCATACTGCCAGGAGAGACATGACAGCAACAGAAAACCCGAATTAGCTGATGCTGTGATGATTTTAACATATTACACTTTGTGAATCTGGCCAGAGCTCATAGTAAAATGATGACAAAAGCTCACTGACATTCTCCTTGTTTTAATATTCTTGCTGAGTAAATTCAGTTCCTGCTGACGAGTTTCCGTTTGTAACATTGACAGGCTGAGGGGCATACCCTCTGTACACACTTGTTTAGGATTAAGAGAAACATAATAGTCTACTGCTGTGTAGTCTTTTGGGCTTCCTGTAGTTTATTCAGTGCCTCAAAACACTGAAAGATTTGAACAACAGAGAAAGGAACCCCATCTTAGTGAACTTTATTATGATCCTTTAGTATGGATAGTTATTAATTAAGACTTCTGTTTTTTATTTAAACCAGTATTTATTGTTACAAATATACATGTGTAAGAAGAACACCCCAGTCTGTGCACGCTCATCAATATGCTACTTCTTATACCAGGAAACTGAAACATAGTTCTTGGGGCGCAATAGAATAAAAGAGGTGGACTTTAAATGTGGACTCTGTAGCCTGTGAAAGTCCATCCTATATGTTATGGCACACAAGTACATATAATCAGAGTTTAGGAGATTAATTTTCATTTCTTCACAGTAGTAAAATATATTTCCCCAATAATTCCAAGAAGAGGTTCTAGAAGACTCAAGCTGTTGGGGTTTTCTTTTTCTACAAGGTCCCCAAATTTAATTAAAACAAACAAGGAGTCTGGTGGCACTTTTAAAAACTAACAAAAAGTGCCGCCAGACTCTTTGTTTGTTTTGCTGAACTGGATTAATACGGCTACCCCTTTGGAACAAATTTAATTAGCGGTTTAGCCTGCGTGCACTTCAGAGATTCATTTTTTAGTAGAATTCAGATTTTAAACAAATCAGCTGCCTCATCTGCAAATCCCATTTCTTCTTCCTTTCCAAATCAATAGGGCCACATCCCTTCTTCTGTGTATCATCCATTTTATTTGTCCCCCACCTATTCTGATTTTTCTCTTCTTTCTCCCTGATTGTCAGGTTCAAATAAAGCTATTTCTGTACCACAGAGTATAGTAAAACTTTCTGGCATACTTTCAAAAATCCACTTAAAACTCCATCATATTATAAGAATATGAACATTTGCCATTATAAACAGATTTCAGGTTTACAACAGATATGCCAGGCTGATACTGCAATGTACAGTCATTATAACAGGTATTTTTATTTAATATAATTAACCCTCTATTATGAATGTCCCTAAAACCAGTAATGCTGTATGTATGCTTAACTTGTTTTGATCTGTCTCCTGTCTACTTTTTTTTCCATAAAAGATACAGGAAGTAGCAGATAGTGTAGGCTAAATCTTACTCCATTAAAGTCATCAAGAGCTTTAACACAGACTTAGATGTAAGGAATATTAGACCTCATGTCTAATAAATTTTCTCTCTACTACAATATAAGCATGTGCATAAACTTTACTCCGATGAGTAGCACCACTGAAATCAAGCGATCTACCCACAGGTGAGTGAAAATGCTCAAAGGAAAAGATCTTAGTATCTTGCCTCTAGTATTTTGAAAAGATATAGAACATTAATGTGCCTAAGAAATAGCACAGTCTGTGCTCAGTAATGGATTTAGTAAAAGGAATCTCTTAGAGAATCTCTGAGAGACTCTCTTAGCAATCTTTTGGAGTTTGTAATCTCATGGAAAACAAAACAAAGCAGAACAAAAACTTCTAGCCCACCTTAGGCTTTGTTTTCATATTTACTGATGTTCTGTCACTGGCATACCATAAAATGTTGAAGATGATCCAACTGTCCTTCTCCGGTCAACTTCTCAATGATCTTGCCACACATTTAAAATTTTTTATTCTACATAGTAGTTTGTTATTCTTATGATACACAGAAGACCATTTCCTCTGAAAAAATCATCAGAACGCTTTTTGCCATTACAGTCATTCCACTATTGATACTGGAAATAACAAATAGATTTCAATTCTAATATTTTACAAAATGCAGTTGGTTATATGCTATGTTTAGAGTAAAAGATATTTTACCTGATCTCTCTATACACTTTATCTCTTCATAGAAAACATTTTTTTGGCTGGGATTTCTACTTTTGTTTCTTGTCTTTGGTTTCAGTTAGAAAATCTTCTGATTCCAATCAATGAATAGTTTTAAAGCGTATCTGTAAAGTTTGTATATATTTTCTTTTTCTTATAAAATTGCAGAGCTTGTCTGATTGCTTTTTTCCCCTCTATCTGACTCATTTGGGACAGTACTCAATGAAAATACATATGAAATTTCCCTTCTTTTCTTGTCAGATCAACTAAGCTGCTGCTAGTATATATACAGCAGCGAAGACCTGCAGCTGTCCCTGGTGAGTTCACAAATCAACTACCATATCTTTCCTTTGGCAGATTTGCTCTGTAATTCTTCATTCTGCTGGTGCAACTGAAAAAGCAATGAACAAACAGCCCAGTTTGGAGATTATTTGATTTGCTTCACAGACATATTGGAAATGGGAGGACGAACTCATAGAATCATAGGGTTGGAAGGGACCTCACGAGGTCATCTAGTCCAACCCGCTGCCAAAAAGCAGGACCACTCCCCCTAAATCACCCCAGCCAGGGTTTTGTCTAACCGAGCCTTAAAAATCTCCAAAGATGGAGATTCTACCACCTCCCACTCTGCATTTATTTATATATGTTACATGTAAAACCCTGGAAAGTCTTATAAATCATAAGCTTTATGAGAGAGGGACTCTCATTTACTCTGTTCAGTGGGGTGGTTGAAAATGTTCTGTCAAAGCTACTTTTCATTAGAAAATTGGGTTTATGGCTGAACACATTGTTTGTTGCAAGTAATGTCTGTTTTCAGTGGAAATTCTCAATTTCTCATCAAAACAGTGAATGGACACAAGCCAAAATATTTCATATTTCTATCCCAAACTGAAAATATTTCAGTTCTTAAATGCTGCCACAGCGCCTCATGGGCACTATAATTCAGGCACCTAATATTCTCATTCTCCTCTATGTACAGCTATACTTCATCTCCCACAATGCACTGTGGCCATGTAACTAGTATTGTATAACATTTATACAGCCAGAGGGAGACTGCGTGCATCACAGAAGATATAGTCCAATAAGAACTGCATCCTATAGTGGAGAATGAGGCCTAAGGCACTTGAACTGCAGCTCCCATGAGGCACTACAGCAGCAAAAATCCTAAGAATTTTCTAGCCAAAATGAATTATTGTTCATTTTCATTGATACTTTCCATGTGGGAATACCCTTATGTTCTAGCATTGATGGAGTCCTAGCCTGTCTGAGATTTCTATGCTCTATTTCAAAATAGATGTTAAATTATAATAATTAAGTATTAATTGAGATGAACAAAACAATTATTTCAATTATTTCTAAAACAGCAGGATAACTGGTAAGGGAAAGGGAATTCAAAGATGTTCAGTTGCAGTTAGGGATGGCCAAATATTCCAGAAATAGTAAGTGTCTCATTCCCTTTTCTTCATAACTAGACTCACAAGCAGTGAAATATTTAAGCACATTCTTAATTTTGAACACATGGCTAAATTCTGTTAAACAAATGCTGAATTACAACTCAAAACAATAAGTAACACATATTTCAAAAGAAAACTTGTTCTCCTGAGATTTTCAGCCAAGGATTCATATCTAAGTTTTGATTGTTTGGATGTTCTTTAATATTTTTCTAGCCTGGATATGTAATGAAAAGGCTATGAAAGGTGCCTCCTATTTTTCCATTTCTTTGTCTGTGCACTACAGACGGATACATTAAACATAGAATCATACAAATCATACATTAATAAGAAATACCTTTGTCACAAGCAGGCATTGTATCAATTTACAGGGACTAGAGAGCTACAACATCTTTTAGCTATAACCAGTAAACCCCCGATTCTCTAAAGAATCGCAAATTGAAAAATGGTAATCACCGCTGGGTGGGAGGGTGGGCAGCCGTGCGCGCGAGCTATCTAATCCACAGACTTATGCACGTGGATTCAGCTGCTGCGCGCGCACAATTGTGTCAGTT
>ML685835.1:10444594-10459328 GCA_007922175.1 Pelusios castaneus
GGGGGGGGAGGAAGCCAGGTCCTAGGCGGTGGCTGGAGCCATAAGAGCAATCAAGCCGCCTTCTCTTGGCTCGACAGTGCCGTCGGGGATTCTCTGTCCTGGCTCCAGGTCAGACCATGTGGGAGCTGCTCTGTGCAGCCACCGCGGAGAGCCAGTGAGTAGCATGCTTTCACCGGGCCCTGGGGACTCCCCGTCCCAATGGACCCCTCGTGGGGGGACTTTCTGCACTCCTGGCATTGCAGACTCCAGGCTGCCCCCAGGGAGGCGAGAGCAATGAGCTCGGAGACGCCTAGGGACCCGGACACGCACCTTCCCCGTTACACCCCGGCTGCCCACGTTGGCTCGGCCGGTCCACGCAGCCAGGCGGCCTCTGGTGAATGTGGCGCCTCCTGCAGCTCTCACACTGGGGCAGAATCCGTCACCCCCCATCACCTGCCCCCCACATCCTCCTCAGCACCCCCCAGCTCCCCACTCCCTCATCAGAGCCCCCATCACTGGCCCCCCACCCCTCCTCAGCGCCCCATCACCTGCCCCCCACATCCTCCTCAGCCCCCCAGCTCCCCACTCCATCACCTGCCCCACACTTCCTCCTCTGTGCCCCCCAGCTCCACACCCCATCACCTGCCCCACTCCCTCATCAGCGCCCCCCAGCTCCCCACCCCCATCACCTGCCCCACACTTCCTCCTCTGAGCCCCCCAGCTCCACACCCCATCACCTGCCCCACTCCCTCCTCAGCGCCACCCAGATCCCCACCCCATCACCTGCCCCCCAGTCCCTCATCAGCACCCCCCAGCTCCCTGCCCCCATTACCTGCCCCCCACTCCCTCCACAGTGCCCCCATCACCGGCCCCCCACTCCCTCATCAGCGCCCCATCACCTGCCCCCCATATCCTCCTCAGTGCCCCCCCAGCTCTACACCCCATCACCTGCCCCACTCCCTGCTCAGCACCCCCCAGACTGCAGGTCCCCCTCCTGGCCAGGGGCGGCGCTGCGCGGCACCGGCTTGGGTCGCTTCGCGGGGCCGGATGGAGCCTCTTGCCGAGCCGGGCGCGGCCGCCTCCTCGGCAGGGCCGGGCGGACGGAGCAGGGGTCGGGGGGGGGCCGGAGCCTTTGTGCGGAGCCAAGCGTGGATGTGCCCGGAGCCGGCGGGTAAGGACCCCCTGCCCCATGGGACTGCCCCCCCCCACGGGAGACCCCTCCCCCCAGAACCTCCGCTTCTCCCCCATGGGACCGACCGCCCCCCCGACCGCCCGCCCATGGGACCGCCCCCCCCCAGAACCCACGCCCATGGGACTGCCCTCCGGACCCTCCGTGCATATATACAACTGTGGTTTAGTTATATAGATATGTCAGAATAAGGAAACCTAAGAAATAGAACACTTGTTTGAACAAAGATCACTGGATCTGCAGATACCACCAGCCACCGCTGCAACAGGAATGACAAGAGTCAAACACCAACCAGAGGCCACATTCAGTCACTGAAGGTGGAAGAGAATCAAGGAAATACTCAACATGGTCTGGGTCTTGATATATAGGCTTTTGAAAAACCATTTATATATAGGCTTTTGAAAAACCATTCCAGTGTTAGGGAGAGTGGGGCATATATGCAGTGTTTATATGTGGGAGACAATAAGACACCTGATTTCATATAATTTATCAAAAAGAAAAAAATATTTTGTGCTATCACTGGGCTTGCTGGGCTCCCAGGGGTGGAGCCGGTTGACCTGGGCCTCCCTTCCCTGCTCCAGCTTGGGGTGGGCCCCCCCCCCCAGGCCATTTGTCCCCAGCCCCCGCTACCCCTAGGGATGGCCCTGGGTCGACCTAAACTACTCTGCGTCCATACTAGGCTTTTATTAAGTTGACTTAAGCGTTTCCTTAAGTTGACTTAAGAACGGCTTAAGTCGACTTAACAACACCTGCTTTAAGGTTGACTTAAACATTAATCGATCTTATTAAATTGACCTAAGCCAGTGTGGACAGCGAGTAGCCCTAAATCAGCCTAATTGGATGGGAGATGGGCTGGGGAGAAGGGAGCCATCACTCCCTGGGATTTTCCCCTGGGTGGGACTCCTATGCCTCATGGGAGCCGGTATCCCCGTGTGCCTGGAGCCTTGGGGCCGGGGGAGGGGGAGATCCCTCAGCTGGGGCTCCTCAGCCACATGGGAACTGGCTAGCCCGCACGGCTGGAGCCCCGGGGCCGGGGGGGCTTCCACCGGCTGGGCTCCTGTGCCACATGAAAGCCAGCATCCCCACATGGCTGGAGCCTTGGGGTGGTGTGGGTTTACCCCCAGCTGGGGCTCCTTGGCTGCCTGGGGAGCCCCGGCCGGGCTTGCGAGGGATTTCCCGCACTGCCCCGGCTCTCAATCAACCTAGCCAGTCAACTTAAGTGTCTAGTGTAGATGCTCTAAGTTGACTTAACAAGGTAGATTTTAAGTCGATCTAAATATCTAGTGTAGACACGCTAAATCGACTTAACAAGGTTGACTTAAAGTCGACTTTGTTAAGTTGACTTAACAAAGTTGACTTAATTTAATGAGTGTAGATATAGCCTCTGTAATTCAGCAAACCATATAGGGATATGTTCATGTCACCCTGGACTCTATCTTGGGCCAAGAATTTTCCATGCACAGGAGCTGTGGACATTGTTTGGGATAGTAACTTTCCATGCACATGACAATGGATATAAAGGCACCTGAAACATCACTGTGACCAGGGCCTCCTGAGATAACCTCCTGGATGTGCAAAAATCAGGGCAAGCTGCAAAACCAGGAGCCAAACTCCCCAAACGCTGATGGGTGGTACTTAAACCAGTCTCCCTATCAGTCATAGCTAGGCTTCTGGTTCCCCACACCGGTTACCACAAGAAAACAGTGGTTAAAGTATAATTTGATGGGCCCCGGAACCCTCCTAATCTCCAAACCCCCTTCCCATATTGTCTGGGCCCCTTCATGCATGTGTGAGTACCAGCCCAGGCAGGCATTTCCAACCACTTCTTAGTACCACATGCATCGGTTATTGCTCCGTAAAAATATTTATAATTTTATATGGCATTTATGTCTATAGAAATTATTTTCACAAACTAGCAAACACTGCATAACACAAAACCATCAGATCACCCCCTCTCCTGCCTCATCATCATTAAGTATGATCATGAAAGCTCATGCGATAAATACATTTGTTAGTCTTTAAAAGTGCCACAGGACTCCTTGTTTGTTTTGCTGAACTAGACTAACACGGCTACCCATTTGGAACTTATCTACCATATGGTTTCCACTGGTCTTATCCCTGGTGGTAACTTTCCTAAAAAATGCTAACATACACAAGGCTATAATGAAAACTTCACCAGTATATGACTTCTGTAGCATTGCCAATAGCTTGGGTGCTGATTGAAGTACTTGTAAATATGTTACTTAAACATAGATAAAAAAGGGAAGATGGCATTAAAATCACCACAACTTTGTGATTGATAAAATCAGGCCTCACTTTTCCATAGCACCTTCTATCTGAAAAGCTGAAATCACTTTACAAGGGATAATGAACCAAGCTTTGTACCACCTCCTAAAGCAGTGGTTCTCAAACTTTTCGCATTGGCGATCCCTTTCACACAGCCAGCCTCCAAGTGTGGTCCCCTGCCAAATTAAACATACATTTTTTCCTAGGCAACACTATTTTAAATGCTAAATTTATAACCAAACCTTCTGCCTAAAATGCATGTATCTTTTTTCACCACTTTGAACTTAACCATTTTTATGGAATTATTTTTAGATGCAGAGAAATTATTTTTAAAATTATTATTGTTTAATGCTGGTGGGAGCAAAGAATTTCAGAGCAAACTTAGCGCCCCATTGCCCCTGCACAGCTATTGGCAGCTCTGGGTGGCTCACAACCCCCACATAATAACCTTGTGACCCCCTAAAGGGATTGCAACTCCCATTTGAGAGCCCTTGTCTTAAAGGGACAGATTAACCTCATTTTACAGATTGGGAAACTGAGACACAGAGTTGTGAAGCGACTTCGCCCAAAGTCCCACAGCAGCTTCGTGGCAGAGCTAGGACTAAGACCCAGAACTCAAGACTCTCATGCTTTAACCACTGAACAATACTAGCCCCTAATATAACCCCACACCCCGCAAACCATCTTTGCACAGAGATGAACGCGTTTTTCATTAGGATCTTAAGGAGTACTAAACCATTCACTACTAAAGACTATTTAGACTTTAGCCCTGTAGACAATTTCCCTTTGACCACTGTAACACCACATGTGCAGCATGTCAGAACGTTTTTAGCAAACACACCATGGATGCCACCAATGTTCCCTCTAAGCTGATGATGTAGCTGAGCAATTTATGTTATTTGCTGAACAGCAATTTGTGAGGCATGGTGCCGCATGGGCATCAGTTTTTTGGCACGGGAAGCATCAGCATGCCTAAGTACCTTAATTCAAAAGAAATGCATAGATGTGTTTTCATTCGAACTTTAATAAAAACGTTAAACTGAAATACTGAAGTTTTTTTAATTTACTAAACAATGATGACACTTGCTGCTGTGCCTATCTAGCCTCTACCACCATCTGCCGCGCCTGTCTAGCCTTTACCATCATCTACACCTCACAGTTTTTGTCGCCTGTCTTTGTCACATTTCCAGACTACATATACAGAGTCAAGGTCAACCTCATGATGGAATGTTCAGAAATTTTATTAGGAAACATCCATAAAGCTCTAAATACACAAATGGTTATTTTCAAAGACTTATAACTTGAACAAATCTGAATGTGTTTTCATGGGGATCTTTCTGTCCCCAGAAATATCACTCTAACGGTTTTACCCTGGAGGCACTAGGGCTATGTCTACACTTGTAATTTTAAGTTGACTTAGTGTGTCTACACTTAAAATTAAAGTTGACTTAAAGGGGAACTTACAAAGTCAACCTAGAGCGTCCACACTGGACGCCTAGGTCGACTTCTAGGGGCTAGAGGGACCTTAGGCAGGTCCACGGTGGCAGGGGGGGCACCCCTTGTGTGCCATGGGGCAAAGGGGGACAGGGACCCTGGCAGGGCATGTGTGCAGGGTGTGATGCTGTCTGGATTTAGGGAAGCATTTATGATATTATTTTCAATGGATATCTCATAAATGTTATAATTATAGGAACTATGTCATGTTTGGTATCAATAGAAAGGTAGTAATTTGCTGGGAATGATTATATAGTTTATGTATAGGAATTGTCTTTGGATTAGAAGTTAGGAATTTGGTGTTATATCTATACTTTAACTTGTATGATTTTGTGGAAACACCCAAGACAGGCTGTCTACAACCATTGTGTCCTTAATGTTAAGGAATCTGCCAGGTGCAATGGGCCCAGGGAGTAACCTGATGAGCCATTAAGGACACAATGGTTGTATTCCTTATGTCCTTAATGGCTCATCAGGTTACTCCCTGGGCCCATATCACCTGGCAGATTCCTTAACACTAAGGAGACAATGGTTTTACACAGCCGCCTGTCTCAGACATTTCCATAAAATCACGTAAGTTAAAGTATAGATATAACACCAAATTCCTAACTAAACTAACTTCTAATCGAAATAGAATTCCTAGACATAAACTATATAATCATTCCCAGCAAATTACTACCTTTCTATTGATACCAAACATGACATAGTTCCTATGGATTATAGGATTTATGAGATATGAATAGAAAATAATATCATAAATGCTTCCCTAAATCCAGACAGCATCACACAGGGCTCTGCCCTGCCCTTTGGGGGGAATTCCAGGCTCCCCCTGTGCCCCCCCAGGCAGGGAGGGCATTGGGGTAGCCCTGGGGTAGCCTTAAGTCGACTTAGGGCTACCCCAGGGCTACATTGGCTTAATTCGATTTTAAAAAGTTGAATTAAGCCTTAAATCTAATGAAAAGGTGGTTTAATAAAGTCGACTTAATTTTCCTTAAGTCAACTTTATTTTCCTTAAGTCGACTTAAGGAAACTGTAGTGTAGATGCAGGATAAATTAAGTCCCCTTAAGCAAGCTTAAGTCAACTTAATTTACAAGTGTAGACGCAGCTTAGAGTTCTTAAAGGAAAAGACATTTAACATTAGCAAAATTAGCTATTTTTCACAAAGCTCGCTCTTGGAAAGGGCTGAACCACTTTTACTGAAACTTAAAAATTGAGCTTGAGGCAGAGAGTGAGCTGTCCACATGAGAATGTTAATTCTTATAAACAACTAAAAATAGTGGGCTTCTAAAATATTAGGCAGTCAGGTGTTATTCTTCCTGTAGAGAATACATGATATAGTAGTATAAGTATTGTATCATCATGAGTCTGAGGAAGCAGTTCATGAGTGACAAAAGGAGTTATGCAGGTCATCCTCAACTTATGCCAACTACAATCCATCATATATTCTGTATATTATATTTACATTACATGAAAAAAGTTATCGTAGAAATGCTTTAGAGACTTAAAAAACATTTATTGCAAATATATTTCAAACTCTCACTATAACAGCAAGTGTATTAGTTACCATGAGTTCAGTAGAAATTTCCAGAGGGGTAGCCATGTTAATCTGTGTACAGCAAAAAACAAGGAGAGTCCTGTGGCACCTTATAGACTAACAGATTTTCTTCGGCATAAGCTTTTGTGGGCTATAACCCACTTCGTGCATCTGATGAAGTGGGTTATAGTCCATGAAAGCTTATGCCGAAGAAAATCTGTTTAGTCTATAAGGTACCACAGGACTCTCCTTGTTTTTTGCATGAGTTCAGTGTTTCTTGGGTCAGAGGAAGACACAAAACCCTCTAAATATTGCATGAGACAGCTTGTCTATGCATAGAAAAGTCAGATCCATTGTTCTGGGCCCCTCCAAGAGTAGAAGTGAGCATTGAATCCCACAGAAAGGTGGAAAGCTCTACAAGGCTACAACATATTGGATCATTAATGTGTTATGTTCTTTCCTCTGCTCCAGGACTGAACATAACTTGAGTGGGGAAACAAGTAAATATTTTTTTCAAGTTGATTTTATATTACATATTACAATTCAGTGGTGAAAGAGTTGGGTTGCCTGAGGCCTCATATTTGAGAAAAGAAAAGAAAAGAAAAGAAAACTGAGGAGGATTCCCACTGAGATGTACTTCACTGAATTACTTTTTGGTTATGTCTACATTACAAACAGATATGAGTGCAAAACAAACTGCTTGAGCCCTACCAGCTCTTTCCTCACAAATGAAGCACAGCCTCAAATCCACATCACCTCACTAGTGCCCACATCAGACCTCTCTTTCCCCATGTCCTCCTCAGCCCCCACCCCCATTCCCTAAGCTCCCTGCCCCTAACCCCCACTCCATCCCTCCTAACCCAGCATCCCCCATCTTCACTCCACCCCCCTTCAGCCTCCCAACCCCCTCCACACCTCCCCAGGCGCCTCCGTCCCTAGCACCCATTCTAGTCCCCCAACCTTCTCCATCCCTCCCCAGTCCAGCCGCCCATAGACCCCTTCACCACTACCGAGCCCCCACCAAGTCTCCTTGTCCCCATGACCCCTTCACCCCTCCCCAGGCCTCTAACTCCATCCCTCCCTCCCCAACCCCCCCATCCTGACCCCTTGCTCCAGCCACTCGTGACTCCGGACCCCTACATTCCCACCCCTGGTCTCCGCATTCCCCCTTACCTTAGCTTAACCCCTGACTACAAAGGCTCGGGCTGGCCTGCGGCGGCGGAGCATGGCAGCCAGCCACTGTGCTCTGCTGCTGCCGCAGGCCGGCCCCTCAGGCCTGATCCAGCCACTCTGCTGCCGCGACGCGCCACCACCACAGGCAGGCAGCATAGCCGGATCAGGCCTGGGGCCCCTTCCTGGCTCCTCTGCCTCCCCTCCTCCGCGGTCCCTTCCCAGCCTCCTTTACCTGGCTGGAGGCTCGGAGCTTGCATGGGTGGCCAGCAGAGCAACTCCTGGGCCAGGTCGCTCCCGTCCTGAGCATGCTCTGTCTGAGCATGCTCTGGGCGGGAGATTTGGAACTCCGGAGCCTGGCCACAGAAGGACAGGGCGGAATGCACCGGAACGCAGCGTTCTGCCTGGGTTTTCTATTTTTAGGGGCCCTGGAACCCTGGCCCCTAAAAATTGTGGGCCCTGGAACGGCATTCCGGTGTGTTCCCCCTTACTTTAACCCCTGCACAAGAAGTCCGCCAAAATAGAAACAGCCCCCTTTATTGCACTCCAGCGCCTCTGGCTCCCACCTAGCCACATGGTCCCTTAAAGAAATAGGTTCTCCTGACCCCAAAGGGCCAGCCACATCACACAGAACAATATAGGTTTGGATCTAACCCAAAATACCACCCTGATAGCCAATCCTTTAGCAACTACAACTAAAGGTTTAATATAAAAAGAAAAGAAACAAAATAGGAGAGATGTTAAAGGGTCAAAATGAATCACATATATACAAATGATTTAAAGGCCATATAAAGCAATTTGCAGGTTTGTTCCTCTGGAGTTTGCAGGCTTGTTCCTCTGGTAGACACCCAGCACCCAGGTGGGCCTCAGTCCTTTGTCCAGTCGCAGAGGAATAGTTCCAGAGGTGGGTGTTGGCTGTAGACTGGGGACTTGAGACAAGATGGAGTTGGGGCTGCTGCCTTTTATCACCTCTGGCCTTCTCTATGCTGTATGCAGTTCTTTCCAATCAAAATGGAGTTGAGTCACATGTTCAAGTCCTAGTGGCTCAACAGGTTTCTCCCTGGGCCCCTTGTACCTGGAAACTTCCTTAATGGGCCATTAAGGAAACAATGGCTATAGACACCCAGTCTGGGGAGTTTCCCAGAATCATACAGGCTGAAATATAGATAAAACAAACATATTCCTAACTTCTAATATAGCTGCAATTCCTACACATAAACCATATAATAATTCCCAGCAATTGATACCAAACATGACATAGTTCCTATGGATTATAGCAATTATGAGATATTAATAGAAAATAATATCATAAATGGTCCCCTAAATCCAGGTAGCATCACAATCATCATTTTACCTCTTTCCTGCTTCAACCTCTCTGGATTATGGATTTACAACTAAAAGGAGTATTGTGAACAATGGACTGAGGAACTTCCAATCTTTAGAAATTTACCAGAGAGTTGTGCAAATTAGCAGACTGTTCCATCACTGCTACAAGCCTAATTTAAAGACACTGTAATCATTTATAAGTATATGAGCCCTTAACCATTTATAATATTTTCTTTTATTTGTAAATCTTGTGTTTCCTTGGGATTGTCTTCTGTGGTGGTATTTGGTTATGATCTAAGACACATAATTAACCTGTGGATGAGTGTCTGATCCTTTGAGATTTGTAGAACCTCCTATGGTGAATTCATTTGTCAGTAACCCCACTCCATATTAGACCAATTTATCAGGATGGGAACCAAGAGCTGGAATTCCTCAAGGGGGCTGTGATTTTTGGCTTCTTGTTAACTAGTGTGGTAACAGAAGAGCCCATTTTGATGGTGGTTTAGTGAATCTAATTGTAGTGTGACCCATGATTTTTTGGGGTGTGTCTGCCATATTTTCTCACTGTGTCCTGAGGCAGTGTGGTCAGTTCCAGGCACACTGTCACAACATACAAAAAATGGGGGGATCTAATTTGATTTCCATTAATATTTGTGATTACCCCTTTGGTTTTAATAACAGCCAGGCCAATTCCAGCACAGTGACAACAACCTTTAAAGTGTGATGTTGTATCAGCGCTCTTCCGTGGCTGCTTGAGATTGGCATGTGTAATGGAATCTGTAGATCTTTATGAGCCTGTTGAGGGAACCTTTCTGCTCTAGCACTACTCCGTTCGAGGGTTACTTATCAAATACCCATAAATGGAGCCAATGAAGAGGAAATGGTCCCAGAGAAGTAGGACAGAGTTGGCATCAACTCAACCAGTGAGGTGGAATCCAATAATAGAGGGTGCAGCTGCGGTACCCCTCTGCTTTCTTCCTGTCACTCACATGAACAGTTGTCATCACGGACAGCACAATCCTTGAAAGTATACGGAACTTTTGAAGTCTTATCTCTGGCCAGTTCATCCTTAATCTTGTCATGCAATCTCTATCTAATCTGAAATAACTGGGTCCACCTCATTCTCTTCTGTGTCCATTAAAGATAGCAGAAGGGAGCTACATAAGAAGCAGCTGTGCCCAACTCTTGTCATAGATTCTACAGGATGGCCTCAACAGATTGGGTTTATTTGAGGCTGTTGAAGATGTTTGATACCACCCTCTGGAAGACATTTTAGGTGGACTGAACGAAACTGTTGGCTTACAACAGGAGAGAGGCCCAAACCTACACCTCTCCTGTCAGCAGGCTTGGTACAAGGCCCACCTTGGCATGGTTAGAGGAACATGTCTGCAATCGGAACAAGAACAAGAGATGGCACTGATTCATGAAGTCTCAGAATTTGGAGAAGTTCCCATCTAAGCTCCAAGGCAGCGGGATATTAGTCCCAGCTCAGGAGACAGCGAGATGCTCCTGGAGCACAGCCTTCTCTTCAGAGAGCTGATGAACTTGTCCTTGCAATGCTTGGTTCTCAGTGGCCAGCTGTGCACTGTGCACTTTAAATGTTCATTTGTCCACCTGGAGATAGATCACTTGCTTGAGCAATGTCGATGCCCTTTGAAGTATGAGGAACTACACTGAGTCCATTGCCAGTTGGCCCCGCTTGGAAAGTGGGCAGTGATCCAAGCAAGCTGTAGAAATCGGTGCGTAAGTAGTCATGCCTAATGGTGAGAGTAAGGCACCCAGACCCAGAGTCAAGGTCAGCATCAGATGCCAAGCCAAAGGTCAGAACCGGAGACAGAGTAAGGAGTCAAGCCAGGGGTTGAAGACAGAGTCAGCATCAGGGATACAGCGTAAGATCAGGGATGTGGAGAGAGGAAGGAAAGCAGGGCCCAGGAACTGAGGGGTAGAAAGGGTTAGGATGAGCAAGGCAGGCACACTCAGGAAGGCAAGGTTTAGGGAGTAGGCAAGTAGACATGGTCTGTCATAGGAGTTAGCCAGGGAATCACCTAAATACTTGGACAACTTCCTGTGGCTCCTGCTGTTTTAAATAGTGCATCCCAGCCAAACAGGGGAACTGGACATCGACCCTAGTCTGGAGCTATGGAAGCGAGGAGAGTTTGTGAGCCAGAGCTAGGCTGACCCTCTTGTCAACTGTCTTGGTAAGCTGCTGAGTGGTGGCAGTGGTCAGTGTACAGCCTGGAGACCCATGAACCTGGTTTTGAGACCTGTGACCCCTCATTATAACTATCTATGATATTTCTGAAGTAGTCATCACCATTGTATTTCGGTAGCAAATATCTAAACTATAAATGTAGGTCTAAACTATTGTCCAAAGCAATTTCAATTTTGCATCTCATCAATATTTTCTTTCTCCCCTTTTCCTTCCCATTCTCTCTCTCTCTCTGTGCTTTATCACCTACTGGCCACATGACAAAAAAAGCCATCTCATCAATAGGAGAAAATTTTCACAGAAGATAGGGTGTGCATTGTGTTCTGGAAAAGGTGAGGCTTGGATTCAGTTTGGTCTCTTGCAATAAGGAGTTTCATGACCATGCAAGTTTTATCGCCATGCAAGTTTTGCGCTCAACCCCTAATCTCTCTCAAGCTGCACTCCTTCAAGTGAATGTCTCAGAGTCATTGATGAAAAGGCACTTTCTAAGAAAGCCAAATTTACTCCCACTTGTGTTGTAGTGACTCTAATAATCAATCCATCAATGGCCTATCTAGGAATTTTTTCACTTTCCTCTGCAACATTAAGCAGAAATAATCTATTACGATGAACTGAGAATATCCCATGTGGAGAGTTCCCAAGAATTCAGAGCTGTCATTGGTGAATCTCAGTCCTTACATATTTGCTGTTGTTGTTGTCATCATCTCCATTATCTCCTTGTGGCAGACTGCAACAGCCCTCCCTGTCCTTCTGGGTCCTCTGGGTGTTCTCACTCCTCTGGTATAAGAGCACTGCCAGGCATCACAAGTGCAATTTACATTGAGCAGGTACAATCTCTATTCCCGAACCAGGACCACGTGACCCCTAGTCTGTGCCTACTCACACTTTCTGGCCAGGGGACAAACTAAATTGCAGGGCTTCTATCCTCCTCCATGGCCACGCCTCTGCCTGGTTTCTGCCTGACTGGATTTTATGCTTCCTACAGCTAGGGGGACAGCTGTTCCTGCTTTCTTCATTATTAGGCATGGTCCTGGCTTTTTCTAATGGGCATCTTGAACTATCCCATTCTTTCCTGGTGTCTGGGACCATGCTGACCACTTTTTGCCAGCCCAGGCAGCTGGGTTGGGTAACAGAGGCATGGAGGGGGTGATCCCCCTCTACCACACTTTTAAATATGCAAGATTATATATATATGAGTGCTTTGTATCCACTGGCATTTTTGCCCATACCTTCAATACATCCTCTGTTAATAATTTAGTTGTTTTAGTTGTTAGGTTTAAAAAGTGCAATTTAAAACACAATCTAGCAGCAGGGAATGGGGGAACTACTGGTGTGGTTGGATTGCCTGTTAATGTCCACATCAACTCTAGATGCAATCAGCTTGAATAACATTGCATAAATATAACCAGGAAAGGAAATATCAAAGGCTATGTCCACACTGGCAAGTTAGTTCGAATTAAGGAAGCTTAATTCAAACTAACTAAAGCCATGGCTACACTAGGCTTTAATTAGTTCGAATTAAGGGCTTCCTTAATTCGAACTAATAACTTCGAATAGGGCTTTAGAAGTGAGGCTTAGTTCGAACTAACTAGTTCGAATTAACCAATGTGGCCATGTTAATTCAAACTAATTTCTTAGTTCGAACTAACCAGCCCATTGAAATCAATGGGGATCACTAATTTGAACTAAGCAAGTGCCATGAATGGCACTTGCTTAGTTCGAACTAACTTTTTCTAGTTTGATTTAAGCTAATTCAAACTAACTAAAATTAGTTCGAATTAGTTAGTTCGAACTAATTAATTCAAACTAATATTAGTAAGTGTAGACATAGCCTAAGATATTGAGTACACTACTCTCTTTTTCAGCCAATTCTTGGGACTCAACACCTTATGGTACAATAAGAAGTACACATTCTGCAACTTATCTGGGAGCAAGAATTTAGCAGAGTTCTATCTGAAACAGCTTTAATAAAAAGTTCTTTGAAAAAGAGTCACATTCATTATAGGTGTTTAAGATCATGAAGGCTCTGCAAAAAGACTTGTTAATGAGACAGCTGTTGTATCCTCTCCCCAGAGTGCACTGATTCCCTTTGCTGCTTCATTGCTGTTTGCTGCTGACAGAACATGTATTCGCATGGGATCCTTCAAGCAAAAATAGCTTCCATGGATCTATTCCCTGAGCTCTGACTTATGTCCTGCTCAGTGTTCTGGGTATTTGTAAACATTTCTAAGCACCAAACACACTCCACATCAAAATACTAAAAAAATTTAATTTAATCTCAGACTAAAAAATAAAAAAATAAAAACCCCACAAAACCCCCCAAACAGCTAACATGGAGAACTCTCTCAATAACAAGGATTGAAAGACAGTGGACCTGATTCTCTGGTCTGGTTTGACTACATAGATGTAAATATCACAAAGTCTCCTTAAAGCAGTAGTTTTCAATGAGGGAGATGCATTGGCGGTTCCCAGATGTTCACTGGGACAGCTAGGGTTCCCATTTGATCACACCTAACTTGATAATGCATGGATAGAATGGTGATTTTTCACGTGCAGCTGCAAACCATAAACTAAACCATACACCATAAAACAATAAACATTCAAATCACTTTCCCTCCACAGACTTTAATTGCTTATTTACTGGTGGGTATGACACTGGTTTGCTGTGTAGCTGGTATGCAGATAGCGATCAGTTTTCAGCTTGAAAAAAAAATTTGGGCTTCCTTCTGTTTCCCTTATTCATGTGGAGAATTAGAGGAAGATACCCTAACTGGAGTAAAGGTGGTGTTATTGGGCCCAGCACAGGGAATATATTTTGAAACATGGGCCACTAAATAACAAATTATTGCTTAAATTCAGCAGTCAAAGGCTCCAACTGATAGTATGATAGAAATGGTATTGTAGTGTAACTGACAAAATGATCCTTGTGTATACAGTAACATAACTGGATAGAAGGTAGTATATAATTTCCCAGGCTGCACGGTCACTTCCTACTCTCTAGAAAGGTAGCTCATTAAGACAGAATGCTATTCCTTCAACAATACCCATAGAAACATGCTACAAATGAGTTTCTCCAAACGCATGTGCACGTTCTTGTAAATAACGTCACTTTAATAGGATCTATGCATAGTCTATTCTAAAAGATCTTCAGAAGCAGCACTGGCATCTATTAACGGTAATCCATTCATAAAACAACTACCTGGTGCTTGTTAACTAAGTATTTGTGGGAAACAAAGTAAGATTAGAAGAATGTGGTGTGAAGATTCTACCAGTCACAATCAATTTAGATGCTTTACGAAACCAAGAATAAAATAAACCATAAATGATGGGATTACAAGTAGAATTGAGGTATCCCAGCCAGAAGAAGACATTGAACAAGTCTTCGGGTGCTGAGAAGTTAATAAAAGGTTCAGCTATTGTCAGAATAAAGAAAGGCAGCCAACAAAATATAAACACCCCCATGACTATACATAAAGTTTTAGTTGCTTTGCTCTCTTTTTTGGTGCAGATTTTGTTTTTCATTGCAGAGGCACATTTTATTTCATT
>ML685836.1:7127-38629 GCA_007922175.1 Pelusios castaneus
GCTCATAGAAACTTGAATGTGCATTACAAGTTGCCACACTGTTTTTAGAGGCACACATTTTACACTAATCAATTCCACAATCCTGTACTCTTATTTTAGAGTCTGTAGATTAAGAAGTTTCTGAAGACATTACTTGTATTAGTTGGAGACACAACCTGTCTAGATGCAGTAGCTTACAAGTATATGCATGATCAATATGTACCTCTGCATATTTAAATTTGTCAGCCTCTGCTTATACATGCATATTCAGAATAACTGCCAAAGGAAAGATTTCACCATTATTTTTAGTGTTCTTCTATTTTGTAATCAAGTTCACTGGAGATGATGCATATGCACTTCTGTGGGTCTGCCACATAGTAACTTGTTACTGTGGTGCTGAATATATAAAGCTTCTAAAATATGACATGAGAATGCATCATAAGGCCTTAGATTTTTTTTTTAAATTTAATTTTAGAACATATGATGCAAATTTGTTATCTTTACCACATTGTAACTGAAGTTTTTTCCCCAGTAATCTGCATAATCAACAGCCATTGAGCCAACCATCTTTTTCTCCTGACTCCACCAAAAAGAAGGTTACTGTATCAGGATGAGTCTAGTTCATTTTTTGATTGCAGTCATAGCATAAGTGCCATATTAATGAAAACACAATTACAGTGCAATTTTAACTAAGTTTGTGAAAACACTGCTAATCAAGCCAGTTTACTTACTTATTTACAAATAAACAAACCAACCTTTGTCTTTAATATCTTAATGGAAGTTGGTTTCATTTAATGCCAGTTAAATCCAGCCTGAAGCAGGGTCCAACATACTGTTGCTATTCTAATAGTAGAACTAGCAATCCGTCCAGACAGGGGAAGATTCTTTCCCCACAGTCAAATCCTTCCTGTTCAAATGCCCTTGGAACAGTTACCACTGTGAGAGGAATATGAAAATCCAAGATTACACCAACTCTTCCTTCAGAAGCAAGCACATATTTAGTGCAGTGCTCTGCAGCCCAGAACAGATCAGTGACATCAACAGATGTCTTGATCTCGCCATTCTTACCTGTAACTAGATTGTGATGTATGCTTGTTCCAAAAGTGTAAGGGTTCTATCCCCAGTTAGGGGGTAAGTGCAACTCCTCCAAAGCACCCAGGATGCCTCTTCTCCCGAAAGAGAACTGTATGGCTTGTCAAAATATATTAGGCTTCAAGGCTTAGCTGCTCCTTTTAGGAATTAAGGGGTTTTCTACATGAACAATTAGACCACGGCAAGCTGGGGTGAGACTCTACCTTTCATCAGTGGGCCTTGATTTAACTGTTCTATGGATGTGCATTAACAATTTGATAAGCTGCTTTGACCATTTTAAAGAGGACTAGCGCAAAGCACACTGACTGTTAATGTGCATCAGCAGGACAGTTAAATCACGGCCTAACTGATGCAGGATACAGTTACACCCCAGCAGCATGCCTGGGAAACGCACACACCCCCCACCAAATTTTTATCTCCTTGTTCCAGATCTGCACGAGTTGGGATCAGACACTGCAACCCCCAGAGGTAAGGAAGCAAGACCATACACTGCAACTAGGATTTGTCCTGGTGACCATTTTTTGGGCAGAGGTACCATTGTACTAAGAAACTTCACTTTCAGCCTCTTTGAAAGAAAATATTGATCTATCTAGTGGGAAGGCTGAGGACAGTCTTTTTGGAGGCGTAATAAAAATAGTACGACAAAACAGAGTAAGGACATGGGAAAATTTTTAGCCTTTTTCAAAGGCAAAAAAGAAATGCTTTGATTCCTTGATGACTAGTCCCCAAAACATTTCCAATTTTCTTTTACTCCATCCAGGAAAACTTTGCTATATGGATCTACATTACACAACTGCTGCAGTGAGAAATATCTGAATAGTACAGGGGCCGGCAACCCTTTGGCACATGGGCCGATCCTGAGCGGCGCATGCCACTGCTCAGGCTCCCCCCTCTGACCTCGCCCCCCAGTGCTACAAGAGCTCTCATGCTGCGGCTCCAGGCCCCTGCTGGCCAGGCTTCCCTGCTACAGGGAAATGGTGCGGGGGCATGCAGGGCTCCTGTCTGCTGCTGGTCCCCCCCCACTGGGGAGCACAGCCAGCAGGGGACAGGAACCCTGCGCATGGGGGCAGGGCCAGCAAGGAGAAGTCCCTGACCCCGTCTCCGGCATCTGCTGAGGGTGTGGTGGGCGGGGCTGGCATGGGGGCCGGGAAAGGTTGCCAACCCCTGGAATAGTACCTCTCTAAAGTTACCCAAGAAAAGATGGGCTGGTCCCCCAACAGCTAAGACCATCCAAACAACTGAGTTTAGAATTACATCTAAAGTGAAATGAACAGCGATTGCAACTAAACTACAGGCAAGAAAAGAGTTCTTTAATCCCTAGAAATAAGTGTCCTTCAACTTCTGACAAAGCGTACACGCTGTATATACATATTTTGAAGACATTACTTTGAAGTACAATTCTTGTTTAAAAATTTATCAACAAGGAGGACTGAAGGTCATGTATAATCTGCTCATGATTTTGTCACTGCAACTAAGAGCAATCTTTTGAAAAGAGGATTGCACCCATTTGTTTAAAATGAAAGTCAAATATATCACTAGTTTTTCTTGTCACATTTTAGATGACCTGAGTTAATAAAACTGTTCATGCTTTGCAGGGAAATGGAATATACTTGCTTCAGAACAATCCCTAATTATAGCAGATCATGGGACAGCTACTGCAATATTGAGTTACAAGGAAGACACACAGACTCAAACTTTCAGATTTTCAAAGTATATTCCTGTACAATGTTTCCCAGGTACTTGAGAATCCTAACTAGCCAGAGGCATTTGGGGGAGGGAGGGGGGCGCAGAATCCATCTGTGTTTATAATACCTGCAGAGCATTGCCATTTGTGGTGGGGAAATTAAAAGCTAAAATTTTAGTAGAACATTTTTCTGCAATGTTCATTTCAGTGATGCAAGAAATGCTAGGTAACAATCTTTCTGCCAGTGGTTCAGATACATACTAATCACATCATTAAGCACTGAGCCAGCTATTTTCAGTCACCAAGCATTCAAAAGCTATTCAGCTGTCTTTAAATCTAAGAATATTACTGATCAAATAGATCTTTTACAGTACTTGCTGGAGCTCACATTCTTGTTATGGTTACACTGAAAAAAATGTAGATAAGAAACTGATGGTTAATTGTGTTAATATAAGTTAGACATTCTGGTATCTAGATCCCTCTATTAGTGTACTAAAAGCATAGAAATCAAACAGAAACTAACTCAGTAAGAGAAAGAATCAAGCAAGTATCATTTGTATGTAGAAAGCAACACGCCCACGAAACCAGAGCCCTTTGAAACATTAAAGAAATTCATATTAGGAACAATACGGTATCCTGTTTAGCAAGTTCCTTCCAGACTGGTAAGCCTTTAAAACAACTGGGGGAAAAAAAAAAAAGCTTCCAGTCATCTTTTCTAAAAAACATTCCTAAATTATGCAGCAGAATGTAGCACGGATAACGTTTTTAAGGTGGTCACACCTGATCACAATGACTCTGCCTCTGTTTCATTTTTAAAAAGTTGATTAGTGTTTTATTAGATATTTATACATGCTCCAAGTTCAATTCTGTTATAGCTAACACAACTCCACACGTCCAACCTTACCAGGTACTACTGCATGAAATTCATTATTTCCTCAGCAAGCTTATGCTTCTTGTCCTGAAAACCTTTTGAGTTCCTGCGTTATTTCCAGCCATACCTCCATAACTGATCCCATTTTTTCCACACTCTCTCTCATTTTACTTCAACACAAATCATCTCCTTATTGTTGTCTTGGAATCCCTCATGTCTTAACAGTTTTCATTTACTCTTTCTGCCTGCAAATGGCTTCTGCGGGTGCCAAATAATCACTTTTTCTGACAGATAGACAGACTTCTCCAATAAAGCCTCTAAATGTTAATTACAAAATTTCTCCACCACTGGGACTTGCACCATCTCCTCTGTCCTATGCTTCTATCTATATCAGTTAGCAAGTTCCTTTGAGTAACAATTGTTTTATCTTTCATGCTTGCTCAACACCAAACACCATTCACGTTCACACACTTATAACTTTGTCAAACAAATAATTTGACCTAAAGTTTCTCCCGTTGGTGTCTGCTTCAAACAGATATATTTTTAAAAACAGTTTCAGCCAAAACAGTTCAGTCATTTCTGAAAACAAGACTAATAGGAAAATACTCTACTGTTTTGCCAGTGTTAAAAAAATTCTTATAACCATTTTGTTGATAAGCTCTAGCACATCCATACCACATCACAAGAATCTGAAATTTGGCAGGGGGTGACAGGGTTGTGCTGGAGTCAGGGATATATGCCCCATATGCTGTCCCCACGAAAATTCACTTAGATTTGGCCAATTTATAAGCCTCTGGGAAAAAAAACCCCGGAATTCTCAGTTCACACATGCTCAGAGCATTTAACTCCCA
This sequence comes from Pelusios castaneus, assembly GCA_007922175.1. Taxonomy (NCBI): domain Eukaryota; kingdom Metazoa; phylum Chordata; order Testudines; family Pelomedusidae; genus Pelusios; species Pelusios castaneus. The sequence goes on from ML685836.1 coordinate 11,605, forward strand.
TAATCTAACAATTCTCTAAGACTCCATTTGTCCTAGCCATGGTCCTCCTACAACTGCAAGGGCTGAGGAGGATCTCTCCGAAACAGCTCCTCCCAGATTCTGTAGGTCACTGTGGCACTAGACAGAGGAACTTAATCAGGGAGATTCTCCCTCTCTCCTGTAAATTCAGCTGGCTACAGGCAATGAAGAGAAGTAGCCGCTCAGTACTCAAGAGTGGCTTCCAAGAGGAACACCGTGAGCACAGAAGAGTCTTTCCTTCAATTTCAGGTTCTGGAAGGAAATGTTGACTCATGACACCCAAGTTCTATAGTCCTCTGCTGTCAACAAATAGCTGAGAAATCTCCTGGCAAAATGTGTATCACCCCTTCTAGTGGTTGGGCCACACAGGTAAAGCGGGCTGTTTATCATCCAACTGTTACTTCCTTAGCTCAAGTGAGAGAAGTATGTAACGTGGCTCAAAGATACAAACTGTTCATGATCCAAGATGGGCACGATCAATATTATTCTGCCTGTTGGAGCTTCTTTCTTTTTCTTTTTAAAGTAGAAAATTATGTACAAAAACAATGCTATAAGAACATTAAGTTTGCAAAGTCACTCACTGAAAAATTCATGAAATGTCCTGATTAAGGTTGCCCATAACATTTTATTTGCAACCCTTCTTATCTAATTAAAGCCTATAACATAAAATATAAACATATACTATTTTTGCCTTGTAAAACTGACATGACAGTTTACCAGCTCAACTATAAAGTCTATCCTTTTGCCCAGGATGATGGCAGTAACAAATCAATTACCCATCCATTTAAAAAGGTAAGCAGAATTCTGCAAACTTTCCATAGCCTGTTTTTAGCATACATTTTGTGCTCCTTTGAGTGTATCATGACCCAAATCAGTGGTTCTCAACCTTTTTTTGCAATGCGACACACCTGACAGATGATGTTCTCCTCTGTGACACACTACAATCAGCCAGTGGCAGTGGCACTTGGGCTGGGAGTGCTTCGGAGGCTGCAGCACTCCGGGACCAGGATGGGGGCAGAGTCAAGCCAGTGCAGGCTGGTGCCCTGGCTCAATAGGGCCAAGTTTTATTTCTGTGAGGCAGGTGGTACCCCACCCCCCTCACCTCTTCCAGCCCAAGATCTCTGGGTTGCAGCCCCTAAATCCCTTTACTCATCAGGCCCTAGCTATTGCCTGCTGTGCAGCAGAAAAGAACTGTTGAGAGCAGCAGAAAGCCGTGGGCATCAGGAGCTCCAAGCTGACTCCAACTCCAAGCAGAGCTGCCAATCTTCCACAACACACCTTTGTGTCCTGACACAGTAGTTGAGAACTACTGACGCAAAGGACAACAGACTGGCACACCATACAACGCAGCCAGCCCTGATAGTGCTGTTCGTTAATTACAGCAGTAGTTTTCCGTGTTAGGGTCAGAGCCCAATACTGGGTCACAGACCCTCAGGCACTGGGGTCGCAGCACCCCCTCTTCCCACTACCAAAAGACCGAAATGCATTTCTCAAAGATGCAACTGATGAGTGACTGGCATAAATGGTTTTTTTTTTTTGTTTGTTTGTTTGTTTTTCAACTGGGTCCGGAGAAAAAGAGTTTGAAAACCACTGAGCTACAGAATGCACCGAGCGCTTTGGCAGACTCATGCAAATGACAAGGGCAGCGCCCCACTGCGATTGGCCAGCGACTCACGTGACACACGCCGGCTACGGCATGGAAACTGAACGCAGCAGCACAGCTGTGTCGGTGGCGCTCCGCTGGCTGGTGGAACCCAGCAGCGCAGCCACCCCTTCCACGGAGGCGGGAAGCGTTTCCCCTCTGCGGCTGCGAGAACACCGCCACCCCGCTCCGACCGACGCTGCGGGCACCCTTCTGCCACAGACATAACTGTGCCTAGCCCGGCGGGCGGGCTGCATCCAGCGCTAGGCAGGTCGGGGCAGTCACCGCGCGGCCTGGGCGCGCCCTTGCCGGCTCGCACAGGAGGCTAAAGGAAGGCGACGGCTCCCGGCGCGGCCTGGGCGACCGAGCAGTCCGCGGCACGCGACGGTGACTGACAGCCGGTGCGTGACACACCCCGAGGACACAGGGACCGGTCCGGCCAACGGGCCCCGGGCGCCGACAGTCGCCGCGCCCAGCCGCTCTCACCTCATCAGATAGTCCCTGAACTCCTTGCTCCGCACGTAGTCCACGGCCTTGCGGGCCAGCACCCCCGCCATGGTGGCCCGGGGGGTGTCGAGGGCCGGGCTGGGAAGGAGGCAGGGAACGCAGCGAACACACTTGCTCCGCGTCCCCAACTCCAATGACAACCGCGCCCCCGGCGCCGGGGTCAAACCGGCGTGGGCGACTTGCCCAGCCACCGCTTTACGGCAGGACCGCCCCTTCCGTCGCCATGACCGCCCATTGGCCACAGCTACCACACCTCCTCAGCCGAGGGGGATGATGCCGTAAAGTAGCGCGGCGGGAGGCGGGAGCGTTGCGTCGTAAAGCCCAAAGACAAAGAATTGGAAACCGATATCACCCGCAGGGAGCGAAGTGGCGCGTCTTGAGCCGCTATTGGTTGCTTCTGGAGGATGATTTCCTCCTATTGGTTATTGGAGGGCCTGTCCCGCCTATATCCCCTCCTCCCTCTTCATTGGCTCAAGGCAAGGGCATTGCCGTGCTATTAAAAGTGGGTGGGGCTGTAAATGGAGCCCTTGTCGATAACCACACCCTTCAAGCCTGCCCAAATTGGATAGAGGCAGAGCGAGAGCGATTAACTCAGAGGAAACGCAGTATCGTTTACTCTTGGGGTTTTGGGGGGGGGGAATAAGTTATAGGGTATTAGAATTAAAAAAAAAAAATCCAACTCCCAGTCCCTGAAGCTATGGGTAGGTGAGTGGGCATCTCAACTTCCACGTGTTTTTAGTCTTCCTGATTGTGGAGAAGAGTTAGAAAACGTGAATCCAGAAAGGAACCTAGTGTATCCTAATGGTTCAGAAGACAAATAAAAATAACCCCAAATTTATTTTGTTAAGTCTCAAAAAGTTTTAAGTCTCATCTTTTTTTAGAGTTTGCTTCATCATTTTTAAATCTTAAGAGTTGGCAATAGTGTGACACAGGGGGAACTTCATTGTACTGTGCATCCTTCCTGCCTACTTACTTATCTGTATACACATTTTTGGGAGGTAAAAGATCCATGTATTGGCTGATGCATGAACAGAGAGAATTAAAAAACAAGATCACAACCATGACTTGGAACACTATACAAGTGTTTTAGGAACATCAAGATTGTCGGATGCCTCCTGATCTAGAATTTGAAATCCAGAATAAGATAATCGGGTCTACTGATGTTTTACCAAAAGAAATAAATGACCACATTATGGTAGTTTAGCTGCCACTTGTAGAGGGAAAAATCCAGGTTACCCTCATGATCGTGCATATCCTCTTGCTGGAACTACAAATGGTAGTTCAAGAACCAGTTCAATATCAATTTAACTTAATCCATCAACTAGCTGTACCCCCTTGAAAGAGAATATTAACAAGAAATGGGCTAATTTCTCTCAGCCTATGTGTGTTCAGTATTTTTTAATATTAAAATCCAGGCTCCTGACTTCCAAGCTTCTGAATGAAGGTACCAGTTCAGTAAAGTATTAAGTATACTGATCACTTTAAGCATGAGCTTGAAATTAGGCACCTGCATTGCATAATACCCTTGCTGAGCTAGGAGCTATGTGGGTTATACTACACCTAATGAATGGCTCAAAAAGTCTGGATTACTTCTCTTTCAAACCTTTTCCATTTAATCTCTGTACATACATACACTCTAATGCTGCCTCCATAAAATCTGGGTATATCATAAACTAGTGAGTCTCAGAGCCCACAGTTCACCAGGGCTGCTAAAATTAGCAGTGTAGACATTCCTTCCTGGGTTGTGAAACCCAATAAGAGGGAAGGGACTTGGATCCTGAGCTCTATCCCTGACAGAACTGTTTACACTGTTATTTTTAGCTCCATAGCTAGAGCCCAAATCAGGAGACTTAGATTCTCCCTACACAAGCCCTAAACTGGTTAATGTGGGCACTTGGAGGAGAGCCAGGGATTAATAAAGCCTAACTGTAAATGAAGTTCATCTGGGTGAAGGTGGGGGAAGCATCAAGTTGGTTTAGACTTGTAAAACCAGCAAGTAAGTTGGTTAGAGACAGGCAAGCAGGCAGGCAGGCAGTAAGTAAAAATGAATGTATGTAAATAACTACATTTTGGGATCCTGTCCTGGACTAGGGAATCTTTAAGAGGCATGAAGCGGCTGCAGGGAGGAAAGTAAATTCCAGTCCAGGGATAGAGTGGTGAGGAAGAAAGAAGTTGAGGGAAATAGCAATAGAGAGTGAGCAGACTAGTCAAGGATTCCTGGATAGGAACCTGAAGTTGTGTGTGGGCTTGGGGTCCCCCACCAGCCACTGGGAAGTAGTACAAACAAAGAGTCTGGTGGCACTTAAAAGTTTTGCTGAAGTAAACTAACGTGGCTACCCCTTTGGGAAGTGGTAAAAACTCTAGAGGTAAAATGGAAGGCTGTCTGGTAGTATCCAGGCAGCTTGTCTTTGATACCCTGGAAGGCAAGGGGTAGGTATAAGGGATGGGGAAGAGAGCATTTTAAGTCGCAAAGACTGATTGGTACTGTACTGTGAGTAACCAGTGATGGGGTATAATGTGGGCAAATACTAATTTCTAGTCCTTATGACAAGGAGGCTCATCTATAGTGAGGGGAGCCCTTTACATAGGGGCTTTGAAAATATGTCTACCCAGCAAAGACCTGCTCGCCCCTTGCTGGCTTGTGCCAGCTGACTTGTGTTTATGGGGCTTGGGCTGTGGGGCTGTTTCACTGTTGTGCAGACTTCTGGGCTCAGGCTGGAGCCTGAACTCTGGGACCATCTCACCACCCCAACCAGGGTACTAGGGCTTGGGCTCCTGCTCAGGGCTAGAAGGCTACATGGCAATGAAACAGCCCTGCAGTCTGAGCCCAAGTCCGCGGGCGCGGCACGGGTCAACTATGGGCTTTTCTTGACTGTGTAAAGATACCTGAGATTTAGAACCAGAGTGTATCCCCCTCCCCTTTAGTGTAAACATACCTTTAGACACTGCGGGAGAGCTAGTGGGAAGGGATTTGGAGGGTGTGAGGCCGTATCTACACTAGTACTTAGGCTGGCAAAACTTGTGTTGCTTAGGGGTGTGAAAAAAACCATATCCCTGAGCGGCATACGTTTTCTCTGCATAAGTGCTTGCGTGGCCAGTGCTATGGCAGAGGGACACGCTCTCCTGCACGCATACCTGCTGCCGCTCACCTAGGTGGTTTTATTATGGCAGCAGGAGAGCTGGCTCCTGTTGATGTACTGCCGCTATACCAGTGCTCCCACAGTGGCACAGCTGTACTGCTGCAAGTTTGAACTGTACACTAGGCCTTAGGGATACCAGACACTTGTGCAGGGGAGTGGGACAGGGGCATGCTTTTGGAGCAGAGGCGTCCTATTTAACTGCTGACCAGGCAGCTCAGGAAGAAGGAAACTGGCTTCAAAAAAGGGGACCAGAGAAAGAGATGAAGAGACTTCATAATTTTGAGAAGAAATCAGGGTGATCCTGGACACCTTAGAGGATTCTGATCTAAGCTCAAAGAACACTCAAGGTAAGGGAACTGGGGCAAGCATAAATAGCCTAGCCTCAGTAGAGATACACTTGGTTACATTAGGGCTGATATTTAGCTTGATGATCGGAGGAATTGTGCCAACTAGGTAGCTGGGGCTTTATTGATTTGTTAGAGGAAGACTTCTCTTTTATATCTGTTAATGCTTATCCAAATAGATTTAACTATATTACCTTTGTCCCCATTTTTATTCAGTCACTTTTGGCCTAATTCGCTAATAAGGGCAAAAAAAGGATGATTTAAATCAGATAGAGTGGATAAACAAATTGTAAGCTCACTGGATGATTAACTTGTGAGGTAAATATGCCAAAGTCCTTGCAGCTGGAATCAAAGGAAAAATGGCAAGTGCTGATTTACAGGCAGAGCTGTGACACTTTCAGCAAGGTCATTTGGGAAGCAATATAGTATATTTATTTTAGATTTAAAGAAAGTGTAACTGAACACATGCCTACCTAATGGCATGGGTGCCCTTGACAACTTTTACAAAAATATATACACAGTCACATACACTGATATGCATAGATTGGAGGGAAGCAGAGGTTGGAGTTTGAACAGAGAGCCAAATGGAAAGTCACAGCTTGTCCCTATTTCTATAATAGTTCAATTCAAAACTTGGATCTGATTAGTGGTTACCCCTAGCTGCATAGGTGTAATTCAACTCCAGATGTCACATGTCTCTCCCCCCTCTCCCCACCAGCCTGACCATAAGAATAGTTTTGAAACAGCAATTTTCTCCAAAAACATTAAATGGTAAGTATGATTATTAAAATACCAGTCTTTGTTATGCCAAGAAGACACATCATCAGCACAGCTGTTATCTAATATCATAGCCATACCCCACTTTCCTTTTGGCCTCACATCATCCTCAGTATGGAATGTATATCTTTTAAGGTTTACGGTTCAATTTTCTAAGGTGCAGAGAACTCACAAATCTCCAGTTCAATGGGGGCTTCAGATGTGTGTCATCTTTGGAAGCCTAGACAATATTCATACTTCTTTACTTCAAAGTTAGCTATTGACTTCAGTGGAAGTATTCCTGATTTACACCACTTCAGTGAGAAGAGACTTGGGGCACCTTAATTAGACTATCTTTATATTCTACTGGAATTTTTCTTTAGTAGTATGGGGTCAAATCCTAATCTGATCAAAATCATTGTAACCTTTACCCCTGAATTTAAATCAGACTGGGATTTGGCTCTTGATTTTTAAATAAAACAAGCTTAATTTGTAATCTGATGGTCTGGGAAACAGAGCACATAAAAAATCCTGTTTTTTTCTTTTCCTTTCTTGGATAACTTATTTAAGAAACAAGAATATGCAGCAGCTATTGTTGTAGCTCCATTGACTTCTATGAGATGTGCTTTGTCCTAGGTGCTGTACAGTCACGACCAAAGAGGACGGTCCCTCTCCAGAACAGGTCACAATGTACTCGACAGATGGGGTGCACCAAGTGGGCAAAACAGGAGGATTGGGTGTGGCTGGGTTGGGAGGATAAAGTAACAAAGAAATGAAGAGTGAATTGAAGTAGAAAGCAGGATTGCAGCATCTCATTTCAAAAGATGCTCTTTTCTCTACCTGACAGATAGGAAGAATGGTTACTTACTGGTAGGGGTGCTTTTCAGATTTTGGTGATGGGGGAGCAACTTTATCCATGATCAGAGGTTACTTAGGAACCTGAAAACTGTGGTTTTGTTGCAGGTAACAACTTGAGTACAGTGCTCCTGTCAGCTAGTTTCTGATTCCTATATCTCTTTTCTTTCTTTGTATAACCAGGGCTGTCCTGTGGGGGGAGCAGGGCCAATCAGCCGAGGCGGGACGCCTGCCCCCATGCTGGAGGGGACTGTGGTGGGCCGGCCCGCTCCACCCCCCAGATACCCCTGTCACCCCCCAGGGACTGGGAGCTGGCCCTGGCTGGGAACCCAAGGCCGCCTGCCGGGGGACACGAGGCCACTAGCTGGCAAGGGCCGACCCAAGGCCGCCTCCAGGAGCCAGCCCCGGCCGAGGCCACACTGCCGGCAGGGGCTGGCCCCATCCCGGCTGTAGCCGGGAACCCTGTGTGGGACTGGGGCAGGCCAGGCCGGCCCAGAGCAGGCCTGATGCATGCCAGCCCCTGCCTGCCCCAGCCCGCGTACCTGCTCGCACCGCCCCTGGGCCGGCCAGCTGCTCCGCCCTGGGGGTGGGGAGGGCCAGCCCAGGGGCCGAGCAAAGTGCTCTCACCCTGCTCTGCTGCTGAAGGCAGCTGGGACTGGGGCGAAGCATGGCCGTGGCGTGGGCCCCGCACTGCCCCACTAGGAGTGGGACAGTGCAGGGCCCATGTAACCGCAGGGCCCAGGGCGATCACCCCGTTTGTCCCCCTAAGGACGGCCCTCTGTATAACAAACACAAATTAAAACCATGTTTTAAGTTTTCTTGTAAATTTAGAACAATCAGGAGATAATGCAACAAAATATTCCCAATCCAAATCTGATTAGGCGGATATTAATGACAAAATTGATCTAGACCACTACAAATGCAGCAATTTAAAAAATGTAATGTAGCTAATTGCTTTTGTGCTTTACTTTCCGGCCATTTCGCTAAGTGTAGACAATGGGAAAAAATCAGTTCAACTGCTTTTTAATTCATTTAACTCTTGGTGTCCTAATGTGTGCTGCTGCAATGTTTGGGTTTCAAACACTGCACAAGAATCTTAATCTAAGATGTATTTTCACTCATGTAGCCTTCTTAACAAAGATTTTGGAAGCTCTTTTGTAGTTTATGGTTTTAGAACCTTTTTTCTTCAAAAAAAGAAAAACGTTACAGGTGATGGAGGTACAACATCCCTTGGCTTGAAGTAGTTTTCATCATATACAGGGCCAGCACAGTGGCTGCATGATCTCCCAGATTATTCTTGACCATGGTATTTTTGAAGATCTTTCTAATCCATCATGAAAAATTTCCAGAAGTTGTGTTGTAACTTGATTGCTTACCACTAACATAAATGAGCTGATGTTAAACTACAGGGGTTAAGATTAAACATTTTTCAAGGGCGAAGTAGTAGCAGAGAAAGTATGTGCATTAATTAACAAATGAAAGAGGGAATGAAATTAACGATGGCTCAAAAGTAGCTGAGATACCAAACTGGAAAAGAATTATTTTTAAAAATTACTTGAGTATAATTAAATGATGGATGATATCAGGAGCAATCTATAATGAACAAATTTAGCAGCCAGGCCTTACAGATTGTTCAGATTGACTTGGATGTATGTGCATTGAAGATTTTATACAAATAGCTTGATAAATACAAATGATTAAGTAGGAAGAAGGTTTCTAGGGTGTTTGAACACACCCTCCAGGCACTTAGCCTCATCCCATGCAGGGAAAAATTTCTCTTCCCTACTTTCACAAAGGTTATGAAGGACACAGCACGCCGCGATCATGGCTGGAATGTTGTCCTCATTCAAGTCCAGCCTCCCATACAAACAGCGCCAGCGCCCCTTTAAGCGGCCAAAGGCACACTCCACAGTCATTCTGCACTTGCTCAACCTACAATTGAACCGCTCCTTGCTGGGATCCAAGTTGCCAGTGTAGGGCTTCATGAGCCATGGCATGAATGGGTAGTCTGGGTCTCCTAGGATCACTATGGGCATCTGCACATCCCCGACAGTAATTTTCTCATCCGGGAAGGTCCCTGCTTGCAACTTGCGGTACAGCCCCGTGTTTCTGAAAATACGAGCATCATGCAATCTTTCCCAACCACCCAGCATTGATATCTGTGAAACACCCCCTGTGATCCACAAGGGCCTGCAGCACCATGGAGAAGTAGCCGATCCTATTTATATACTCAGTCGCAAGATGGTCCGGAGCCAAAATAGGGATGTGTGCGCCGTCTATTGCCTCGCCACAGTTCGGGAATCCCATGGCTGCAAATCCATCCACAATCTCACGCACATTGCCCAATGTCACTGTCCTCTGGAGCAGAACACACTTGATGGCTCGGCACACTTGTGACAGCACTAGCCCGCCGGTGGACCTGCCGACTCCGAACTGAGTTGCGACCGACCACTAGCAATCAGGAGTTGCCATCTTCCACACAGCAATTGCAACACACTTCTCCACGGTGAGGGCAGCTCTCATTTTGGTGTCCTTGCGTCGCAGGGCAGGGGCAAGCTCCTCACACAGTTCCATGAAGGTGGCTTTACACATTCGAAAGTTCTGTATCCACTGCTCATCATCCCACACCTGTATAACAATGTGGTCCCACCACTCAGTGCTTGTCTCTCGTGACCAGAACCGGCAGTGCACCAGGTGCAGATGCTCTGTGAAGGAGCTCAGCAATGTGGTGCTGTTGTTCTGCATGGCATTCAGCAGCCCTGGGTCCTCCGATTCCTGGGCTGATTCGGAGCTCAGTGTGTACTCTGTAGTCAGCCGAGATATATTCATTATGCTGAAGGTAACAGAGGAGATCAGAGCTGGATCCATGTTGTTGCAATTTGGAGTGCTAGGAAGGAATGCAGCAGTGTTGAAAATGGGCGCGAGTTGCTATTAGCAATGAGGAAGGCAGCAGGGGAACACAATACACCATGGGAAACAGAATTTACCCACAGCACTCAGTGCTCCTCTCCTTCTACTCAGGATTATTAGTGCTGAATCAAGATGAGTGGAACTGTGGGATAGGGGCCCACAATTCAATGCGGTATATTGCGAAATTGCTAAGAAGAGTGTGGACCCTCCATTCCGTTACAAGGAGCGCCGTGTGTACGCGATCCAGCACAATAAAAACCACGTGACTTTTGCAGCGCAACAGGCTTCTTGCGTGACAATTGTGTAGTGTGTACATGGCCATAGGCTGTAGTGTAGATATAGCCTGAGCGATTAAATATTCACTTGTCCCTTCCCAGGGAGAAAACAGCTGGTCAAACTGCAAGTTTGAGGATTGAGGCTATAAAGAGATAACATCTCCCTTTATTGTTTGAGATGAGTACTTATGTATATCGCCAAACATGAGCAAGTGCTTATTTACCAACAAGGAATTAGATATGCAAAATCAAAATGGGTTCTTTATTTATCTTTATAAAGAGTGGGCATGACCAGCCAAAATGGCTGAGTACAGATGATCAGTAGTGATGTTTCTCCTCAGGAACCCGTCATAAGAAACTCATGCCCTGTCACAATACAGATGAGCATTCTCTCCTGCCCCCAAGCATCCAGCCAGCCTTTCCTCACAATCACAGCTACTTTGAAGTGTAGTTCAGATAGTTTCACAATACACCATCAATTTAATAGTGTCACACAGCAGGTGCTGAAGCCAAAACTGGTAGTAGTATCAGAAACACTAATTTACAATGGCTAGAAAGAAGGGAATCAGCAGCTTATCTGCAAACAGTTGTAACAATAGAGAAAGGCAAATATCATCACTGTGTTATAAAAATACTACACTTCATAAAACCATGTATATATTAAAAATTTTGGAAACTAAGCATAATCTGTACACTGGTGGCTCATTTCAAATGGCACATGTAAAAAGCATGAACATCAGAAATAAAGTTATTTGTAAACATGGATATGGACCCTGTAAATAGTGCTAGCTCCCCATGGATTATACTTAGACTAATTTATTAAATACTAACAAAGAAAACCTCTCACACATTATTTCCTAAGGGCCAGATTCTGCCACCCTCACATGGAGTGAGGTGTCCCATTGATTTTATAGGAGCTGCTTGCAGAGTAAGGAACAAAGGGTGCCAAGATGTGGCCCTGAGATATAATCAAAAGCCAACTTTCAGCAACTGATTTTCTTTCCCATTTCAAACTTAATCTTTAACAAAAGGGACGTGACATCTTTTTAACTTTCCAGCTTTCTCTGACATAGAAAACGATGGGCATCGCATCTATTTAGGACACATAAGGGGATACAAATTGAACGTAATGCATTTTTGGGGACTAAGAAGATATAACTAGATAAAAACAATTAGTTGTGTAATTGAAAAATGGAACACTATGTATTGTACAATATTGGCTGACAGGAAGGATCAAATTTTCAAATGTAGAGTGAAATTATGTCAACGTTTAGAAAATATGAAATATTTACATGTGCCTGCTGGTTTTTACATGCACAGTCAAGGGGCTTGTTAGCTACTTGATTGGCATGAGTTGATATTTGCACCTACAAATGAAGCTTTTGAGTTCACAAAACTTAACACAATTTCACAGGCTGGCTGAAAATTTGGTTCCAAGTATTACTGACTTTACTATACAACATTGAAATACCTCCCTCCACTTTAAAGTTAGGTTAAGATTCTTACTTAAGAACACACAAAAAATTTAACAGTGTTACATGATGTTTGCGTGTATAATCACCCATTCTTACAATTCAGGTACCGGTAGTTCTAATAAGAGGCTTTCCTGTTACTTACATGTGCTGTATACTTGTAGACCATACCGGGGAGTTGCAGAAAACCTCAAAAGTAAAAATATTGGGATTGTGCATTTCTTTGTCTTTATGATATAGAAAGATGGTCTGAAGCTTTTTAGGATTGCTTTTTCACCAAATGAATGTCAAAATTGATCTTCTCAACTGCCCTACTTGTCTATCTTTTAGGAGCCAAACAAGTAAGTGACTTGGAAGCTTTATCTCTAGTTTAAAAAGAGTGGGGATGTGAATTAACAACAAGAGAACTTTTCTTCCAACCATTATTACATAAGCCTTAAAACAAAGTTCCAAATAGTCTGAATAAAAATCACTGCCCCATGAAGTTAAAAAGGTTTCATTTACATGATTGCTCTGTCTTAATCCTTCTGAGCACTCCAGGAATCCAAAGCACGAACCACAAAACCAGAGTAAAGACGACCTGAATTTCTCATGTAAAATGGTCTGATTGAAAAACAAAGCATTATTCATACCCTCTTTCCACCTTATATAGAGGTAAAATGTGCAGAACCCCAGCTGTTTTTTCTTGGCCCGTCTCCTGTAATTTTGCTCCTTCTTGGTTTTGTGTGTTTGTAAGAACTTCAGGGTCACATTTCCAAAGAGACCACAACCTGCCCTCCATTTCTGCTTCTACAACCTTGCATATGCAAATTGCTTCTGCACAAAAACCCAGAATTTATGGCTCTAGAGCTGAACTTTGTTTTGCTCTAAAAGGGAAAAAGGAGAGCCTTTGTGGCACCTGGAATTAGTTGCTGGGATTAGCTAGCAATTTATCTAGTTCCTCTCATGCCTTAAGTCATAGGGATGAAGCAATTGTAACATTGGATCAGACCCAAGATCCATTGAGTCTAGTATCCTGTCTCTGACAATGGTCAATACCAGATGCTTCAGAAGATGATATAAGACCTCTGGAGTAGACCGATGGGGGGATGATCTACCCCATAGGGGTCTCATCCTGATCTGAGATGGGCTTAAGATCCAAAGGATGAGGTTTAATCTCTCTTCCAAAATCAGTCCAAAAATTGCTCAAACATCAGCCCATCTGTCCACAGTCCCAGGAAACCTTTACAACAGCTAGGAATAACTGGAGCATAGTGGGCCTATGTTGGCGGGTGTCTGACAGTGGCAGATAGCTACTTTGTTAGCTCTGTGCCACCTTCTGGTTGCTATTACACAAGCTGGTTAAGATAGCTTTCTGGAGCAGCAGATTCTATAGTATGACCTCTATTTTTTTAACTAATTGGGGACTGAGTTCATGAAATCAAAAGTTCATAAAATTGAACACCTCAGAATTAGAGTTGGTGTTTTGCTTAATTGCAGAAGTATGCACTATATGATTTTCCTCTTGTCCTTCAAATCATTGCAAAGCAATTTCCAATGCATCAGAATATATAAAGGATGATAACTTATTCTTCATCAACCCTGCCTTTTTTATGTGATATTTCCCATCAGGAAAATGGTTTGTACACTTGCTCATTCATAAGATTGGTGTTTTGCAGAATTAAGGTTCTGCTGTATTTGCAAATGGGGGGTGGTGCGTGCAATTGTTATCCTCGGTACTCAAAAAATTTTTATGCTGGTGACTTGTGGGCATGTTGCATGTAGACAGAAAGGCTGGGTTTAACATATTTGGCCCCTTGTGTTAACATAACTTACTTTAAAAAGTTTATTTGTAAAACCAGTTGTAAAGTACTAGTTTCCTATGTTGGGCCCAAACTTGCAAGGTGTTGAGCAACTCCAAGAAGGTGTTGAATAACCTCAACTCCTCTTCTTTGAGCTGAAGCTGCTGAGCACTGGAGCTGATTGGGCCTGTAATAGATCCATTTTACAGTGTGTATGTATATATCACGATAGTATCTTTATGTATGTAGTTGATTCAGGCATTTAACTCTTTTATTTTTAAATATGCAAAGGCACTAAGCCACTCTGCAGACTAAGCCTGTAACATGGTATGGATTCCAAAGCCAGAAGGGACCATTGTGATCAGCTATCTAATTCAGGGTGATTTAGATTAATAGGAGTGCAAAAAACATATAACCAACTAAAATAATGAGTTTTTAAATGCCTACTAATAAATCTTCTGTAGGGTTAAAAAACAAAAAATTACACCAAGCCTTTGTATGCTAAACTTCCTCCTAGATCAGCAGCAAGCACTTTTCCTTCCTATCTATACAGCTCCATAAGCAGGGATCTGTAAAGGAAAACACTATTTAAAGAAGTAGTTATTGTAGCAATAGCAGGTACTGTTGCTCTACCTGAGACTACTTTCCAGGTTCATTTTACTGACAAGAAAACTCCTCTACACTTTCACTTCAAACACTGATGGCATCAGCTTGGATGAACTGGGATTTATGTATTTTGGAGGCTCTGACAACAAAACCCATTATAATATGAAAACAAAATTAAACATGATTGTAAGCTTGTAAAGTAAAATAATTAGCCCAGGCTAACATTTATTTTTCTATACTTGGCACATTCTTTGCGTATGTAGCCTGGGGATAATTTGTGAGTTAGAAAACCATGCTCATGTATTCGAGACCAGAATCTCACTTTTAAGTAGTGCCCAGAGCAGGGCTCATATAAAGCTCATATAAAGAGTCCAGCGGAGGGCAACAAAAATGATTAGGGGTTGGGGCACATGACTTATGAGGAGAGACTGAAGGAACTAGGCTTATTTAGTCTACAGAAGAGAAGACTGAGGGGAGATTTGATAGCAACCTTCAACTACTTGAAGGGTTGCTCCAAAGAGGAGGGAGCTAGGCTGTTCTCGAGGGTAACAGAGGACAGAACAAGGAGCAATGGTTTCAAATTACAGCTGGGGAGGTCAAGGTTGGATATTAGGAAAAACTTTCTCACTAGGAGGGTGGTGAAGCATTGGAATGGGCTATCTAGGGAGGTGGTAGAATCTTCATCTTTGGAGGTTTTTAAGGCTCGGTTAGACAAAACCCTGGCTGGGATAATTTAGGGGGAGTGGTCCTGCTTTTTAGCAGGGGGTTGGACTAGATGACCTCGTTAGGTCCCTTCCAACCCTATTATTCTATGATTCTATGAAAGCTGGCCCAATGCAGTGTTAAGATAGGGGGAAAGGTACAGAAAGCATGAAAAAACAAATATCAAAAGGGAAATGGATTTTAATAACTTTTCTTTTTCACTGTACTCTGAATAGAGAGGAAAATGACAGCACTGCAAGATGAAAGGAAATCTTAGGGTAGACAAAAACTACATAATATATGCTCACGCCCTCTTCATAGGCAATACTCTTACACACACGGGGCCCGCTTCTTGAGTCTGCTCAAGCAGCACAAAGCAGGTGGAGAGGCAGGAGATCCAATCCTCTACATTGCCCCATGTGTATGCAGAAGCCCTGGGTGGTACATAGCTGCTGTATCAACTCTGTACCACCCCCCCACCTCAAAACCCCTATCATAGAAGTCATTCCCAGAGAAAAGGATGTGTGGCAAGGGCACCTTTATGCCCCAGTGATCCCATGAGGCTATTGAAAGCTAGGTGTTGGAGGCTGTTCTAATTTCTAATAAGGGGAATGTAAAGGTCACATAAAACCTACATGCCCAGTCCTGTTCCAAGTACAGCTTGGCCAGACAAGAGAATGAGGGCCATATGTGTTTATATATTATATAAACATACACACAAATTCGAGCCAATTCATTCATCTTGTATCATTTCACAGCATTGTTTTATTCTTTAAAAAAAAAAATAGAGCTTCAAGGCGAGCTGCTTTGATGCAGTCCCGTGTGCACAGCACATAAAACAGAACATTAAATATGGATTTAAATTATTAAGATTAATTATAAATTTTAAAATAGACTAAAGCAAACAAACAAAATTCAGAGCCACAGTGGAAAATGCAATCCTAGAAAGTGCATTGCTGTAGCTAATGCAACTCCTTGTTCCTTGGGACATACCACTTGAAAGAGTGTGAATCTGTTGATTTCAGTTGAGTATCAAGATGCACAGAGTGTCTAGCTAGCAAAATAAACACTTCTTGGATACACAGCTCCATGTTCACATTTTTTTCTTTTTACCTTACATAACAGAAAATAAAAGCCAACACTGTATATTGTTTGCTCCTGCAAAGCATCTGAGGTGATGAGATTCGCTTGAAAACCAAAAATTACGAAAGAGCACTATAAATAACAACCCTGGCCAGCTTGTGTCCAGCAAGAGCCAACATGAATAAGAAAAGGAATAAAAAAGTCCAGCATTACAAACCTTGCCCATTTTCCTTTGAAATCAGGAAACGCAAAAGAAGATTTGTTTTACTAAGACTTTTCTGGTGATGTTTTCTTTCCCTGCACTTGGAAAACCTAGATAGCAGAGAATGGATGATTTTTGTTTCTTACAGAACACAGTATCCTGCGGCATTGTTGTTCATTTAAATAGCTTGTAAGACTCAGGTGGCCCTTTAAGAGAGTGCTCTGTGCCCAGGCACAATAGAAGGTTTGGTTCTTTAAAAGCAGAGAACATGGAGACTACATTTCCCAAGAAGGAACTGTCCAGTGTCATGTGACTATGGGAGTGTGTGTCAGGTGACAAGCCAAGATTATATAAGGAGGATCTTGGGACTCCAGTGCAGGTTTGGGGGGCAGGGAATGGAGATGTGATCTAGGATTGATCTCTCCAGAGGATCAGGCTTGTTCAAACAGACTGAGCAGAGCTGGTGGAATAGACCCAAAAAAAGGCCTGGGGAAAAAGAATGGCAGTGCATTTAGCTCCTCCTAGGTTCAAGAATCCATCAGCCTCATTGACACAGGGTTATAAAAGGGGGACTTCCTGTCATCCTTGCTGGAAGATCAAGACTGGTTCCCTACGTGGAAGTTTCAACTAACACCCCTCCCCACTATCCTGTCCAGGCTACTTCCTTTTAGAAATAAACTTCCTCAGGGTCTTTCTGTGTGCTGTCTGCAGGCCCCTCCCATGTCTTTTCTTGACTCTTATTCTACCAGTCATCCTCTACTTGTTTTCCCAGGCCTGCTACTGCGGATAAAATCAAACCAAGGGTGTAGCTCCTCTGAGAGCCAGAGGCTCCTACCTATATAGGATTGGCCAGACAGCTGACCTCCTCGGTCACATGAGATCTAACAATCCCTTTGGGAGACTCCGGTTCCCTGGGTTTTGTACCAAATCTCAGTATGTTAGGGTTCATGACACCTACTCTTAAAAGGGATGTTACTGTTCCATACCTTAACAGCACATGAGAGTAGGAGAGTACACAAGATTTCTCAGAATCAGGAGACGTGCTCATCAGTGACAGCTCTTTTCTCTTTCACTTTGTAGAGCATTTGTTCTAAGTCTGGTATTTGGCATCATGTCTCCCCCAGCCTTCGATCCCTTTGAGATGGGCTTCAGGGCAGCTGATGATCTATACTGCTGACTGGTTAAGCCAATTCACCATGACACAGATGTTGGAATAGTTGAAAACTTTTAAACCAAACTTCTTGCTTTCACTCTGAAAAGTGATCTCATAGAACATCTTAAGGATTCCAAATATAGTACTTGGGACTGGGAGGGAACTATTCTATTTGGCTTTAAGTCAATAAGGAAGTAGGGCGATTGGCAAAATTGGCACGTCTTTGAGAAGTTGCTGATTCATGAGTCTGGCCCAAATATAAAAGAGCAAAGGATGACTTTGCCTTATGCTGGACTTCTGCTGATTCTGGTGACTTCATGTGCAAGTTGTCCAAAGTTCTGCTAAGTGAATAATAAAGATGAACCTCTTGAATAACAAACTGCATTCACAGTGAGGCATTTTGGGGACTGCTATAACCTTGTTGAGGTAAGTCTTTTCATGCCCCTCCTCTGAGCCAGACTGGAGGACAATACAGGCTCCAGCTTTGGTGCCTGAGGAGTTCGGTTTAAAGCAAAGTAGGTGGCTGCCATTGCACCCTGGAAAATAAAAGAGAAAACAGAGAGCTTAACATCAGTTCTTTGATTACTCTCCCCTCCCTTTCCTAGTTCCTACCATCAGGAGAAAGGAGACTCTTTATTAGATGTTAACAGTATAGGGCCTGTAACACAGTTCAGTGGTTTCAGTTCCACCCAACAGAGGGTGCTGGTTCCCACTCAAGGTGGTTCATTGCAACACAGAAGCAAGTTACAACTAACAGATGATTTGTGTAAAAGTTTCCCATTTAATGCAATACTAGATCTTGTGTTTATCTTAAAATAACTTCCTTATTTTCTGTATCTTCAAGGTGTTAATACAAGCCCCTCCTTTTCACTGTTACTCAAAGTTACAGTTGTTCTCAGGAAGAGAAAGTCCAAAGATGCTGTGTGTACCTTCACCAGGTGAACATCCTGTCTGCTGAGTTGATTTTGAGATAAATATTCTCTGTTCACTATCCACGGGTGTCTTAACACTTGGACTGCTGTTAGGCGCTGATGAGGATCTACATGAAGCATCTTGGACACAATATCCTGTGGTTGAAGGGGAAGGAAAGAGATGGGTTAATGTAAAAACCATCACTCAAGGTTTTCAGAGTCTCAATGGAAATATTTTACTTAGTATTTTCCCTTTCCCTGTAGTACTTTCATCAGCAGTATTTAGACATTGTGCTGCATACAAGCACTTGCAATCCCTTGTAATTTTCAGAAGTAAAACCAACTATTCAAAGTTGGGCACCTAACAGAACATCCAAATCCCATACTGACATTTAGGCACATATGAGATCATCTGAACATATTAATATGAAATGTGGACACCCTATGTATAAATAATCATTTGACAATTGACCTGCACATGTCAGAGGAAGTAGTAACTTTTCTAAAAAAGAGAAACAAACTAACCAAAACCAACCAGCCAAAAAACCAGGGAAAAAATAGTTTCCTACAGGAAAACAGGGATAGTAAAAAATTCCTGAGTTCTTAAGTCACTTCTGAAGGTGGAACTTAAGGTTCCTGTGTCACCCAGACCCAGCCTGGTCTACACTGCTGCTGGTGTTGACAGGAGATACGCAAGCTATGCAGTTGTGTACCATGGGACTCTGGTGTCTAGGGGCCAAGCCTTCATGTGCCCCCCAATGCAGGGTGGGGGGATGTTCCTGTCTCCCACAAGATGCTGCTGCCCCTGGCGTGTGGGGTCTGCATCTGCAGGGAGAGCACGCTGCTTACCACCTCTTGCTTAGGGTGGCAGAGCCCGACTCCGGCCAGACTCTGCTCTCCCCCCACACCCACTGGCACTTACCTGCCAGGCGGTGCCTGCCTCTTCCACTCCAGCTCTGGGGCCTGCTTGGATGGGGGTGTTGGGCTGGCCCTTCATGATACAAAGGATTGCAAAAGGCTCTGAGGGGCGGTTGTGGCTGGTGCCCTCTCTCAGTACGCCAATGCAGTGACGCATTTGAAACTTGCCTATCTTTCGCCTGCTTACTAACTTTCATTTAACATGGCAATTTCACTGTGCTGCATCAACAGGAAATGGCTAATGCACCAGTACTCTTTTCAGGGGGGTGAATATACTGCATTGTCTGTGTTGTTCCGGGATTAATTGTGCAGGTCTCCACAGCTTGCTCAAGCGATCCTGCTGCTTTGATCTGTGGAGCCTAACGCAGCATCCAGAGTAGAGACATACCCCCATGCACGTCTAAAAATTCTGCCTTTACATAACCAGCTTGAGAAGGTTCACTAACTACACCAACTCAATCTTTACTATACTAAGTTATGAGTCTCACATTCCTGGCAAGCATGAAAAGCATTATTTTTAATAAAAAAGGCTCTAGTTAAATTATATTTTTTTCAGAGTTCAGTTTAACCTGTTGTGTTGTCCAAACTAATTGTTACAATCAGGTTTGTATGCAGTATTGTTGTAACTGTGTCCGTCCCAGGATATTAAACAGACAAGATGGGTGAGGAAACACCTTTTATTGGACTAACTTCTGTTGGTGAGAGACACAAGCTTACATAGTGTTCTTCTTCAGACCTGAGTTAAGGGGACCAAGAACTGGCTAACTGACATATCACCAATGGGGAATCATGAAATGGGAAGTATTTCTACTGGAGTTTTGTAGGTATTTGGTTCTAGGTGTGGAGCTATTCAATATTAAATATAAAATCACTACCAATAAAATTTGTGGATGGCACAAGGATTGGTGGGATGGAAAATAACGATGAGGATAGCACAGTCAGCGCAATCCATGTAGATCAATCTATCTGGATTGCTTGGTAAGATATGCTTATTTAAACAAAATACATTTTAATATAGCCCACTGCAAAGTTGTATGTCTAGCAACAAGGAATTCAGGCCACACTTAAATAATGTAAAATAAGGACAAAGATATTTCACCTAATTGTAGGTATGGAAGGGACCTCGAGGTCTTCCAATCCAGTCCTGGGCACTCAAGGCAGGACTAAGTAGTATCTAGCGACCATCCCTAACAGGTGTTCATCACTGGAGATTTTTAAGAGAAGGTTGGACAGAGATTGCACAACCTCCTTAGGAAATTTATTCCAGTGCCTAACTACGTTGACAGGAAGTTTTTCAACTGTCCAGCCTAAACAGACCTTGCTTCAATTTAAGCCTGTTGCTTCTTGTTCTATCCTTAGAGATTAAAGGGAGTATTTTTTTCCCTCCTCCTTTTAACAACCTTTTATGTACTTGAAAACTTTATGTCCCCCTTCTGTCTTCCTTCCCCAGACTAACCAAACCCAATTTTTTCAGTCTTTCATCGGAGGTCATGTTTTCTAGACCTTTGATAATATTTTTTGCTCTTCTTTTGACTTACTCCAATTTGTCCACATCTTTCCTGAAATGTGGCTCCCAGAACTGGACACAATACTCCAGCTGAGGCCTAATTGGCATGGAATACAGCAGAAGAATTACTTCTTGTGTATTGCTTACAATACTTCTACTAATGCGTCACTGAATGATGTTTCCTTTTTTTCCAACAATGTTATACTGTTGATTCTTATTTAGCTTGGCATCCACTATGACACCCAGATCCCTTTCCTCAGTACTCCTTCCTAGGCAGTCATTCTCCATTTTATGTGTGTGCAACTGACTGTTCCTTCCTAAGTGGAGCACTTTGCATTTTTTCCTTATTGAAGTTCATCCTATTTACTTCAGACCATTCGTCCAGATCATTTTGAATTTCAGTTCTACCTTCCAAAGCACTTGTAACTTCTCCCAGCTTGGTATCACCTGCAAACCTTATAAGTGTGCTCCGTATGTCATTATCTAAATTATTGACAAAAATATTTGAACAAAATCAGGTCTAGAACTGATCCTTGTGGGACCCCACTGGATATCTCCTTCCAGCTTGATTATGAACCACTTATAACTGCTCTCTGGGAATGGCTTTCCAACCAGGTATGCACTCATCTTATAGTAGCTCCATTTCCCTATCTTGTTTATGAGCCGGTCAAGCAAGACAGTATCAAAAGCCTTACTAAAGTCAGGATATACCCCACCAACCACTTCTGCCCATCCACAAAGCTTGTCCTGTTCAAAGAAGCTATTAAGTTGGTTTAACACAATTTGTTCTTGACAAATCTATGCTGATTATTACTTATCACTTTATTATTGTCTAGGTGTTTGCAAATTGATTGCTTAATTATCTGCTCCATTATCTTTCTGGGTACTGAAATTAAACTGACTGATCTAATTTCCGTAGGTGGTTGTTATTCCCTTATGGATTGGCACAGTATTTGCCCTTTTCTAGTCCTCTGGAATCTCTTGTTTTCTGTGACTTTTTGAAGATAATTGCTAATGGCACAGATATCTCCTCAGTCACCTAGGATGTATTTCAACAGGCCCTAGTGACCTGAAGACATCTAACTTGTCTAAGTAATTTTTAACTTGTTCTTTCCCTATTTTAGCCTCTGATCCTACCTCATTTTCACTGACATCCTTTATGTTAGATGCCCAATTGGTACTAAACTTTTTGGTGAAAACAAACAAAAAATTTACTTTCCTCACAAGTGATTGTGAGAGAGAAATTATTTAAGTTAACAAATACTTGAATGGAAGGTGCTATGCAATGGCAAAGGATTATTAATAATACAAAACCATATAAAGAAATATATCTAAGCCCTTGTCTAGACTGAAAAAACTGCGTCGATTTGTGGGATCGATTGAGTGGGCAGTGTAGACCCACTCAGTCGATCCCGGAAGTGCTCTCAGGTCGATGTAATAACTCCACCCCTTCAAGCGGAGTAAGGCTGCATTGACTGGAGGGTGCTTCTCTATGCTCCGTCGACTTGAAGACACCGTAGTGAGTAGGAGTAATTAGGACAGCAGGAGTTACGCACTCTGCAGCACACAGATTGCGTATCTCCCAACAACTTACCCCCACCCCTAGTGTAGACTAGGCCTAAGTGCATGTTAAAAATATTGCTTTATGGGTTGTCTTTAAAAGGGTTTGCCTTTGGGAATCAGACAATGATCCATAATTAAAGTGGACTTTTGCAGTTTTGAGCAGCCCTATATTTTTTGAAAAGTTCAACCAATTTGAAAAGGATTTTTTGTTGGACTTCAGTATTTAATCTCATTTATCTATTTTATGATGCTCTATTATGTCTTACATTCTTGAAATAGGATACACCATCCATAATATAATAATTCACACATAACCATTTTGAGAAACTCTATTTCAGTGAGAACTATGGAACTAATAGAGCTACTGATTTCCCCTCCTGTTGCTTAGAAAGAATCTTTCATCTTGCAGAATGACCCTTTATCAGAAAGCAGTATAAAACTGTGAAGAATCTGCTGACCTTGGCAGCATCAGATACTGAATCCCAGTTTCCTCCTGCAAGAGCATACTTTCCACTGCCAATTCTGGCCAGTATCTCTTCTGGGGTATCATCTGGTCCATTTGCAAATGGGGTGAATCTGTGAAACAAACATCACTTTTATTGTAAAAAGTCATAACTTTATGTAGAGCACATTTTTAGATATACAATTATGTGACATGACTCTGCAGCCCTGGCTCCCATTGATATCAGTAGGAGCTTAATCCAAGTAAAGACTGCAGAAACAGGCTCTTAACTTTCCTTCTGCTATGGCTGCATTTGTTTCTCATAGACATATGCTGTGTTGTCTACTTTAAAGTGTCCTGCAAAGAAAAAAAGAAATGCACCTTTGTCCCCCTCCTTTTCCTTTTTGATTTACAAAGAAGGGCTGAAAGGTTCCTGTGGGATTTTTTAAGTGTATAAGATTTTTCTTCCTTCTTTTTTTTACCTTAAAAGGTCAAGTCTTGTCTACCTTAGAAGAGCTATGGTGATTGGAGAAGTAATGGATTATGACATCAGAGTCAGGAGAAAAAAGCCCTGATATTTCTGAGACAAAAAAGAAAGCAGGAAAACTCGTTTTAAAAGCACAAAGGGTACGTCTACACTTGCACCTTAAGTCGAACGCTGCGTCCACACTGGGAGCTTCCTTAAGTTGACTTAATAACTCCAACTCTGAAGGTTGACTTAATGCCTAAGTCAACCTAAGTTGACTTAAAGCCGGTGTGGATGCCCTAAATAGGCCTAGTTGGCCTCCAGGTCAGGGGATCGGACAGGGGAGAAGGGAGATTCGCAGCTGGGGGATCAGGCTGGGGAGAAGGGAGAGCTGCAGCTGGGGAGAAGGGAGAGCCGTGGCTGGGGAATCAGGAAAGGGAGAAGGGAGAGCTATGGTGGGGGAGAAGGAAGAGCCACAACTGGGGAGATCAGGCAGAGGAGAAGGGAGAGCTGTGGCTAGGGAGAAGGGAGAGCCATGGCTGGGGGATCGGGCAAGGGAGAAGGAAGAACCACGGCTGGAGAGAAGGGAAAGCTGTGGCTGGGGGGATCGGGCAGCCGTGGCTCTCCCTTCTCCCCAGCCTGATCTCCCCACCCGTGGCTCTCCTCCGTCGACATAGCACCTGCCAGTGTGGACATGGGCAGTCAGTCGACTTAAGTTTCCAGTGTGGCCGCTCTAAGTCAACTTGACTTAACCAGTGTAGACATAGCCAAAAAGCCCACCTTTCAGGTCTTCTTTAGTCATCATAATAAAGATTGCAAAACTTATCACCTGTGATAGGGACAGGGTTATAGAAAAGCCTATCTCCCCACTCCTGAACTGCCTCCTCTTTGAAGTACAACAGGTGCTTCTCACCTTTTGAGCTCATGGGTGGAGTTTGGAAGGCACATGCCTCCTCCAAACTTTGTGCTGGGACCGCCTGGCAGCAGGGACTGGCTAGGAGGTGAGTGGCTATAGCCACCTCCTGGCTGTGCGCCTGGACTGGGCAAGAAGGAACTGCTGCCACCAGGGTCCCAGCTTTGTGCGGGGACCAGGTGGGAGGGGGCTGCTGCAACCTGCCTGCCTGCCTCTCTGCTGGGAGCAAGGACCAAGTGGAAGGTGGCCAGCTGCATTCCACCTCCTGGTTGTGGGCCAGGACCAGGTGGGAGGGGACTGCTACCACCAGGGTCCTGGCTTTGTGCTGGGACTGGCTAGGAGATCGGCAGCTGCAGCCCGTCTCCCAGCTGGGATCGCACGCTGGCCAGCAGCATGTGGCCCTTCCCTCCAAAGCACAGGTCTGAGTCTCTTGCCCCAATCCCACTGTAATATATTTAAATACCACTAACAATCACTAAATCCAGAATCTCCCTACCCCATTGCCCTCCCAAATGAAACAGTCAAACTCTGCCTGTCTTTGAACTTTTATATGACTGACAACCTTGAGGAATCCTGGACTTCCTTAAAAAATGTCAGAGAAGAGCAGTAATCATATTCTCAACCCACGGTACAACAGCTCCAGCAAATGTACAAGTATCTTGAATGGTGGAACAATTTCCAAAGGGGAATCTCCTGTGTGTCCAACAAACCCAGGCTCAAACCTCTAACAAATGCACCTGGGCAAGGTTTTTACTGTAGGTGGGGTGGGTTGTATGCTACTGTTCCTCCCCAGCTCAAAGAGCAAGTTCCAGGCCAAATAGCGGGGCTCATATGAAGTTGTCCAATGGGTATTCAGATTTCCTTTTAAGGATTACATTTTTCCAACGCAATTAATTAATCTAACTGATAAAATAAACTGATCACAGGTAATAAATAGTCCTCAAAGCCTTCTCCTCTCACCATATACTGCTGTAAATCTGTGATATTAGTTAAACAGAAACTGCCTTTTTCTGAGACCACAAAGAATTGAAGACACTGCTTTAGTTCAGAGCAGAAACTGACTTGATTTGCTCGGCAGGCCAGACAGGCTTAACACATGATTCTTGAAGTGCCTTAAGATATCTAACACACTGGTGATCAGAGTTGTCCAGACACTGCACAGCTAGTATTGGAAGTGCTGGCATCTTTTTTTGTGATGGTTGAGGCAAGAGATGTGAATGACAGAGAGATGAGGTTTTCCATAAAAATCAGAGGATGGAATTCAAGTTCTTTTCTGAACTTGAAAGGATCTGGTCTAAGGTTGTGTTTTAAAGGACATTGCAAGGATTCAATTAGTCATTAAATATGACAAATGTTCATGTACTCTTACCACTGTGACCAGTTGCCAGCTATTCTTCTACGAGAGCCATAAGAAACTGGGCATTTTCAGTTTGTAAGGGGTTTGACACCTTTTGCTTCTGGTTCGTATTCTATGAATTTTACACCGAGTTTCAGATTCAAACCGACAACTTTTCATTCTTAACCCCTTCTTCTTTCAATCTACCTTCTTCCTCTGAGCCGTCTTATGCCTGTCTCTAATCTTAGTCACCAGATCTATATCTCCCTTTCCTTTCTAGTTCCCTCCACCAAACTCCCCCTTTTCCTAGTCTGCTCCTTTATACAATCTTATTGTTGATAAGAGAGCCTTCTCCTTTGCAACTTTTGCCACCTGAAGCAAACTTTCTGTTCTGTCGGCATCATGGAGTCTCTGTCTGTTTTCCAAATTGCATCTGAAAACACATCTTTTCTCCCATGCATAAATGCTGAGATTCCATGGTGATGAGCATGGTATGAGAGCCTGAATAGAATAGAATACTCCTTGACTGAAATTAAAGAAAATCCTCTCATAACTAAGATGACCAGGAACTGGTTCTTTAAATAGACCATTCCTACATTACACATAGGATAAAACTTTCCAAAGTGCTTGTGTAATGTAGGCATTTAGGAGCCTAAGTCCCATCACAGTTTATATGACATAGGTACTTAAGTGCCTAAATCATTTTGAATGTCTCAGACACTTAGGTGCTTCTAAAAATACCATCCAAAGTCTACTATGTGGCTTCTAGGTTCTGTTTTGTCTGCTGCAATTGTTTTAATCTTTCAAAATACATTGTATTTGTATTTATCCATGATTTGTTTATATCTTTGAACTACCTCCAAGAGAGATTGCTCTTACTGGAAATCTCATACTTACCCTGCCAACATGGTGTACAGCAGGATCCCTAAGCTCCAGATGTCACAGGCTGCATCATAACCCTGTCGTTTCAGGACCTACATAAAGGAAATCAAAAAACACAAAACATTCATTCGTGCTCCTGAATTCTGAATTTCAGGAAAATGTGGCTGTTGTAGCAGTGATTTGTTAATGTTTTGCAGGGCTTGCATACAGATGGAATAGGTAGTTGCTTAGGTCAGCAAAACAGTTAGTAATTGTTTGTGTGGGCAACTGCAGGATGGAAGGGGTGTACATTTACTGTTTTCTTGACAATAACAGAATCTAGCTGGTCCTAGGCACACAACTCTAAAGAAGCCAAATAAAATGGTGAGGTCAAGAAGGTGGATTTTAAATGTAATGAATACAATAAATTATTCATACACATGCAGAAAATATGTAAATACTCTGGACAATGCAAGTCTAATTAGTCACCCGTGATGTACAAAGAAGTCACAAAAAAAAAGCAATAATGGGACCGACAAACACAGTCCTAGATTTACTATTGAATGTGAGTTTCTACAGAGCTTGAGTTAAATGATTCTAGCTATTAAAAAACCGATTCTCATTGACACCAAAGACCCAATAAGAACATAAGAACATAAGAA
>ML685836.1:39029-88073 GCA_007922175.1 Pelusios castaneus
TGGCGTTACATTAGCCGACTTCCAGTCTTTGGGTACCGAAGCCATTTAAGGGACAATACATTGCTCTGTCAGAGGGAAGAGCCTTGCAATGAGTGTGTATTTAAACACACTTACGGGGCCTTTTAAGCTACCACAACAGTGTAAGATGGCCGTGGTATAAATGAAAAGTGAGTCCTAAGGGTTTGATTTTTTTTTAAAAGGTCAGTGTCCAAATTCACATATTTATTTACCTGTCTTGTGTGCGCAAATCAGGTATTTGTACATATAAATTGCCAGAAAGATATATGACTAATCATTTTCTGACCAATGCCCAGTTTACCCACCCACTCTCACACAGCTTGTCCTATACAAATGCCAGTGATGCAAAGTCACATGTACATTTGAACCATGGAAAATAAGGGCCAGAAAACTTCTGAAATTAACAGTAGATTGTTACTGTATATAGGAAGATAGTAAAGTAACCAAAGAAGTTATGGGGTCACTAACAAGATTCATTTTGTATCAATAACCAAGTAACATATGACAGCTAGGTGGTGTGCGTAGAAGGAGAAAGGAAATGCTTGCTACTTCCTGGGCTCTCTTCTGGAGTGTGATGTGTGGGCATTACTAGTATTATATCAAGGCAGAATCATGTCCTACGGAAGGTTTTGGAGACAGGATTGATTGCCTCTCATTTTTGTTCTTGCCCTTGTACAATTTCTAATACACTTGTCTCAACCTTTGGTATCAAGAGCTTCCATGCCAAAAGTCTAGAGGTCATTAAGGGCCAGATTCTGCCACCTTTACTTACACTCAGTAGCCAATAGGGATACAGCAGACAGAATGGTGGTAGAATCTAATTTTTCTATTTCTTATGTGTAAAACTATGTAGGGAGCTTCTCGGCTTTACTTTGTAATAGGTACATGTTTTTGGAATTTCTGCTTTTTGCTTTGTCTGCAATGTGTTTCATGTTGGCTTTTTAAAGATTTACTGCAGGGCTCAGCAGCCCCTGGTGCACACACCTATCCTGAGCAGACCCAGAGTCTCTCAAGGTAGGAGAAGAACAGGGGATTTCTGATGTTCTTAGAAGGGCTTAGAGCAGGGGTGGGCAGCATTTTTGGCCTGAGGGTCACACGTGGGTCACACTCATAGTGGGCCACAGGCGAGGGGGAGGGGAAGGGAGAAGTGGTGGGGCCGGGCTTAGTGGGGGAGTAGCCAGTCCCCCCTCCCTGTAAAAAGGGGTGGAGCTTGGCTCCACGCTCCCTCTCTCCCAGCTTCAGCAGCAGCTTGCACCATGTCCAGAGCAACACTGCTGCTCTCCCTCCCCTTCCCAGGTCCAGCAGTGGCTCGCGCCAGGGCCAGAGCACTGCCGCCGCTCTGCCTCCTTTCCAGCTTCAGCTGGAGCTAGGAGGACGGGGGAGCGGTGGCAGCACTCTGATCGCGGCACAAGCCGCTGCTGGACTCAGGAGGGGGAGGGAGTGAGGCTTCTCTGTTTTAAAAATTGAGTCAGTATTCAGCTTATATTTTGAGATTGCAGTTTTTATATAAGATCAGTTTTTCTCCTATGATGGGATCACCAGACAAAAGTGACCTCCATGCAAAACGCTGAAAAATATAGGAACATTCTGTAACATATTTTCTGTCCAGAAGCTCTATCACCAATTAGTGATCTCATCTCATTGAAGGTTACATCACAAAAGTCACAGATTGCTAGATGTACAAAGGGTGGGGTGGATTTTCCATCACTGATAATTTTAAAATCAAGATTGGATGGTTCTCTAAAAGATCTGCTCTAGGAATTTTGTTGGGGTGGGGGGGTGAAGTTCTATGGTCTGTGCTATACAAGAAGTCAGTTTAGATGATCACAATGGTCCCTTCTAGCCTTGGAATCACTTTAAATAAAAAGTAGTTTCAGAAAATCCTTATTAGGTAAACACCAATCCCAAAGTAAAACCATCTTTCCATCGGACAGCTGTGTTGAGTGTGCATTTGGTATCTTTAAAAATTTTTTCTAATTTATTTTCCCCGTGTCATGATTGCCTTGTGTAAAGTAGCTTTTTTCAAGAGCTGAAATGTATATGTGTTCAGTACTGACTGTGTTGGCTTTTTACTGCATAATGGTAACTTTAACATCTAGTAAAATAAGAACAAGTATTAGGGTGTGTTTAGTTTCCAAAATATCTTTAACAGTCCATGTTACTGATTTTTACAGCTGCATGGAATAAAACTGAGGCTCCAAAGCATCTCAGATTATGCAGTGGTTCTCAACCAGAGGGCTGTGTAGTGTGGCACCCCCAAGCAGGGATGGATTAAGGGCCCTTGGCTTCTCCCCCACCTTGGGCCCCCTCGTACCAGGGTGCCAGCTCCCCTCGCCTGGGGTCAGCTATCACCATGGCCTGGGGGCAGGGCGGGCCATAGTCCTGGGGGCAGAGGCTGTGGACAGCTGGCTGCGGCACTCCCGCCCCCAGACTGGCTAGTTGACCCCTGGGGATGGGGCCAGCCAGTGCATGGCTGCATGCTCCAGGAGTGGGGTTGGCTGGTGTGCTGGGTGGCCTCCAGCAGTGGCCCTCCAAGCCTGCAGCACTTTTGAGCCCATGCCAGTCTGAGCCATGTGGGCCCCAGCTCGGCGGCCTGACAGCGCTCTGGGCGTGGAGGGCTGCTGCCAGCTGGCCCAGAGGTGGGGTGGGAGGGAGTGCTATGGCTGTGGCTTCTCTGGCCCCAGGCCTGCTCACCACCTCATGGCCAGCGCCCCAGCCCCCTAGCGCAGGGCTGGATCACTCAGAGACCTTAGGGGCTGCAGTCTGGGGCCCCCTTCTGGCCGGGGCCCAGGGCTGCAGCCCCTAGAGCCCCTGCATTAATCTGGCCCTGTCCCCACTGAATTGAATCCAGGAGCCCAGAACCTTGGGGCTGAAGTCAGAAGTCCTGGTGCCTCTGCAGGTCTAAAGCCCAGAGTCCCTGTGCCCCCACCAGGGGCTAATGCCCAGCGCTGCCATGTGGAGCCCTGGCACCTTGCACACCAGAAGCTCCAAGCCGTCTTCTTCCCCAGCCCAGAGTCCTGACTCCTCTCTGTAACTGAAGCTAGGAGCCCTGATACATGCCCCTGCTCCCCCATCCCCACCTCTCCAGTGGCCTCTGGAGGTTTTATAGCATGTTGAGGGGGCCGCAGCAAGAAAAAGGATGAGAACCCTTGACATAATGTGCCCACTTTGGCCACTGAAAGACTTGTTTTCAGACACAAAATCTGCACACTTTTTGGGGCAAAATCCACCCTTGTGCAAGCTCATTCTATACGGACTCTACAAAAAGTAAGTGTGCAAGTACACAGAGATGACTTTTTGCCAATAATTCCTTATTATTGATGTCATTGATGGTAGCAGTGATGGGCGTGCTAGTCAGAACTACCAGGCACTACTGCTGTTTTAAGCATCGTGTCCAGAGTGGGTCTAAAACAGGGGTGTCCAATGTTTTTGGGTGAGGGGCCACATTGTAACTCTTCTCTCACTCGGAGGGCTGGTGAGCAAATTTTGAATAGATAAGGCGTAATAGAAATGGATCTTACTATTCCTCAAATGTGAACAGTCAAAAAATAAACACCGGTTTACAAATTCAGTTTGGTTCTGTAAAACCAGAAACTTAACATTTCATACCTAAATACAGTTCTCAAATAATACCCATCCTCCCTACAGTAACTGTTTATATAAGGGTCACTTTCACAACTGTACACAACAAATTTTCACTTGTTAATTAAACCGTATTTTGTGAAAACTTGTGAAAGGATCGCTTATTCTTTTTCAGGAAAGATCAGTGAGTACAGCTGGAAGGAGAGTGTGGCAGGGCAAGGCAGGGCATGGGGAGGCCACATGTGGAGGCAGGGGAAAGCATGTGGAGCAGGGGAGAGCTGACAAGGTCAAGGGAGGTCAGTGATAACTATGTGGGGTAGAAAGGGGGAGCAGGGCAGGGCATGGATGGTAAGGGCAGGGGTGAGATGGCAAGGGAGCAATGCAGGGTGGGGAGGACAAGGGTGGCCATGTGGGGTGGCAGAGAAAAGTGTGGGAAGCAGGGCACACGCCGCAAGGGAGGACTGGAGGTGGTATGTCAAGCTGAGGGGAAGGGATGGCTGTGTC
This sequence comes from Pelusios castaneus, assembly GCA_007922175.1. NCBI lineage: Eukaryota > Metazoa > Chordata > Testudines > Pelomedusidae > Pelusios > Pelusios castaneus. The sequence continues at coordinate 43,134 of ML685836.1, forward strand.
GGGTGGCAAAGGGGAACATGGGAAGCATAACAGGGGAGTCAAGGGAGCATGGTGGGGTAGGGAAAGGGAAAGAAGTAGTGTGGCCTGGTGGTGGGACCCCCGGGCCATTATTTCCCTTCCTCCCATAACCCTTGTTCGCTCCCTGAATCCTTCCTCCTGCCCCAAGCCAGTAGGGTTCCCCAACTCCTTCACTAGCCCATACAGTGCAGGTTTGCCTTTCCTGTGGGCTACTCAACCCCTCCCTGGCCCTGTGCTGTGTGGGCTCTCTGACCCTTCCCGGCAGGTTCCCCTTTCCAGACTCCCTAACCCCTTTCCCGGCCTGTGCTGTTTGGTTTCCCTGACCACTTTTCTTCCCCAGCTCCATCGGTTCCCTGACCCCTGCTGTGCCGTGCCAAGCTGTGTGGGCTCCTCTCCTTTCTCTCTGCTTGCTCTGCTCCTTACCCCTTACAACTCCCCTTAACTCAGGTGGACTCCTCTCCCCTCTCCTCCATTCCCTTCCCTTCTCCCTGCATGCTCTGCTCTCCATACCCTCCCTCCCCTTACCCCACACGGTCTCCTCTCCCCTCCCTTCCCTCACCTGGGCTTCTTTCCCCTCCCCTTCCCTTTCTCCAGGCGGGATCCTGTCCTCAATCCTCCCCCCCACCGCTTCCCTGTTCCCATGCACAGCAGCTCCTCTCCCGATCCCCTTTGCTTTCCCCACATGGCTCCTTTCCTCTCCCAAGTCCCCAACCCCTCCCCCCTTCGTGGTCTTTCCCCGTGCTCCGTGCTCGGTGATTCCTTCCCTCCCCGCAACTCCTCCCTCCTTTCCCTGTCCTCAAACGCGCCAGCTGCTCCAGCTCTCAGGCTCCTGCTGCAGCACTCCGCAGGCCGGATGAAAACCCTTGGCAAGCCAAAGTCCGGCCTGTGGGCCGTAGGTTGGACAAGCCTGGTCTAAAATAACACAATGATTTAAGTGCCAGCAGCCACTGGCACTTTGTCTATGCTCGGGCTCACAATAGTGAAACTGAACAGGTGGCAGCAGTGTGGGACATTGTTTGCTGAAAGGCCTAGCATAGACAACGCCTGTTGCACAGCAACTAGCACAATGGGGTTTCTAGACACAATTACAATATAAAATAATAAGTGTCTACACTAAAATCTGTTACCAGTTCTTTTTCACAACTTCCATGAACGCCTTTTTGTTAAAAGGGCTTCACAAGAGAAGTATACTACCCTGTCCCGATGGAAGCCAGAGATCCTTTCACATATTTAGGGAACGGAATGTGGTTTCAAATGTGCATATGTATGATCCTTAGGTCAACATAACGTTAAGTCATTTGCAGTGGTGGGCAAAGTTCAGATGGCTCTGCTGATTTCTGACAACTGCCCAGTAGTTCAGAAATTTATCCAAAATTATCTAACTTATACAGTTTGCATTACTGGGCTGAAATATTGTGACAGTAGGCTCTCTCAGGTACTGGAGCACTTCTGCTTCTGGTTGTACTAGGAACTAGGAAGAATACAAGAATGGAAAAATGATAATTAAAAAAATTTACATTTTTGCATCCCAAAAAAGGTATGTCCAACATTTTGTTGAATTTTGAAGGCTTCTTATTTTACCCAATGATCCCTCTGTACTCTGTCATGTAACACAGGCTGGTTGTGAATTGTTTTTTTCCGATCATGCTATTTATTCTTTACAGAGAGCACTGCCCCACTAGGTGGCATGTTGGTTCTTCCTCTTAGACATCTTTTACTATCTATGACATATTATGCTACAATAACTACATTAGCATCTAATACCAAAAATTAAATGGTTTCCAAAATAAAATGAGATTTATACAAGCAAACGTGCCATTGTCCCTCTCCTAACCTTCTGTATCGTATGCTCGATCTCCTTCCTAACGTCTTATTTCATTTCACATGCATATTGGAGGAAATGGTTGCAATGGGGCTTGGACTACTGCAGTAAAAGACAAATCTGAACTGAAAGGCAGCATTATATCACAGGGAAAATGAAGATGGAATATTTAAGGCTTTGATGTGAACTATCTGCTATTATGGCAATGTTTCAACTGATCTCTAAAGTCTCCTGCATTAGTAGGACTTGCCTGACTCAGAGAATGGCGAGTACCACCATTTTTTATCTGAATTCAACTAATTAGTCTAATCTGACAATGTGTTGATCTGGCATTGTTTCTGATTACAGACAGTGTACAAAAGATATTCCATAATGAAAAGAGAAATCAGATAGGGTAGGCATGTTACATCTTTCAGAAAATGACAATACTTAATCTCTCATATGTAGTCAATTTTCATCTTAAAAGTTAAGCTGCCATGGTACCACAGTACATTTTTCATTTTAGTCTGATATTTTAAGGAGCTGTTTCCACTTTCCAGAATGAAAAAGCCAGACTAACAGCATCAAAATAACTGGTCAAAATGTAACTTGGCAATGGAAAAGTTAATAAAATATCTGCATTTTTATAGCTCGATCATGGCTGTGTCATGGGATTTGACTTTATGTCCAACATAAAGAGTCTCATCAGATGATGATGAGATGGTGAAATTAAACAGAAGTAACTTTTTGTCACGAAGGGTATATGATGGGGGACATATAAATACGTCTCAGGCCACGTCTACACTGGTGGTGAAATTCAGCGTCAGTTGACAGGAGTTATGCAAGCTATGCAAAGTAGCTTGCATCACTCCCGTTGACTTCCTAACTCCCCTTCAGCGTGCTGCAGAGCAGGGGAAGAGGAGGGAAATTTAAATTCCCCTCCACTCAGGTAAGCAGATGTGGGGGGAGAAGGAGACGGCTGGCCCCAGCCCTGGGGAGCTGGCCTGAGCTTGGGCTTGGGACCCGGTGGCAGCAGGCAGGCTAGCTTGGGCCGGGACCCTGTGCCCAGTGGCAGGCCAGCTTGGGGCTGGAACTGGGGCTGGGACCCAGACCCCATGCCTGGCCATGGCAGGCCGGCATGGGGCTTGGACCCAGACCCCGTGCCCAGAGGTGTGGCAGGCTGGATTGGGCCTGGTGCTCTGGGGTGAGGGTGGGAGGGCGGCATGAGGGGGTAGGGAAATTTTTTCTGGGGCAGTGATGCCCCTGTCCCCAACACACTCCTGTTCTGGCAATTTGCTCCAGCATCAGTGGGAGGAGGAGTTCCATAAAATCCCAGTATCCTGTGATCCATGAATGAAAGGTGAATTGTGAAAACACTTAGTACTTCTAAAGCACTTTCCATATGATGACCTCAAGGCACCTAAGCAAAAACAATTAAGTAAGCTACACAATACTCCTCTGACACAAGAAGTATTATCCCTGTTTTTGAATGAGGAAACTGAGGCACAGGCTGATTGCCTTTTAAAATCAACAAAAAGACTCCTCTTGAGATCAAGCCTTAAATGACTGGTGGTTCCATGTCACAATGCAAGTTATAAACCCTCAAATCTTCACATTCTGTTTCTGCTTTCAACACCAAGCCATGCTGCTTCTTCATCACTTTGTATTTACCACTTCCCTTATCTGGAAAACAAATGAGTATCTTTGAAGAGAGAAGGGACTCTTAACTGATTACTGAACAGGCTGGGGGGCAAGAGGGAAGGAAAACCCCTCTGGCAGAAATCAATCCACTCAGATTAGGCGGGTAGTCTGTGAAATTGAAATTTGAGACTGGACTAGAGAAGAGAAATTAAGAAAAAGAAGAAATTAAGAAGACTTCCTGAGGGCATGGCATGCTGAGCTCCATGCAGATAGGCTCCCAGGCAGCTCAGGGAACCAGACTGCATGGGGCATAAAAACTTTGTCTTCCCATCACGGAGGGCGGGGAAAGAGGTGGAGCCATCACAGCCAATCAGGGAAGGTCTTGCCTTGCCCTGCCCTGCCTTCAATAAAATCTGCCCATGGGGGTGGGCTAAGCTTAGGTGAGGACAGTTTGCTAAACCTGTAATGCTTATTTCATCTGCATTATAACCACACTGATTTTATCTGTCTGGATTACTATTTGAGGAGCTTAAGGTGAGAGATGTTTTGTTTCTTTTGTTATAAACTCCTGGGCTATGTCTATATTTGCAAGTTAGGTTGACTTAAGGAGGCTTAAGTCGACCTAACTTAGCCTCTGTCCACACTGGACTTTCATTAAGTCGACTTAAGAAATTCCTTAAATCGACTTAATGAAAGCTTAAGTTGACTTAATAAGACCTGCCGGGTAGGTTGACCTAACCCTCCTTAGGTCAACCTAACTCTTCTTTAGGTCGATCTAAGCACAGTGTGGATGCTTAAGTCCACTTTGTTAAGTCGACCTAAGGGCAGTTAGGTCAATTTAACAAAGTGGACTAAGTCTACGACCATGGAAACCACTTTGTTGAGTCAACCTAATAGGGTTGACTTAAAGTTGACCTTATTAAGTCGAATTCCAAAGGGGTAGCTGTGTTAGTTTATTGTAGAAAGACAACAGAGTCCTGTGGCACTTTTAAAGACTAACAGATTTATTGATCGCATGCGATAAATAAATCTGTTAGTCTTTAAAAGTGCCACAGGACTCTGTTGTCTTATTAAGTCGACTTAACAAAGTCAACCTAACTTTTTGTAGCGTAGACATAGCCCTGGAAATCATGAAACCATAGCCCCATTGAAGCCATTACCAAAACTCCCATTGACCTCAGTGGGGCCAGGATTTAATTCCATGACTTTTTCTCCTTTGATTCTTAATTAATCTTAGTTTAAATTCAAAATGATTATATTGAATGTTGTTTGGATGAGGTACTTTGAAAGGGAAACAACCTTTTGAGCTTGTAGGAGAAGCGGCAAGGGAAAAAGAGGCATCTATCCTGGAGTAATTGGCCAAAGATACATCTAAATAAGTCCCAACCATACACTGACTATGGTCAGAAGGGACATGGGGAAAGCTAGCCAATCACAAGAATGATAGGACTAAGGGTGGTAACAGAACCTATGAAACTTGTCTCTGTTCTAACTCCTGCTCTGTTCCTCCCCCTCCATCTTCCCCCCCTCTTTTATTTAAAGGCAGAGAAAGAGAAGGCAGAGAGAGAGAAATGTTTTTTGTTATAAAATTCTGTACCCACAGTTTGAAATACAGCCCTACCTCAGGGGCTACGAAGTTAGCTGTGTAGCAAGGTGTCATGAGCAATCCATTCTCTGCTCTCAGCTGTTTGGCAAATCCAAAGTCACAAATCCTGATGGAATCTGGGTTTCCTGACTCATCCATGTAGAGAATATTACTGGGCTTCAGATCTCGGTGCACAACCTTCATGGACACAAATCAAAAGGGCATTATCACATAGTTTGCAGGCTTTATTGCTGCCATTCCAAATTTTTCCTGGAGGTGGGGAGTGTGTGTGGAAATCAACTGGGTTGTTTGGAACTTTAAATAAATTATTTCTGCCTTAAAAAAGTGGGCCTTTGTAGAACATTATTTTTTAAAAAAGAGTGAACTGAGAGAATGGATACAGAATTGCACTTCTGTTAAAATCAGAAATAATAATACAAATTGCATCCTCTGCTGATATATAAGTGGGAGGCACATGTTCCAGCAGAGGCATCTCTTTTATGGGTTAGCAGAGGGGATTACTATACAAATAAAATACATCCTCTAAAGTAGAGGAAGCTCTTTGAATCTGAATTTCTTAATCTTCCAATTTAAAAAAAAAAAAAGAGAGAGAGAGATATCTTTGCCAAAGGCAGAAAGTGTGGACTTGTTTGAATGTGGTGATCCGCCTTTAACTGCTTTTAACATGAGTGGCTCACAAATGAAGGGAGACATTTTCATTTTTCCTCATTTACCTTCCTAAAAAATCCTTTATGTAGTGATGATGTACACTGTTAAACAGCTGCTGTGTTTCACTAGAAGTGGCTGCATTTCATTGGTAGGTAAATGAATGATATAAGCTGTATCAGTCATGCAAAACTTTCATGAAAATGATTCCATCTTGGTACAAAATGAACTCCTCCTGAACATGATGGTGATAAAGGAAAAGATACACATGCCCCAGATAAACAAACAGGGAGAGTTTTTCAAATTGCTATATGTAGGGGGCTTGAATTTCAAAAGTTGTGTTCTTAATAGGGTGTCAGAATCCTCCCCCATCAAGTGCTCAAATCAGCATTTATGCTTAAAAATCGGCATTTGTTTATGCACCTAAATGCTGATATGAGTATCCAAGGGGTAGGATTTTGCTATTTTATTGAAGAGCTCATATGTGCTCACATGGTGCTTGGATACTACAATAATAACTGTGATATGAATAAGTAATAACACCTACACAATTTGAAAAATTAGAATCCTTGGGATGAAAGGCATTTTGTAAATATAAGGTATTTGGGCTGGAGAATGGCAGGACTGATTGTGAACCCATTTCACAAACTGAACTAATTTTTAAATGTAACTATTCAATATTAAAAAATTAACCTTTTCCACCTGTCATTTTTCTAAGAGTCAGTTTTTACTGAGTGACATGGAGAACAGAGGTAATAAATAATACTTACTCCCTGGGAATGTAGATAGTCCACAGTCTTGGTAATGGTGCAAAGGACAGCACTAGCCTCTCGTTCTGAGAAACACTTCTGTCGAAGGATTCGATCTAACAGCTCTCCTCCTCGCATTAGCTCCATCACCAGGTACACATATTTCCCATCATCATACACCTAGAAGAGCAAAGGAAGCAATCATATATCATCGATCCATTAGACTAATAAACAGTGGTCACTCTGCAATATCTTGGCATGTTACTTCAAGATGTTGCAAGAAGAAAAGAGAGATAACACAAGAGAAATAAATTTTATGCTCCTTGTCTTTAATACCACAAAGCAAACATATTACAAAGGGGGTTAATCTCCACTTTCTTCTCATCTGTGGAGCAACTATCCATCCTATCTTGATCTGCATAGAAACCTAGTTTTCATAATTTGTGATCAAGTCTGAAAAATATTAAACCAAGCTGCAGAAGCAGTGCTATCAAATGCAGCCTGAAATTTCTCCTGGTGCAGGCCCAACCTTCCTCAAAATTATCTGCACTCTTCCAGTTCTACAGGGTCACATTTGCCATTTTAAATATCAATGTTTCCTTTGTCTCATGATCAGCCAAACAAATTGCATTATGACCAGCCAGTACTTACTTTCCATGGTATCATATTATACATGCTTTGTTATTCTGGTGAATAAGTTGTTGGTATCAGTTGCAATGTATGATTACATTTTCAGTCAATGGTGTAATGAGAACAAATACAGTTTTTTTGTCCAAACTGGAATATAGAACTCTTAATTTCATACCCCTTTGCTAGATTGGGCATTTACATTTACATTGGGCATTGTAATATTTGATGCTAAACCTTTTGGAAGACAGAGAAAGCCTCATGCTGCTGATTTGAAGGCAATTTCTAACTATTAGGGATCAGGATGAGATCTTCATGGGGACCACATATACCTAGCAGTTTGTTGAGCCTTCCTCTAAAGCATCTGGTGCTGGCCACTGTTGGAGACAGGATACTGGACCAGATGAATATAAGTCTGATCCAGTATGGCCGTTCCTGTGAGTAGAGACTATGGGTAATTTCTGTGTGTTTCTGTCTACTGAAACAAACACGCACCACATACCACTACACTGTAAGTGCTGTCATTTGTAAGACTATTGTTCAACCAAATGCCTAGTGACTACCAAATGTAAATAGAGATACCTCCAAAGGTCTGGCTTTACATACCAAACTTGCCTCATTTCTTAGTGGACGTGTTGGGAATGTTGGGAAGGTGAATGGAAGGTTAAGAAACTTGTTTGAATTGACCTTTTTAACCCTCCAGATGATCAAACAAGGAGTCTTGTGGCACTTTTAAAGACTAACATATTTATTTATCGCATGAGCTTTCATCAGATGCTTTGAAGAAGCAGGATTTTCTCCCACGAAAGTTCATGCGATAAATATGTTAGCATTTAAAAGTGCCACAGGTCTCCTTGTTTGTTTGGCTGACCTAGACTAACACGGCTACTCTTTGGAACCTTCAGATAATGTGACTCACCTTTCTTTGCATGTATATATAGACCTAACATACTGCAGTTTTTGCTTCATGCATCTGAGGAAGTGGGGTATAGTCTATGAAAGCTAATGCCTTAATACATTTGTTAGTCTTTAAAGTGCCACAAGACTCCTTGTTTGTTAGGTTGTGTTTGTGTTCTCTTAATGTTCCCCAACTCTTAGAAGTGGGGAGGCAGAGAATCTCATATTTTATTACTTGAAGTTTTGGGAGGCCACATGATCAGTTTTCCATCTTCCACTGGAATCAAGAGCTCTGAACTTTGTAAATACACTATTCCAGGAGCTCCAACATAAATGAACTCACAGAGGTGTGGGTTTTTTTAAGGGAGTGGCAAATCTGTAGTCCTCCACCCAAGAGCATACCATGACTCAGAAGCAGGCTTCCTCTTTTTCCTTTACTGTCATTTATGAGACAGCTGAACCACTGGTAGGCCTCATTTGTATTAAGGGATTTTATCAAGACTATTTTCCAACAGGACTGCTACCAGTTGGATTCCTTGTGTAGACAAGACTGACAGCTTACAACAGAGAAAAGCGATAAGAACACCAGAAGTCATTTTGGCTTGAGGACTCTGGCTGGTACTGCCTTTGGTGCAGTTCTGGACGTGGTGAGGAGGTAGCACTGGTCTGTAGCATAGACAAGGCCTTAGAGATGTTATCTTTCAAATTCAATGTTTAAAGTAAGGGCTCTTCTGTTTGTCTTTTCTGGCTGTTCAATGGAAGTTAAAGACTTCATGACACTAAAAAAGAAACAGGAGAAGCCCTACTGGCCTTGTTAACAACCCTTCTCTCAGTAAAACAAGTACGGAAGGATGCAGGGCAACAGTTATTGAACAGGGAGTAGCAGTTCCAGTTATCCACAGGATACAGGTTATCATTACAGGTACATCCACACTGGAGCCTTAGGTCGACTTAAGGACGGTTAAGTCGACCTACAGACCACTGCGTCCACTCTGGGCGCTTATTAAGTCAATTTAAGCGCTTCCTTAAGTTGACTTAATAACACCACCTCTTAAGGTCGAGCTGAGGCTAAAGTCGATCTTATTAAGTTGACTTAAGCCAGTGTAGACGGGGGATAGCCCTTAAGTTGACCTAATTGGCCTCCAGGCCCCCTCGCAGAGTTCCTGGCCACTCCTCCGTTGACCTAGCACTTGCCAGTGTGGACGCTGGGCTATGGAGTCTCTAAGTCGACTTAACAAGGTTGACTTTAAGCCAACTTGAAGCCGACTTTGGTTAAGTCGACTTAACAGAGATTCCAGTGTAGACGTGCCCTACAAGTCTTCGACAATCTCTTTTGAAACAAAACAAGGAGTCCTGTCCACTTTTAAGGACTAACAAATGTATTTACTGCATGAGCTTTCATGGGTAAAATCTCACTTCATCAGACGAATGAAATGGAAACTAGAATATGGAAGGGGATGTTTGAAAGTTTTGATTATGAAAAGTTTTGTAAAATAGGATTTACTTTATCCAGCCTTATGGCCCATTTCAAGTATGCTTTTAGCTAGAGTTGGCCAAACAGTATTTGTTGAATTACTGGTCTGATGAACCTTGCTGTTTTTGTGTCCTGTAATTTATTCAATGAACATTTTTTTCTGGGATTCAAATAGCTCTAGTTTAAAATTGTGACTGACAATAAAAACAAGATTTCTAAATTACAGAGCAGGTAAGCTTGATATTAAAAAGAGAACTATTTAAAGCTGATGCGCCCAGAGACTACTCACATCTTTCAGAGTAATGATGTTTGGATGCTGCCCATATCTCAAGAGAATCTCGATTTCTTCAGATGGGTCTCGTTTGCTCTTGTCAATTATCTGGAATAAACGAAGCACAAATCAGTAAGACCCAGGGTGATTGCAAATCACCAAATATAACATCACCCTCACCAAATACAGCAATGTCTAATTTAAATGTACTAACATTAAATATTCATCTGATAATTATTGTCCTAGGACAGGACAACCAAAGTTCTGTGACACCAAGAACCACATTGGCAACATGCCAGAAAACAGATGGCACAACATCCAATTTGCATGTCGTAGACGTGAGTCCGTACCCCAGCCTTCCTTTTTATTCTGGCAACTTTGTGATCATAATTGTGGGCACAAGGGGTGTTGTTTGAACATCTGACTACTTGAATAGTGTCATAAAAACTAAATGCACACAGCCATAACAGTGGCTTGTATTTGCATCCTCTTGGTAGATAAAGAGAAATTGCTTGTCAGATATATGTTTTCATTGCTGATTAAGCTGTGAAAGACAATTACAGTCATACAGGAGATATAACAGATGTGAGCTGTGGCCATTTGCATTCATTATTCTCTGTGGGCCACACCATGATATTGAACTAAAGGGTAACCATGGGCTGCACTCGGCCCTCAGGCCAAACTGTGGTCATCTGAATTGTAGGAAGTAAACATCAACTGCTTAGTACAGTCACAGTTTTCTGTATTCAACCCATGCATACATCTATCGCATTGTACAGGCGCATAACAGTTCTAAATTCTAGTCTTTAGACAGCAGGTCTAAGGAAAACATTATGCCTGCTGCTAAATGCCACCCCTGCAAGCAGAGCCTGCTGTTAGGATGTCATTTATTTCTCCTCAACACTTCTACCTGCTACACTTGGGATGTCAGTCAAAGAGGCTTGGTCACTTGCCCAGCTGAGAATACTGCTTTCAGTGCTGAATGTTAAATGGTTCTTCATTTCTTAAATGTAAATGACAAATATGAAACAAAAGTCATTACAAAGCAATTAGAGGAAATTATCCTTACTGTGCAGTCTCAGTTGAGACTTCATAACTAATGTTGTAAGATCCATTCCATTAGAAACCTAATTAAAAAAAAAATCTTTTGGTCTGAATTTCTCAGGGCCAGAAGAGACATTTTTTTCCCCCTGGGAAGTTTTGGGGGTATTTCCAGATGCACTTTAGGATAACAGGGCTCTGAAAAAATAATTGTGACATTTTCACAAAATCATAACTCCACAGAGCTTTTGGCTATATCCACACTGGCAAGTTAGTTCGAATTAAGGAGGCTTAATTCAAACTAACTAAAGCCATGGCTACACTAGGCTTTAATTAGTTCGAATTAAGGGCTTCCTTAATTCGAACTAAGTTCGAATAGGGCATTAGAAGTAAGGGTTAATTCGAACTAACTAGTTCAAATTAACCAATGTGGCCATGTTAATTCGAACTAATTTCTTAGTTCGAACTAACCGGCCCATTGAAATGAATGAGGATCGCTGATTCGAACTAAGCAAGTGCCATGAATGGCACTTGCTTAGTTCGAACTCATTTTTTCTAGTTCGAATTAAGCTAATTCGAACTAACTAAAATTAGTTCCAATTAGTTAGTTCTAACTAACTAATTCAAACTAATTTTAGTAAGTGTAGACATAGCCTTTGATTCTTAAGGCTTCAGACTTCAGATACATGTAATTCTCTATGAGAACTTGTACATAACATAGATGTAACACAATTTTCATTCACAACTAAATATTTCCTGAAAACACTGACTTTCTTAATATTGATACATTTTAGTACACATCAGCTGTGGCACACATTTGAATTTATTGTGGAGATCAGTGGTTGGGGATATATATTTGAGGATACCTCAGTGATTTGATTATTTGTCAATAGTTGGTTCACACATTAAAGTATACGTCAAGAGTGTGGGCCAGCAGTAGTTGTGCACATTTTTGAGTAAATGTTGAGAAAAGGAAAAATTCCAAAAACAAGTGGCAGGAAAAACATCCTAGTAGCAACTTCTCCTTAGACTAGTGTTATTCATCCAGCTTACGGAAACCTAGCAGTTCTCAGAAAACAGTGGATACTCTCATCAAATGAATACTCATAGGGTGCGTCTACACTTGTAAATTAAGTCGACTTAAGCTTGCTTAAATCGACTTAATTTACTCTGCGTCTACACTACACTTTCCTTAACTCAACTTAAGCAAGCTGCTTAAGTCGACTTAAGGAAAATTAAGTCGACTTTGTTAAACCTCATTTAAAGTCGACTTTAGGTTTAAGTCGACTTTCTAAAGTTGACTTAAGCCAGTGTAGATGTGGAGTACCCCTAAGTCGACTCTAAGTTGACTTAGGGCTCTCCAGGACTCCACCACTGCCCTTCCTGCTTGGGGGGTGGTGGCACAGGGAGAGCCTGGCATTCTCCCCCACAGGGCAGGGGTCTGCCCCATGCCCTGCCAGGGTCCCTGTCCCCCTTTGTCCCATTGTACCCAGGTACAATGGGGCAAAGGCTGAGCCCCCTTGCCACCATGGACCTGTCCAAGGTCCCCCTAGCCCCTACAAGTCAACCTAGGCATCCAGTGTGGATGCTCTAGGTCGACTTTGTAGGGTCCCCCCTAAGTCGACTTAAAATTTAAGTGTGGACATGCTAAGTTGACTTAACAAAGTCGACTTAAATTCACAAGTGTAGACATAGCCATAGAGATTTAACATGTCCCAATCAATCAGTAATTGTTTCATATAGAAAGGTATCCAAGGGAAGGTCCTCAACTGGAGAAGTGGAAGGGAATATATAGCTCCTGTGAAGTCAATGGAGCTATACTAATTTACATCAGCTAAGGATCTGGTCCCCTGGTATTTAGTCAGCAGAATGAGAGATGCCTTTACATGGTCTTAATTTGTTTTCATCTCATGTATTTCTATAGAAGTAAATATCAAGTAATGCATGCATTATACAACAACTAGGATTAAATCAGAAATACAAAAAAAAATCTACTTTCAGAGAACATTCTATTTATTTTATTTCAAAAGAAAAGAGAACACAAATGCACTTTAAAAATCTCAGCCATTGACTCAATACTGACAACTAACTCTCAGCTATGAACCACTTTGCCACTCATTTAATAATAAATAATATGTATTATTCATGATGCTTTTAATCTGCAAAGTGTTCTACAAACACAATTAATCCCCATAATAAACTTGGTTAATAAATACTATATCAGAAACTGTTAAATAAATGACTTGTCCAAGGCCACAAAACAAAGGTCAGAGCTGGGAACAGAACTCCTTTATTCCCGACGGGCAGTCCACTAGGACATGCTAGACTAGATTGTCACCTTGATGATCCCTCTTTTCAACATTGTCACAGTAGCTTACAGATGACCTGTGACACATGAAGTAATAAGGGAGAGGCTGCATCACCGAAGACAGAAATCTCTCTCCTATTCAGACTGGAATTTTTAGATTCTTATGCTGCAGTGGTCACAGAAGCAAAGTTGTCATTTTGCCTGCCTAAATTCCTCCTGCAGTTTCAATTTGATATCGTTATTTTCTTCTGTGCTAATACAAAATTGTTGTGATGTACCATTAAACAGCAGCCAGGTTCCAGCCTGGAGGGGGAATCATTTCAGCAATGGATAAAGTGAGTCACAAAATGGCTAGAAGAAGATTTGAGCACTCACAATTGGGGCCCGATTTTAAAAAAATTTCTGGAGTATTGGGTGCTAAGTTCTTTTGAATATCTAGCCACAAGTGTCACCAAATGAGCTCTTGGGTGCAGAGAACATTTGAAAAGCTTGCCTTGTTTCAAGTGCTCCCTTGACATACCAAAATGAGCCTTGCTCTCAGTAATTATGCAGATAATCCAAATACAATCAAGCAAGATTCTAATGGGCTACCCAGATTGGTGGAGGGGCTGAGATACTTTAGTGAGCTCAGGTGAGGCTCAGATGCCATTTGCAGTAGATTGTGCACATCTTTCTAGTATGATTGACATTCTCCTTTCTTGCATGCTTTGATCAGCAGTGAAACAGTTAACAAGACAGACACGGGTTTCCATCATCACATCGGGGTCAATGTTGTTTCCTTTTACTCATGCTTCATGTTTAAGCCAATCTCTAATTATTAGAGATCAGGATGAGAACCAATGTCACCCCTCTGCCTGTGGAAAGGTTCTAACACCTTCTGAACCATCATGTGTTGGCCACTGTTGGAGACATGTACTGGAGTAGACGGACGTTGACTGTATGCCAGTGTGGCAATGCAGTGTTTCTATCGTCCGTGTTAACACCTCATTCATTTGAGAGGGAAAACCTCTCACTACACAGAGCTATTATTTTGGTCTTTGTGCTCCAAATAAGCAGCGCTGCGTTGACTGCACTGCTTCAAAAAGGGCTATGGATTACTTTTCCAGAAAGAGTGACCTTAAATTCTGGGAAGATGAGATGCAAACTGTTGAGCTCTGAATACATTTGTTGAACCTTCAGATAGGCAGCCAAACTTCCGAATGCTGATTGGCACCCAATCTGCAAAGGGTTGTTCTGCAGATCTGGGATTACCAAGGGTGGTGAGAAAATTTCAGGAAGGCAAGGCAATCTTTCTGGAGATATGTGCTGAACTAGACCCAGAGTTGCAGCCGCAGTGTGCCAACAGACGACCATGCAACTCTCCCCCATAACATCCAGACTAAAAGTGAGCAATTTCTCAGTCTCAGATTTTACTTTACCTCCCTTCCAGACATAATGAAAGTGCAGGGAATAATAGCTAGGGTTCGGCAATGATATTCTGAAGAATTCACTGTTACCAGCTTTTCTCTACGTAAGCCTGAGAAAAGCCATTAAGAGTTTTGCTATCCCTGTGGTAAAGCTTTTATACTGGCATACGGTGCATGACTTTTATTATACCTCAGTGGGAAGCAGTGCTTCTTGGAGTTTTATGGGCAAGCAGTATGTCTACCTCCTGTAAAGTCCTAACACCAACCAAACTTCTTTTCTTGGACGCGCTGTCTCAAAAAAACCTTTGCATTCTGCACAAAAGCATATTTTTCATTATTCAAATCTGCCACTGGAGCAAGGTGGTGTAGAGGCTACAGCTGCGCCCTGCTGCTGGCTGCCGTTTTGAGCTGGTGAACAGCAGTGCAGGACAGATGAACAAAGGGGAAAGAACAATAGGTAGAAGGGCTTGTGCCCTCTTTGGTGTAGTCCTAAAAACTGGGGCTTAGCTGGGGCTTTAGCATGAGACCGAGGCCAATTACCCAGCCGGAGGAGCTGCCATGTTGGAAATGTGTATGGGGGAGCCAAATGGACAGCATGAGCCAAGGGAGAGAAGGAGCTGGGACTTCAGACTCAGAAAAGGTTATAATCGACATCTATTTACAATGGCAGCAGCCATGGGACTCCTGGCGCAGAAGGTAGCCTGGCAGTACATTTTAATGAGAGATTTCCCTCCATAGGATCAGACTCCTCAGTCCCAGCTTGGGTTGCTACCAGGAATTGAGGTCAGTTGCTGACAGGCAGGAATCAAGCTTTTCCTCTACCTAGCCAGCATCAGAGTCCTGAGTCCTAAAGAGATCCTGGCTTTCCTCAGTGATCTTTTCACTGGCCTCCTCATGTTTATGCTCCAATGAGAGTTGCTGGTCATCTTTGTGTGTGGGGGTGAGGGGGGAGGGGGGAAGGGAAGAGAGCAGGCTCCATAACCTTCCTAGGCTCAGTGGTTATGAAACTGAGTAAAATCATGTCCAGCTCTTCAAAAAATTGACAGGTTACATGTACTCTGCTGGATATCTGCCTAGCATCCTTTGTTTTAATGCAGGTCCTCCTGAGCTCTTTACGCTTTATCCAGCACTGATTGACCCCTCATGCCAAGCAGATGTCCATGAACAGATCTTTATTCTATTAACTAGCCATAAGAGCTTCCTGCACTGATGCGTCTCCCTCAATAGCAATGAGATCTAAAGTCTAGGTGTGCCTCCAAGCAGCTGTTCGAAACAGGATGCAAAGCTTCTGAAGTAATATTGCAGCTACATTCTTGATTCCAGGAGCAAATGGGCAAAATCTGGCCCTATGTCAGCTTTTAAATGGGGCATGATGAGGCAGCAGAAGGTGGAATGTAGCTAAGCAGGTTGGTCAGTAATAGCCACCTGCAAAGCAGTGTGGGACTGCTGTTGGAGGATTGCCCAAGTCATGAACAGCAATGCTGTGTACACACAAACAATGAACCAAACTATTGTGCTGCGCAGCAAAATTATTTCTTTTGGAAAAAAGATTCATAACATATGTGATGTTTGTGTCATGTGTACACAAGCATTTTCAAACCAGATTAATTTGTCTTAATCCTCTCTCTCTCTCTCTCTCTCTCTCTCTCTCTCTCTCTCTCTCTCTCTCTCTCTCTGTATTGCTTTCAGACCACATTTCTTGCACAGAGACAGTCTGGTCTTTCTCCATCCCTCCCCAGGTAATAAGCTGAAATTACAGCAAGGAGGGTTAGGTTGGACATTAGGAAAAAATTCCTAACTGTCAGGATGATTAACCACTGGAATAAGTGGCCTAGGGAGGTTGTGGAAGCTCCATCATTGGAAGTTTTTAAGATCAGGTTAGACAAACATTTCTCAGGGATGGTTTAAGATGGTACTTGGTCCTGCCATGAGTGCAGTGGACTGGACACAATGACCTCTCATGGTCCCTTATGGTTTCTATGATTTTATGTGAGGCCCTATGAGCTCTTTCCTCTCTTCATGTGCAAGGGATAAACTTTTCTATAAGGAATTGTTACCCTCATTTTGAACTGCACTCAAGTTAATGTACACACACGAGCACACATACCAGTAAGTAAGAGACTTCAATTGTCTGTTTCCAGTGCTGAGGTTTAGAATAATGTGAAAACGTGCCTCTATTGATATTTCTCTCTGTGTTTTCTGAGGTGAACAACACCAACTCAGAAAGTCATCACAATATATCAGTAGTTCAGCAGAGGAGATACTAATTACTCTGTAGTGCTTTTTTGAAAAGCAGAGGTGTTAACTATTGTACTTCAGAAATTTAAAGTAGTGAGCCATCGAGCCACTCAAAATAGATTTTTCTCTGTGTGCCAAACTCCCATGGGTTACTGAAGTGCTTATCTGGATAAATTCTGGATGAAGCATTTCCTGAGCAGAGTGGGTTCAGTGCAGATGGTATACTGCCTCTTACTCTTTCACTAATACAACCTTCCTGTATTTTACTGACTAGCCAAAGACAGGTATATTTCCTTCCAGGAGGAGTTTATGGCAGAAGCCTCATGATGACATTTTAAAACAGAGGAAGCCCCAACTAAAGAATTACACTGAACTCTGGTTACCTTAACTAAGTTAGGAAGCAAGTTCAAGTATGGAACAATCATTGTCTCAACCATAATGAGCAGGTATGACCAGTCCTACAAGTCTTTTGCATGCTGAACTTGCACGGGCTTGTCAGTCCTCACTTGCCAAATAGGAATTCTATGCATGGAAGGCTTGTGAAATCAGAACCATGAATTCTAGTTTTAAGAAAAATGGTAGCCAGTTCTGCCACTCTTACTTCTTGAGAGAAATCTAACTAAATGTTTCTGGAGGTGGAGCTGTGATTTAACTCTGGTTCTGCCACTACCCTGGACTATGGCAAGAGTCTTTCAAATGCCGACATTCATTGCACAGGAATGTTATGTATCACATTCCCAGGGAGCTCTATGGGTGCATTATACAGCACTGAAATGATTAAAGGTTAGAGCTTGGAAGGAAGGACCATAAATACTTCCCTTTGATTAGCAGCCAGGGAAAAGATGCCAGCTATGTAGAGAGAGCAGAGAGGAGGAGGAGAACGGTCACACTCTCACTGATCATAGCTGCTTTATCTTGTATAATGCGCTTTGAAGTGTTCTTAAGAAGGCTGTTTGGGATTGTAGTATAGGTTAATCACATTTAACACAGCTGTATGTCACACTACCACATTATATGATTTGTAAGTGCTTTAAATGGGGGAATAAAAAAGAAAATTCATTCCATGGTCTGAACACACTATGTACGCCTCATATCTGTGATGCATTTAATATTCACGTCACCCAGATATAATTGTTCCTTTAACTATAGCTAGGATAAACATCACTTTTGTAGAAAAGAGGTGGAACAGGGTGTGCAGAGATTTTAAAATAGGCTGGTTCATCTTTAATATTAAATTCAAAGAGAAGTGACACCAAGATAGAATTTTGCAGTTTCTGTATTGCTGGTTTCCATTTCAATCATATTTCCTTCTAAAAATAAGTCCTATTTATGCCAAGCGTTTGTTTCAATTTGCTTCCTTTTTATTGTTACTCAGGCTGGATGAAAATCACTGCAGAAATGCTAAGATTATTTAAAAGGACATGATACAATTTTACATTTAAGATATCTCAGAGGAGAACTAATCCAAGTCAAATAGTTTATGGGGGGGATAGTTTACTCCGCTATTACGTTTAATTAGTTTCAGGGATTCACTCACAACAGAGTTAAGCCTTTGAGAAAAATAGTGGAATGAATATTTTTTAAAATAGGCTTAATTAGCAGTAAACAACAAATAATGATACGGTCATCAGAACAAGCTGTATGGGTGAAATGTAAAGCTCTCTACAAACAGATCATGTCCAGTTATTTCTACTACTTGCTGACTCAGTATTCACAGCTTTAGCTTGCAGTTAACCCCCAATGACTTAGCACTCGTATGGTACGGTACTTTTTATTTTCCAAGCAATGTATAAAAATTAACTAATTCAGCCACAGAGCCCCACCCAGTACAGTAGGAAAGGATATTTTCTAGCTAGAGACTGTACAGGCTGGGAGTTTCCATGGAAAGGGCTCTGGACTGGGGGGTTGGGACTTTGGATGTACTCTGTGACCTTGGGAAAAGCACATTATCTCTCTTAGGCTCAGTTTCCCCATCTGTAGAATGGGTGGATAATACTTCCTTTCCTTTATAATGCTCTGTGGATGCTAGAATAGCTAAATATTTTTGATATACAGAAAAAATTCTTAAAATAGCATAGAATCCAAACTCATGAAACAAACAAAATAAATCATGGTCTCTGAAAGAAAAATAGAACATCTAATGATCAAATTCCATCCAAAATATTCAGGTGGTTGGCAGGCTGAGTGCGAAAAGAGAGATATGATCCTATTAAGCTGTAGAAAAACTACTGTCTGATGTTTCCATTCTCAAAAAGGGTCCGGTTTACAATGAGAATGTTATCCACTTCTTACGCTGCAAAAAATGCTGAAAGGAAGGGATTATAAATGTTATGACCAAATGGGAAGGAGGAGATAGGAATACTTAATCCTGAATAGATTAACATCAAATTTTCATATAAGGTTATTAATTTACTTCATACCATTAGTCAATATCATATATGAACCAGAATGCTTTGCATTTATGCTAAATTGTATAACTATGAACAGGATTCCCAGAAAGCTTTGTACCCGCTTTATTGTGCAAATATACTAATAATTGACTGTTCTAACATTTGTTTTTTGTATGTGCAAAATCTATCAGAAGTAAGATGCATATTCTGTTAAGGAGTGTTATATATGAATTGAGAGTGGGGCACTATTAGTACAAAATAGTCAATGTCTCTACCGTCTAAGACAATTTCTATTCATCAATCTACTAACTCTTTGAACATTATTGTGTATGGTTGGTACAGATGCCCTTATACCTTGAAAAATAAGTATGGAATTAGATAAGGCAAAGGAAGTAAGGTGCATTTTCTGTCTGTCATAAACAAGTGTACTATAAATATAAGTCAAATTCAGTTCATACTTTTGGACAGACAGATTAAAGATGTAAGGTGTGATTGCTGCAAGCCTGTTTCCTGAACTGGTGAAGTATGAACCTCTCTATTTGTGCTGATTTCTCTATGTTTAATAAACTGATTGACTCAAGTTGTCTGAAACTGTGTTACTTGATAATCAAAACAGAACCCTAACATCACCAACCAAGTCATGGACAACACTATGACCTGTATTCACAGACACTCCTCCACTGGTCCATTAACAATAAATGAAGCCTGGACCCATTCAAGGGGTCACCAGGCAGACCAAAGGGTTCACTGCAACAAATAAACCTCACCCTTCACTGTTCATGGCATTCCTATTTCCTTGCCCTGCCAACATCACCTCTTGCTCCCAAGTGCTTGGGGTGGACTTCAGATCTCATTGGCAGCGCTCCCTTAGGCCCTTCAATCTAAACTGTATTGTTCCACAGACCCCCTGTCCCACTCAGGTCCATTGATCCTGCCTCAGATTTATTCTTGCTTCCTCAGCCTTCATTTCCAAGCCAACGGTATATGGCAGAAATCCGTGTGTGTACTCAAATTAAAACCATTAGGAGAATGAGACTAAGTGAAACTTTGAAGCTGTTTTCTTGTGAGTAGAAGCCTAACCACAAACCTCAGAAAATGAGGATGGCATACAAATTAAGCTGTGTATGTTACCGCATGAAATTGTGGTAAAATTGTTCATTATGACCCCAAATTCAGCATGGAACTTATTCACCTTGCTGAATCAGGGCCTATATATATGTATCAACTCTTAGGAGTTGTTTAGAAGAGGAGAATTAGAGAAAGATTTTAAAATATTCCCACAGATCAGAAATAAGAGCCTCATAAGCCTTCCCTATTCCATTTCCACACCTTTGTTCTTGCTACCATTTTTAACTCCATAAACTCTCTATCTATCATATTTGTAAAGCACTACTCACTGTTGTACCTAGGTATTCCCATATCATCCTCTGCACACACAACTTGAGCTATTATGAATGTCCGCACCTTCCCTTTTGCAGAATACCACATAAGCAGCTGAGCTTCCTGACAAGTAGGCCCCATGTGCAAATCTGTAATCATCCACAAAGGGCTAAAAACTCAAGGATTTTATGTCCAAATCTGTTCTGAAAGCTGTGTTTCTTGAATGACATCATGCATCATCATCTACTGGTGCAGCTACCAGCTGAAGCATTCTTTGGCTGCTGTTAAATACCTCTTACTAAACCCTTCGACCTACAGGGTTTTATAAATCTTAATCAGTGTTTCAAAGAAGAACGACAGTGGAAGTACTGATTTTTTCCTTCTCTCTTCCCAGTTTCTCCAACTTTTTCTCTCCATTTCTCGAACACCTTCATTTTTCATGGCTATGTTTTGCATTATTCTCATCAGTGTTAGATCAAACCTGTTCTTATCTGACAGCAATGATGTCTTGAGTATGTCCCTCAGGAGTTCATGCTACTGGCCATCTAACTTTTTCTCTAAACTTTTTCTTAGCTTCAAGCCATTACCTCTTGTCTTGCACTCCTCAGAGATTGAATATTTACCCTCTATCACCGTGAAGATTTTGATCACGTCCCCTGGACTCTTATCTTTCCCAGATTATACACATTCTAGCTTTCCCAAGCACTTCTAATATAGTATGCCTTGCAGTCCTTATAGAATATCTATTGTTCATTCTCAGTATTTTCCCTAGTTGTCTGTATTCCTCTTTAAAATATGGAGACTTAAAATGCATAAATTATTTCAGATATAGTCACACAGGGCTATCTAAAGCAGCACTGATACCTCTAACTATACTAGGACTATAATATTAGCTAATAGTTCATGGTCTGTGATTATCCCTATATATTAAAGTACCATAAAACAATCTGAATACAGAGGTGTGAAAGACAGTGTGAGGGAAATCTATTAATCTGTTTTACTGTCTAAATAAAAGTCCTTTCTCATAACCATAATGAAGGATGGAGACAACAGACTTACTTTATGCTGCCCTTTGCTAGAAATGTTAAAATCTTCATGATTTCCTCCTGAAAAATATCTGGCATATACTGATCATTCTCAATGCCTATAGTCTGATGAAGGGAACTGGGGAGAGCTGGGGCTGGGGGATATCTTGTGGGGAAATATTGGAACATAGTTGTTATTTGATGTGATCTGGTCCATTCTAAATATTTTAGGCAAAAGATTTCCTTTTCATAAGCATATTTGTAAGTAATCTCTGGAAGGGTGCAGTTAACCCCCAGAGATAACATTGGAGACAAGAAAATCATTCCAACCTTTCATTCAGCTGGGTGGTAGAATTTAAACAGGGGGCTTTTGGGTCCCTGGCAGCACTTTAACTTGTTCTTGATGCCAACACTTCCCAGTAGTGTTGGGTTTTATACTACAGTGTTCCTGGATTGGAAATACAGAGCCGAACCCCAAGATCCTTACTCAGTCCTCACTTCCACATCCCCCCACTAATGTCAATGGAATTTGCATGACAAAGGACTAAGTAAAATTTTGAGTAAGTACCTCAGGATTTGGTATATACACATCTATCCCATCACCTACTTCATTATCTAATCAGCTTTAACACTGAGCGTTATTTTAGTTCCTGCTTGGCTTCAGGAACACTGCACATTTGATGCTATCCAGTTATACTGTATGCTGGGTTTGTTCCATTTACTGTGAAACTTGTTTCACTGTTAAATTTTTAAAAAAGTTTCTTAAAGTTACCCTGATCTTGCAAACTAAGCAAACAAATGGACTCTGTATCCTATGCACAGCTGGGCTGAAATCAGTGGGGCTATGTGTGGGCACTTGCTCCCAGAACCTGGCAAGAGTGGGGACAAAGGACATAACAAATCTGAGATTTTCCATTGGTATTCTCATTACAGTTCCTACTGGGCAATTTATTTATGTATTCCATGCCCCCCTCGCACTCCCCTCCGCAGTGGAGGGTGCCTCATGGACAGATACATATGAACATGGTCTCTTCCCTGAAGAATTTACAATCTGTTTCATTGCAGACAGATGACTCCCATTTTGAGAGAGAGAGAGCATGCATCAGGCAAAGCAGTCCAGACAATACAGATACTTCAACAATCAATCAGACTTGAGGACCTTTGGGCAGAATTTTTCCTTTTTCTGTTTCAATAAATTAAGACATATAAATTCCCATTTCCTTAAAAAGAATACCAAATAAATGCATCAGTCGCCAGACAATGTTGGAAGGCTAAATTTATCTCGGTAGCTATTCATTGCTTTCTGCTCTGAGTAATAAACTCCTGCTATAGCTGCAGGTTATGAGGAGAATATTGTGTAATGATCTACATTTTATTGAGTACTCTCAAGCCTTCATACTAATATGCTTTCATGTCTACTTAGGTCAAGCATCTGAAAACCACCAAATTACAACTATAAACATTAATGGAAGGGAGAAAGGAAGCTGAAGTTAATTATGAAATACACCATTTGGGCTTTCTTAGCTAGGTCACTTCACCCTGTGTTATTAGCACACAGATAGATGTATTTTGAGAGACTGATTACACAAACCCTGAAATAACAGCCTGTTATTTTGATGGGTTATCAACTTCTCTCTCTGTTGATGGCTTATAGACACTGCCTTACTATTTGTACTGTATCTGTACAGTTTAAGTAAAACGCAGCTTCCTCCCAAATCAACCCATATCTAAATACGGGGTGGATGGAGCCACACAATGCTTACTAATTATTACTGTTATAAGATAAAAGTAAATGTCAGTTTATCCCACAGAGGGGCCCGCACTGTAATTTTGTCTCCATATCCAAAAGTTGATTCTGCTCTGAGCTGAGCCAGGGTGTTGGCGTGGCAAATTATAGACATAGGGGGAAAAATAATTCAATTCAGATGCAGTTTCCAGATCCAACTTCCTTAAGGTGTTGGGGTGTTCAGATCTGGGGTGTTCACTTGTGCCCAGTTGTACTTTATGCTTTTTTGGCCAGATTCTCTCCCATGATTCAGCCATTCTGGCTGCATCCAGCAGTATGAAAGGGCTAGAAAGCCATCACATCTTACCAACTGGAGATTCCTTCAGCATGGGAGAATTCACAGGTGGTATGGAGTTGATGTTGCTGGCACCTGTACCATCCACACCTGCAGCTTTGGGGGAAAGTGACATTTTGCGGCAGAAGGAGTCCTGGCCTCTCTCTACTGAAGTAACAGCCCCTGGGGGCTAGAACCAACCAACATAGTTTAGAGCACTCCCTAGCCTCAAAGGCTATGTCTACACTTGTAAAGTTAAGTCGACTCAACAAGGTTGACTTTAAGTCGACTTAAAGTTGACCTTGTTAAGTCGACTTAACAGTAGGCATAGCCATCCACACTGGCTCTAAGTCGACTTAATAAGGACGATTTAGGCGCTATTCCCTGTCCACACTGGCTTTAAGTCAACTTAAGAAGTCAACTTAAGGCTTAAGTCGACCTTCAGAGGTAGTGTTATTAAGTCAACTTAAGCTGTTATTATGTCGACATAAGGTAGCGTTTAAGTCGACTTAATAAAAGCCCAGTGTGGACGCGGCTTTGCGTAAGTCGACTTAAGCGTCCTGAAGTCGACCTAAGTTGCCAGTCTAGACGCACCCTTTAAGAGAGGCAGCCAGCTCCCCTACAGCCTCACTTCAGCTCTGGCCAATGTAAAATGGGCACATCTCAGAATCTAGACCCAGACCTTCATTGCTATATGCCTGTAGGGATCAAAGCTGAAAATCAGCACCAGTATATAAATAATGAAAACTTTCCTCCGAGCATGCCAATTAGTATCAAGTCTCTGGAATGATTTTCAGTGTCTGGTTTGCTACTCTGTTCTGGCTGCTGCGGTGCTCCTTTCTTCTCAGAAACAAAGCTCCCAAATAGCTTTTTGGATTTCATATAAATTGTTTCTCCTCTTTGATATTATATTATACTTCCCCCCACCACCCCAGCCACACAGACTCGCTAAAGCATTTTCCTTTTACTAAGAGACTTACTTGCTCTAAATACTGAGATAAGGAAAATCAGATCAATCTATTTAAGTTTATTTCCGACACCACTGTTAAAATGACACCAATATAATCCTTACAAACATGCTCAGCAAAACCAATCCCCTTCGCTGTTTAAAATCACTGGTCACTTTCTATTCCTTTGAAAAAATGTTCAATATTTGAAGACACTGAACCAGAGCAGAGATCTGTAAAATGAAGGGTGCTTTCATTTTTCCAACTCCCTTCCTTGTGCTTCTGCCTTCCTAGGTATCTCAGAGAAGTGAGTGACACTGCCTGTATTTATACTGCAAAACTGCCCATCAAACAATGAACCTCTAGCAGCCATTTTAATTCTTTGTAACTCTGAAGTGAGGTGGAAAAAAGATTGAGGGGAAAAATTTCAGAAGCATTTTACACCTCTCATTTTTCAAAGTGAGTTAGGCAACCAGGAGCTTTTAGGTTTGCCTATGAGAACCCGGCTCACCTAAATGAGTTTGTTAGCTAAAGCTTATTTAAAGGCAATTGGAATTAAGTGCCTAAGTTGCTTACGTGCTTTTATAAATCCCTCTGGGCAGCTCTCTGTAGCATTAGGTGCCTAAATACCTTTGTAAATATGGCCCCAATTAGTTGCATGATATGGACAGAGAAGGCAGCTGAACAATAATGGGTAAAGGGCAGAAATGCCATACATTTTAACAAATATGTACTCTTTCAGGTTAGGAAGGGATTCCTCTTATTGGGTGGATTTTCTGGCTGAGTTATTGTTCTCAGTACTCTGACTCAGTATATGAAGAGTCTATTTTCATACACAGCAACAGTAAATAAGTACCAACAGACTGTGCAACATGGTGTCTTGTGTCCTCTGTGTAACTGGCAGAGATTATTTACTCAGTGACTTTATTTATATCTTCCTGCAGTTATTCCACAAAGTCATGTTCCTAGCCCTTTCACTCCCATACCACTGTCCCGTGGAGGAATATTCTCTAATGTACCAACACTGCGTCAGAGAAAGAGTGAGAATGACTCTCCAGCCTGGTGGTTGGAGCAGTCACTCCTCCTTCTTCAGTTGAATACTGAGAATACTCAGCTGAAGGAGGAGGATACAATCCTCGTGCTCCAAGGACTATTTAATTATTGATACAAAATGGAACAGCTTTAATATGAGAGACTCCTATCCCAGAATATCCTGGGAATCAAGGTAGTCTCCAGGGAGGGAGTAAACTCAAGTTCAAATCCCTGCTCAACATCAGGTGTGTGTGCGGGGGAGGGGGACTAAACTTGGTTTTCCTACATTTTGGTCGAGTGTCCTAACCCCTGGCTACCATCAGAGGGCACTACCACCACTTCCTCTGGCTCTTTGTGTGGGATTAGGTGTGTTCTGTGGACACACCCTGGATTTGGACCCCATAGGTGGGGGGAACACCTAGTTTGAGGAACCCACTGGGAATTTTGCATCTGACAGGTGTCCAAGCACCTAGACTGAGGTGGCTGTGGTATGCTTGCTGGTGAAATTAGATGCCTGGGGGACTTTAACAATGAAAATTAGGTTGCCAAGGGACTTTAGGCAGCTATATGCTTAAGTGGCAGCTGAGCAGGGATTTTAAAGATCTTAGTAGTACAGTGCCTAACTGGATCTAGCCCTTTGAGCTTTGTTTTCATGCTTACTGCCAAAGATATAAAAATATTTAACACAAAGAAAATATTAAATACATTCTTTGGTTCAAAATATGTTTCTGTGCAGTCACAGATGTAATTTCATTAAAGAGAAATCATTCCTACTACAACATAATACCATCTGTTGACAAGAAGAGAAGGGTATTGCAAAATTGCAACATCTCCATTCCCTTTCAATGGAAAACCTCACAAATTCACACAGAAGCCCAGGCTCCTTTTCAACAGGTGATTGTGTACATTAATCAACTGCTACCTCAGCAATGACATTAACAAATGCAATTACTGTTATCATCCCTTGGCCCACCTGAAAAACCTATAACAAAACTAAGTTTTAAATCCATTTTGAAGCTTACAAAAGGAAAATATTCAGAAGAGAGAGAATTTGCGAGAGCCTCTCATTTACTGCAGGTTCAACAAACATACTCAACTACATACTGCAATTTGATTTCAAGTAAATATCCATCTTTGCCTTATGTTTATTTATGCACTTGCTTCCACTAGATAATATAGGATAATAGGGCCTGATACTATTATTCTTAAATCACATTGAAGACTCAGATTTCTCTGGAAATAGTCCCATTGATGTCAGCTTCAAATCATGATCATGCATTATCCCCTTTTCTTGCTGGAAGAACTTGTCATTGTCTACTTCTCTGACATGTGACCCATTTTTCTTCTGGTAGCATTTTCACCAAAGATGGCTGTCTAGATCATCAGTAAGTCCCGTGGGACTCATCTTCTGCCGTCTCTAATACCTGCATATCCTTTAATTAATACATGCAACAGATGCTGCAACCTAATACAGTTGTGACCTTAACAAGGCATTATACAGAGACACTATTATTTCCTATTAGAAAATAATTCCCTTATTTATCCACCCTAGCAACTTGCTGGCTTTCTTTGGTACAGCTGCACACTGCGACTGTTTCACAATATTACTCTCCCAGGTCCTTTGTTTTTTCTTTCATGTCCAACTCAACTCAATTTAATTAGTATTTTGGTTCCGTTGGATCTCTCCATTGTTCTCCTTTGTGCATCGGTTGTGTGTCTAAATGCTAATGAGGCAGAAGGGGCAGAGAATCTGATTATTTGTAAGTGACCATGATAGTGCAGCGTCTTTCTTTATCTGGACATCTCCTAATGAGACTTAAAATAGTGTCAAGAGTTTAATATGCCACAGAGAAAGAGAAACAAAAGTAGTCAGGAAGAGTGGCTGAAATGATTAACAATCATCTAAATCTGACTGAATTGATATTCTGGATGAGAATGAAAGGTCCATACCTTCTGCAATTTCATTTGCCAAGATTAAATCAGAAGGATGGACTGTATAGCTCAACAGATAATCGCCCTGAAAAGAAAGAATCAGTGGCCGGGTTGAGGCCTAATGTAATGGAGCAGCCTTGACCACATATTTGCATCTGCCAGGATGATTTCTTACCTTCACTGCAAACTCTGCTTCTGTTGCTTTATGCACACATCTCTTGCATACTGAGTAGGAGCCAACACCGATGTCCTCCTTGATCTCATATCCATCTGTAAAATGAATATTGTTGCCATGTAACTGCTGTAGAGAAAGACAAAACAAGGGAAATCAAAAGACAAGCATTATGGAACCATATAACAGAAGAATCCTGACCAGTGACTGCTGAGCTCACCCTCTCCAAACCACTACCAAGGATCCATTGTTCTTAGAAATTATATTATTTCAATTCAGTTCAATGAAGTTGTGGCCTTTTGGCCAACTTAAAGATGTCTTCTTCCTTATTGGTGTCTTTCCTCAGTAAACTACAGCTGTATGTCTAGAAACAATGGCTGAGATGTTTTAAGTCACATTTGGAGCTTGGACATCCATTTCCCATTAGAAATTAATTGTGCACACTCTTTCTGGCCCAATGAATATCAGTATTTATATAAAGTGGAAAAGCTCCAACAGGAGAGATTGAGAGACTGACTCAATAGTATGATGGTTAGTGCAGAGAGACCTGAATCTAGGTCTACCACATCCCAGGTGAGTGTCACCCAATAAACATGGGTCACTTAAGCAGCAGGTTTAAAACACACGTGAGGAGGAATATATCTTTATACAACATGCACTTAACCTGTGGAACTCATTGCTAGGGGATGTTCTGAAGGCCAAAACTATAAGGGGGTTGAAAAAAAAATTAGATAAGTTTGTGGAAGTCCATCAATGGCTATTAACAAAATTGCCAGGGATGCAACTCCATGCTCTGGATGTCATTATACCGCTGACAGCCAGAATCTGGGACTGAATGATAGGGGATTGATTCTATCACTATAAATTACCTGTTCTGTTCATTTCATCTGGAGCATCTGTCACCAGCCACTTTTGGAAGACAGGATACTGAGCTCAACAGACCCATTGGTCTGACCCGCTACAGCCATTCTTACGTTCTTATGACCTTGAGCCTGCTCATAGCCAGGTATTTAGAAGAACTGTGTGAGTCACATTTTTTTATGCCAGTAAATAAGGAAGTTGAACATAAAACCTTTGGAAAATCTCCTCCCTTTTTGCACCTACAGTGGGCTCTATGTAAATAGAGTAGGAAAGGATAAACTTTGATATATCACTCAGATGATCAACTGATGTATTCTAAAATATAATATGCAGCTATATATCTGCTCATCAAATGTGAAGTGTAACACAAAGTGTCAGTACCTGCACAATTGGGTTAATTGTGATTTTGTGCATATCTGGCTGTGAAGGCTCCTGCACCAAGCTGGATGCAATGAAGCTGAATCCTCTAAAAAGATGATGAGCATTGGCACTGGGAGGAACACCAGGGGAATCTGCAGAAGAAATGAGGATATGACTATATGAGTTGGACAGCTACAGATCAGAAAGTGAGTAATGGTCCATTTGTGTCAGTGAAAGTCACCATTACCATCCAACAGCAAGTCCCATAAACTAGCAGTCACACATAGAGGCCATCCATCATCTCAAGACTCTGAGAGGCCTGGATCATTTCCTTCTGCCCTGTATCTGAACACAGAGGGGACTGTCTATGCACAGGTCTCCCTTGTCCCACACAACAGTCTTGTCGCACAGTGGTTTCCACAGCACCATTACAAAAGAGTGTATTTCACAAGTCTGGGAGTCGATACAGAGAGGAAAGGAGCAACACAGACTGGGAGGAGTGGGTGGATTAGGACACTGTTCTTCCCTTTATCTTGTGGAGATTCCCAGGGTGGGGGGGAATACAACCCATGGCTGTACAGTAGAACTAATTGGGGACTGAGTTCATAAAATTGAACATCTCTAAATTAGAGTAGGTATGGTGTGTAAGTTGTAGTATGGTGCACTGCATGGCTTTTTTCTTATCCTTCAAATCACTGCGAAGTGCTTTTCCAGTGTACTGAAGGCACTGGACTGTGAAACTATGTCAGTGTGTTCTTCAACATCAATACTTTTGTTCTGAGGATTTTTTATTCCCTGTGGTGAAAAATGGTTCACATTGATGGTCATTCATACGATTCGTGTTTGTAAAATCGAAGTACTACTGAAGTATCCCCCCAACCCCACTTCTAAGGCCTGGGAATTGTTCCAACTAGAAGGAGTACAGAATAGCATGAATGGAGATGTGTTGTCAGAGTCAGGAATGCTGGAGAACCAAACATCTGGCACAACTGCATAAATATGGTGCCTCTGCACTATTGGCTTCTGGCCTTCTAGAGATCTAGCAGAATTAGGAGTGGGAGTTGTCACCTATACCATGAGGGGGGAGGGACAGAGACATGTATGGTTGATCCTGGATGGATCAACTGGGCCGACACTCTGAAAGAATCCCCAGGGAATACATTATTCCCCTTAGGCCTCCTCTCATTGTAAAACCCATAGAAGGGGATGATCTGGGCCTTAAGAAATTTAAATCCTTCCACCTTTTGAGTCACACACACCTATACATGCCATGGTAGCCAGCCCCACATCCTGCAGAAGAATTAACCTGTCATAGCAAGAAAAAAAGAGTTGCATGAAATGAACACTTTAGCATTCTTAAACAAAGGAAATAACAGGGCTCAGTAATATCTACTGTACTGTACCTGGATTTTAATGAGATGGGTATTATAAAACACATGCTATTCGAGTCTAATTAGATTTTCCCCTTTCATTGTTTTTCCGATACTTCCTCTAAGTACACAACGAACATTTTTCTACAAAAAGATTAAGGACCTATTGCTCACAAACAGAGAAGAATTGATCAGGGAAGTTTAAGTAAATGGCAACCTGGGCAGCAGCGACCATGAGATGGTAGAGTTCAGGATTCTGATCAATGGAAGGAAGGAAAGAAGCAGAACACACACCCTGGACTTCAGAAAAGCAGATTTTGGCTCCCTTAGGGAGCTGATGGGCAGGATCTCTTGGGAGGCTGCTCTGAAGGGGAGAGATGTCCAAGACAGCTGGCTGTATTTTAAAGAAACCCTGTTAAAGGCACAGGAAGATAACATTCTAATGTGCAGAAAGAACAGCAAATGTGGACAGCGACCAGCGTGGCTTAGCAGGGAACTCTGCGGTGAGCTGAAACATAAAAGGGAAGCTTACAAGTAGCGGAAGCTTGGACAGATGACAAGGGAGGCATATAAAGATATTGCTCGGGACAGCAGGGATAAAATCAGAAAGGTCAAAGGACAATTGGAGTTGCAGCTAGCAAGAGATGTGAAGGATAACAGAAAGGGGTTCTATAAGTATGTCAGCAACAAGAAAAGGATCAGAGGTGGTGTAAGTCCCTTACTGAATGGGGCAGGCATCTTCATGGTGGATGATGCGGAAAAGGCTGAAGTACTCAATGCTTTTTTTACTTCAATCTTCACAGGGAGGGCCAGCTCCCAGGCTACTACACGGGGTAGTGGAGAGAAGAGCGGCCCTCGGTGATGGAAAGTCAGGTTAGGGACTACTTAAAGAAGTTGGATGTGCACAAGTCCATGGGACCGGATGAAGTGCATCCGAGGGTGCTGAGGGAGTTGGCTGAAGTGATTGCAGAGCTGCTGGCCATTATCTTTGAGAACTCATGGCAAACGGGGGAGGTCCTGGAGAACTGGAAAAAGGCAAATATAATACCTATCTTCAAGAAAGGGAAAAAGGAGGATCCGGGGAACTACAGACCAGTCAGCCTCACCTCAATCCCTGGGAAAATCATGGAGCAGGTCTTCAAAGAATCCATCCTGAAACACTTGGAGGAAAATAGGGTGATCAGGAGCAGTCAACATGGATTCACCAAGGGCAAATCGTGCCTGACCAACCTGATTTTCTTCTATGATGAAATGACTGGATTTGTGGATGCGGGAAGAGCCGTCGACATGGTAAACCTCGACTTTAGCAAGGCTTTTGATACGGTTTCCCACAGCATTCTCGTCGGCAAGTTAAGGAAGTATGGGTTGGACGGGTGGACCGTAAGGTGGATAGAAAACTGGCTAGATCGATGGGCTCAGCGGGTAGGAATCAATGGCTCGATGTCTAGTTGGCAACCGGTAACGAGTGGAGTGCCCCAGGGGTCGGTCCTAGGGCCGGTTCTATTCAACATCTTCATTAATGATCTTGATGATGGGATAGACTGCGTGCTTAGTAAGTTCATGGATGACTCTGAGCTGGGGGGAATGGTAGATACTCTGGAGGGCAGGGACAGGATCCAGGGAGACTTGGACAAATTGGAACACTGGGCTGAAAGAAACCTCATGAGGTTCAACAAAGACAAGTGTAAAGTCCTACACTTAGGACGGAAAAATCCCATGCACTGCTAAAGGCTGGGGACCAATCGGCTAAGTAGCAGTGCTGTAGAAAAGGACCTGGGGGTTATGGTGGACGGGAAGATGAATATGAGTCAACAGTGTGCTCTTGTTGCCAAAAAGGCCAATGGCATATTAGGCTGTATCAGTAGGAGTATTGCCAGAAGATCGAGGGATGTGATAATTCCCCTCTATTCGACAATGGTCAGGCTGCATCTGGAATACTGTGTCCAGTTTTGGGCTCCCCACTACAGAAAGGATGTGGACGAATTAGAAAGAGTCCAGCAGAGGGCAACAAAAATGATTAGGGGGCTGGGGCACATGTTTTATGAGGAGAGACTGAAGGAACTAGGCTTATTTAGTCTACAGAAGAGAAGACTGAGAGGAGACTTGATAGCAACCTTCAACTACTTGAAGGGGTGTTCCAAAGAGGAGGGAGCTAGGCTGTTCTCGATGGTAACAGAGGACAGAACAAGGAGTAATGGTTTCAAATTACAGTTGGGGAGGTCAAGGTTGGTGTGATGGGGTGAGCCTAGACCGCACTAAAGAAGTCCAACAAACTCTGTGGGCGGTGGGGGCCCCACCCCTTGAGCCCTCCTGGGCATGCTCAGACTGCTGTCCCAGCATAAAAGAAGGCAGCTCAGCTCAATTGGGGCTGACTGGTAAGGAGGAAGGACCTCCACTTGAAGCACCTGCCCAGGAGCCTGACCAGCCCCACGCAGCTGAAGAGGGAGTCGCTGACGCTGTGTGGGGATACCAGGAGCAGCCATCTTGCGACTGGAGCCCTGAGGCCCACCTGCAGACGCAAACGGTAGCCAGGGAAGCCCCGAAAGAGAGACAGACCAGGACCATGCAGGAGGACCACCCTCCGCTCGGGTAGGAAGCAGCCTAGGGGCCCGGATTGTGGGGTATGGGGTGAAGCCAGCGTGTTTCGGTTTGGATCCCCGCTGGCGGAGTGCCATAACCCTGGCATCCATAGGGCCCTGGGCTGGGGCTCAGTGGAGCGGGAAGGCCTGAGCCCCCCTACCCAGGCACTGCCCTCCTTGTGGCCACTAGGCTGGACTGCCCTCACCCGGGTGCTTGATATCAACTCTGCAGCCGCTGGGCCAGGCTGCCCCGACCTGGAGGCTTGCATATTGAGTCTGTGGCTGTTAGGCTGGACTGCCTTGACCCAGGGGCTTGATACTGACTCTGTGGCTGCTAAGCCAGACTGCCCCGACCTGGGACTCGTATATTGACTCTGTGGCCATTGGGCCGGACTGCCCTGACCCTGCTGATATATTGACCCTCTGGCCGCTAGGCCAGACTACCCTGAGTTCCAAGGGCAATTCAGTGATTCAGAGGAGGGGAGCCCACGAAGTTGTGTTGACACCTCCGCGTCCGTAACCCCGGATTTCCCCATCTAAGGGCACTGCGGAGGGCTCCCTCCCTGACAGTTGGATATTAGGAAAAACTTTCTCACTAGGAGGGTGGTGAAGCATTGGAATGGGCTACCTAGGGAGGTGGTAGAAACTCCATCTTTGGAGATTTTTAAGGCCCGGTTAGACAAAACCCTGGCTGGGGTGATTTAGTGGGAGAGGTCCTGCTTTTTAGCAGGGGTTTGGACTAGATGACCTTGTGAGGTCCCTTCCATCCCTATTATTCTATGATTCTATGACCTAATCCTCCTTTACTAAAATATCTCCTGGTAGAAAACATGTAGAATACCCAATTTCACCCAAGTACAGAATATACATCCTTTGAAGGCCATGTATACAACACTTGATTCTTGTGTGCAACTTCTCTTGACATCAATATCAATATTAATTGACGTCAGTGGGCATGGCATACACAGTTGTTCATGGTCCTTAGTGCTCTGGAATTACCAGGTAATGTAAACATTTCCTAATTTTGAACATTCTTCCTAGAAATGCAGTAAGAACAATGCAAAGAGAAAATGATGCTCAAAACAGTACTTCTGAAGGCAGCATTGTGAAGAACATGTTAAGAGCTCCAGAGGTTAATGCAGCCACAGTTACAGCTGGTTATGTACTTCATCAGGGACCATTCTTAGCTTTGACATGAATCAGAAATTAACATACTGCCCCATCAACAGAGTGTGAGAAAGATCACGTTCAATAAATTATCTGAGCTGGCTTTTCATGCCTCTGCATATTGGACAGGCTTGTCCTTCCAAATGCTCACAAGCATCATCAGGCTTTTTGCAAAATTAGAAGCTGCACTGGCACATGCATTGAATCAGTTTTATAAGCCTGGTTAATAAAAAGTAGGAATGAACATTTTGGAGTAGGGACAGGCCCAAATCAAAACCAAAGCTAAACACACTTGAACTTTCGGAAATCTCAAATCCTGCTTCAAACTCTATGATCCCCACCCAGTGCCTTTCTACTTATACTTCTGATTCATAACCTACAGACAATTACTTCGTCAACTGCTGCACTAATTATTTTGCTTCCAACCTCAAAAGTTGACCACAGCTAACTAGGGTGTCTCTAAACATTACTTTAATCCGTCTACTCTGAGTTCAAAGTCATGTTTAAATAGTACTAGTTAAAACATGATAGTTAAGTTTTCAAAGCCAACTAGCTTAGACTAGTCTAGACAAGTCCCAAATGACTTGACAACAACGAATTCTGTTTCTCAAGTCCACACTGATCTTGTAACATTACTCAAATTAAAATTACTCTCTCAATTTATAAAAATAAAAACACTTTGCACTTCCATAGCATCCTTCATAAGAAGATCTCAAAGTATTTTAGACATCAATTAATTTAGTTTTGACTGAATCCGTTTCAGAGAGCTAAGAATTATTATTCTCTTTTTACAGAGAGAAAAACAGACACGGAGATGAAGTGACAAGATCAGTGAGGATATCTGGCTCACAATCATCGGAATCCTGACACCTAGTTGTCTGCTCTCTCTGAGGCCACAAAAAACAAGTTCCGATGTAGCAAATTATTCAACTGGTAAGTGATTGGGTCCAAAACTCGAACACAAATATTTTCCAGACAGGAGAATTCATTCAGAAAGAACTGACAGCATGTAAAATAACTGGTTATGCCTGTACTTTGTTTTAATTTCTCTCTAGTAACCTCAATAAAACTCAACAACAGAATTATCATCACCAAAATATAGGTCATCTTTATAGCGCTGTCTGTAATATAATTCCACTTACTGCTATGACAATCAATCACATTCATTTAAGATATGGTGATGATGATGATGAACTGGGAACAGAAGGATAAAATTGCATTACAGTAAGAGAGACACAATGACCCCACAACACAGAAGCTTCATAGTAAACATAATGAACCACAACAGAAACGCTGAATTGGTTTACAGTGTCAACAGAGCCACAGGCTGTATGGGAAATATGGGACTGTTCACTGTTTCCTTCTCTCTTTCTTTAAAATAAAATAAAATATTTCAATGGAAAACTATTTGTTAACAAAGATAAGGGGCCGGGCCAATGACTACTTTTGACGGGCCTGATTTTTATTTATACGTAAGTCCCTTTACACGGTTCTGGAAGCAGGCAGAAGTCTTAAAGGGGGACTGGTGGGACTGAACTGGGGCAGCTAGCCAGTGCTGACGTCTGTGCTTCCATGCCTTCATGACATTTGGGGCCTATGCTAGACAGATTAAAGCTAGCAAGCACTCACACCTTCACTTGTGTCCTGGCAGTGGAAGGGAGACGTCATGTAAATGGAGCTCACGCCCAATAATTGTAAAGAGAACATTCTGCAAGTCTATTCTGCACAAAGTATTACACTGAATCTGACAGTTAATGATCAGAATATACCTGGGAACATAGGGAGCATAAAATAAGTATTCTGTTCTTCAGCACCCTTTCCCCTCTGGGATTTTCATGCCAATAAAACAGACAGAATGTGAACTCCAAAAGCATTTAGAAATCCAAATGCCTATCTCAAACTAATTGGCAGATCACAAATCTCACCAAGAGCAGCCGAGCTTCTGAAGTTTCCAGCATTTCAGAGATGTGCATCCAAGTGCCACAGAGATACGAATTACATTTACTAATAGTGGTGCAATAATGTCTGATACCCTACAGGTCATGCAGCTCTGCCTGTGCCTGCACCAGCCCTCCACAGCCTGACTGTAGCCAAGAATTAGGAAGCATAAAGGGATGATCAAAATAAGTGTCACAAGTCTTTTTCATACCATGATAGAAGATTTGAGTCAAGCTTTGGATGAAGGTTTGAAATTTTTTGAGAGAGAGGCCTTCAACAAAACCATGATCTATCCAACCCAAAACTATGGGAAAGTTCAGTTTTGGGTCCAAGTGCCAGACCCATCTCTAATGGTTTATCCCAATCAGAAATGATTTACTCTTTCTTATAACTCTCACTGTAATTCAGGGACAATCTGGGGATAGGTGGGTAAAGCCTGAAGCTGCAATGTTATTATAATACTTAGCTTTATCTATAGCTGTGTCTCTCAACCTTTTTGATACCAGCGACTGACTTCCCATACTATGTCAGGGAGATCTCAGGCTTCCTATACTGTATCAGGGAAATCTCAGGGGCTAGGGCCAGTGCATGGAGTGGTTATTGAGAAACACTGGTCTATAGTACCTCAAGTGTAAAAACTCCTCTAAAACGTACTGCCTGGCATGTTATCTGAAGTGGAAATTATAAATAAAAATGAGAACAGTCCCATCTGGAACATTTATTGGTCACTTGGATGTTTTGGCCAAATTCTCTGCAGGGATAACTCCATTAGCTTCACTGGAGTTTTGCCAGCAGAGAATTTTACCCTACATGACTGTTACCATTCGTCAAGTTCCACCCTTCCAAGTGTTCTAGTACATTTAACAATTAAATCAGACATCAATATAACAGTTACATACTAACTTGCACAGCTGCAAAATCCTTTGCCATTGTTGTCATTTAAAATAGTTAAAATTAGTTAACTTAAGCAAAAAAAACCCCAACCAAACAATAAAAACGGCAATTTTTCTTTAATTTAGGTAACATCAGGCACCTTTTCTTTCTGGAGGACATTCCCAGGGACAAATTGGTAAAGAAACTATGTGCAAATTATTGAGAAAGGCGGAGAACTCACAGCTAGGGCTTGACCCTGTGAGGCCTACTGACTTCAGAAAAAATCAGACCAATTGACTTCAGTGGGGTTGGAGCTGGTAGCTGAAAATATCCACCACTTTGGTTCCATCTCCTGATTGATGCTCACCTGTAGGAGTTCTTGATGTGAACTCTGGGTCAAAATGAAAAGTGTCTTCTGGCCGTCCCACTGCTGGTTTAAAAGGTGGCTTGATTTCTTTCCTGTATAGTTTCTACAAGAACAATGATAGAGAACAATCAATGATATAACATACCATCACAGCAATAATGTCCATGTGCAGGACCACACATTTCTGTAGCATATCCTCTGCATAGGAGATCTTAGCGGGTGGGCAGATGGGGTAACGGACCAGGGCCTTGTGGGGTGAGGGGCCCCAAGCCACCACTGCAGGGGTCCCAGAGAGGCCAGCGGCCCTGTAGCAGTCCAGCAAGGCCAGTGTGGGGGCCAGGGGAGGCTGGAGAGGCCAGCTAGGGAGCCTGGGGGAGGCTGGAGAGGCTGGTGGGAGGGATTGGGGGGGCCCATGGCAGGGACCCCAGAAAGGCTGGCTGAGGGTCCCTGGTGAGGCCAGCAGGGGGGTGGTGGTGGGGTTAGTAGGGGCCACGCTGAGGGGAAGCAAAAGTCAAGGATGGGGGCCCCCCACGTGGTGTTGGAGTCCCCATCCTTGACTTTTGCCTGGGAGACCCAGAATACCTAAGACCGCCTCTGATCCTCTGTCAGGTGAACTAGGTGTTACACTGGCAGGGACTGATATACTAGAAGATGTAGCAGCTGCTCCTGCCCCATTGATTAGGATCTATGTCCTAGGAGCTCTTTGCCATTTTTAATTATTATGACCCAAGCTCTACATAAAGATGCATCTTTAGCACAGGATTTCAAGGTAGGTGGGCACCTGGGAATTAGCTGTTCTTCAAGGCTGGGTGAGGGTGTTTCCTGGGGAGGGAGCGTGGAGGTTTGCAGACAATTTCCAGCAATCGGTGATGGGACATTAGATGGGGAGGGCTCTGAAGTACTACAAAGAATTCTTTCTCAGGAGCTGGCTTGGGTCTTGCGCACATGCTCAGGGTCCAACTGATCACCATATTTGGGGTTAGAAAGGAATTTTCTCCCAGGTTAGATTGGTAGGGACACCTGGGGGTTTTCAACTTCCTCTGCTGAAGGGGACATGGGTCACTTGCAGGTTTAAACTAGTATAAATGGTGGATTCTCTGTAATGTGAAGTCTTTAAATCATGATTTGAGGATTTCAGTAACTCAGCCAGAGGTTAAGGTTTATTGCAGGAGTGGGCGAGTGAGGTTCTGTGGCCTACAATGTGTAGGAGGTCAGACTAAATGATCATGATGGTCCCTTCTGACCTTGAAGTCTCTGACTTTGCAGATGGCCATAGGAACCAAGCAGTGGTGGCCTTGGTTAGGTGGTGCTGAGGGAAAGGGTCACTTTGTTTTTCGTATTTATTATTAAGTAAGTTCCAACAATGTGCTCATTGCTCTTTGCCAACACTCATATCTTGATAGTACATTTGAAAAACGTCTCTCCCCTCCCCACTTCTTTCTGTGCCAGCCCTCTTCTTCAGCAGCGCACTCCTCTTCCCTGCTGACCCCACCCTCCAGCTGGGCAGTGAGGCCAACAAGGGACAGGAGCCCCATGCTCCTTTTCCCTGCTGACACCGCCCCTCTGCAGCTGGGCTGGCAAAAAAAGGTGCTGGTACTCTGTACCCCTGTGTACCATCACAAAAAAAAGCCCTGAATGTGCTTGATGCCATATAAGATACAAAATAGAGACAGTCCCTAATGTAAGCTACTTACAGATGACAAGTTAGTGTCTTGTCATTTGTCATGACTGGAAAAGAAGGATGATGTGGCAGCTTGCAGGGAAAATAGCAGAGAAGATGAAAACTTCCCAAAGAGGGATAGTATGAGGATTCTGCAGATGGATGAGGGAGACAAATTAAGGCACTTGCAGGTGAAAAAGAAACAAGGGATAATATTAGGCACGGTGTGGGGTGGGCAGGGAGAGTGCACATCCAGATAAGTATTCCTGTGTAGGGGTGCTGGGGTGTGGGAGGGAGGGAACAAACAAACATGAAAGACTACATTTGTAACCAGTAATAATAGTATTTTTCCCCCATACCATTTCCCATCCAAATATCTGACAGATGTTTCCCAAACATTAAATGAATTAAGCCTCGCAATACTCCCTCAAAGTAGGTAATTATATTAGTTTGATAGATGAGTAAACTGAGGAACAGAGTTTTTGGGTGTAATCCAAAGCCCACTGACATCAACAGAAAGATTCCTATTGATTTCCACAGGCTTTGGGCCAGCTCCTCTGTGAGCTAGCCAGGATCACACAGTGTGCTTGATGCCAGAACTGGGAAAAGAACTTCGATTCAACTCCCTGCCCTCTGTTTTCACAACTAGACAATATTTCCTCTTTGATTAGCATTGCTGTCCTCTGGCTTCAAAGGGTTGATCTGATGAAAATAGAACACACTCAATAATTAATATGTTTAAGACCAAAGCTAATGTTTGTATTAACCTTCAAGCCACATTAAGATCTGAGAGTTCAACTTTATTAGTATTTGGAAGGAATGTTTTAAGCTAACTCTTAAGAAATAAAACAGCTTCATATATTAGCTGATTTTTCAGAATATTTAATGGAAATGATTACAAGCTTTTCCAGTTCTTTAAATATAGGAAGATGCTCTTTAATATATGGTTTCTGTAGTAAATAAATTACTATAATATATGGCATGTGGTATAATTTATGGTACACTAATAGCTGATATTTTAATGTTCAGTTTGCTTAAATAATGTCTCTGAGGCATGCTATTATGTAGCATAATGTCAGCATCAGCACAGAGCATGTTTTTGGCTAAGTTACAATGTCTTGGAAAAGAGGAATGGGAATGACATTACAATAACCAACAGCCATTTCAATGTGAAAAGTCTGGCTTCCTTAAACCACTCCCCATTTTCAAAAACAGAGAGACACAGAGTGAGCATGATTGTATCTATATAGAGGATCAAGTCAAGTGTATTCATCTAAGCGTCTTAACTATTCATTAAACAAGGGGCACTGAAAGTCTAGGAGGAAACTCAGCAGTCCTTGCTGATGGGCGCAGGCTGCAAATGTGTAGCGTACATTTTCTAACCGAATACAGCAGAAAAGAAGGAAGTTATGAAGACCCCACTTATAGTCGTTAGAAGCACATTTAATCATTCCATATCTGAACATCTTAGCTTTACTTAAAGATGTGTGGAAGCAAAACCAGGGGGCTGGACTATCAGATATGTTATGAGATAGGCCTTGACTATGTTTGAAACTTGCTTGTTAGAAGAACTATGCAAATGGAGTGGCTTGGTGGATTTAAACACATCTTTAAATAGGCTTAGATGTGGCATGTCTTGCACCAAACAAAGAGGAATGAATGATTGTTCTGCACCATAATGGAAACTAATTTTTCCAAATAATTGAAGCCATTGACCATCTTAGCTGCCTGTACCACTTTCTAACAGCACACATGAAAAGTACTGAGTTTGGCCCAGATCCTCGAATGTGATTACGCACCTAATTATCGTTGAAATGAACAGAAATTAGGCATCCTAAATAAATAAGGATCCGGGACTTAAATAATTAGCACATCAGTTTTTTCAGCTCCACGGAATTTAAAAAAACCTTTAGCAAACTGTGGATCTGAAACATAGTCCAGCACACCTGTGACTGATTACCTGCTGACCTACTGGGCTTAATGGATTGTATGGGCCTTACAAAGGGAAGTGAATGCTCCCAAGTGAGCAGAGAGGAGAGCTATGGATGAAAAGATTTAGGAAGAATGCAGCTGGGGAAGCTCCTGGAGGAGCGGCCCGAGAGTCCAGCAAACACAGACCCAAGAAGGTCAAGAAATATTTGTGGTCTCCCCCATCACTACACTGGCTCAGCGGCCCTTAGTGAACCATTACAAATGAAGTCAATTTACAGAACTACACTCAAAAGCAACAAACGGAAATGTTAAAGAATGCCCTAGGTAAAATGTTACTTTTTAAACAACATTTAGGGCTTGTAATGGACAATGTGACAGACCTAGGAAAATTTAAGAAAATCAGACACACTAACTTTTTCAACAAATTGAGATCAAATGGCTTGTACATTTGCTGTCCAATTCTAGATTGTTAGAGGATATTCCAATATTAATTGGGAGGGAGAGCTGGGGAGAGGGAGGAGAAGGAAGCCATCTATTAGAATGCCCCAAACTTGTTTTTATGATGCATTGTTGTTGCATTAATGTTGCAGTGTGTTGACATGGTCTCAATGTTCTACAAGTAACGAATGTCATGTCGCAGCAATCTAAACTGGAACTCTGACTGTCAGGACATGCGCATCAGACTCTGACATAACTTTTGGTAAAGATCCAACTATTAACTAGTTGCCAAGTCACCATGGCCCCAATTTTACGCAACTGAAATCAATTGGACTTTCACCACTGACTTTCAGTGGGAGCAAAATTAGACCCTATGCATCCAATTTTCAAAGCTGGGGTCTATGCTGGGGTCCCCAAATTGGCAAGTAGGGTATCCAGGTACTTAAATGCCAATTTGGGCATTCAAAATCTGGTTTGGATGCTTAACTTAGATGCCCAAGACTGATAATATACGCACATTTATTTCACACAGCTGTAAAACAGGCTGGGGAAAAATTCACTTTTTCCTCCTTTACATCTTGCTTTTGTAGAGTGAGCCCTTACCCCATGTGGGGGAGGAAGCTGTGTCAACTGATAGGAGTTGGGTACAGCTAGAAATCCTCTGAGAAGATACAACTTGTCCTCACTCATTCTGCTACGCCAACAAGCAGTCTAAGTGACTTCCTAATCTGTTTCAGTCCCTTCAGGTAGAATGCCAATGCCCATCACATGTCAAGGGAGTGAAGTCTTTGCATTTTGCTAGAGACAAAACAGATAAGTGCATTTATATGAAATTCCAAAACTAATTTAGGAGGAAATTTCAGGTGTAGTTGTAGGAAGACCTTAATTTTATGGAACATTCTGGGTGGTGGTTCAGCCATTAAGGCCCTTAGTTCATCTGCCTTCGGCCCAAGTGACGGCAGATGTTGGAGGGCTGTATCCAATGTTCCCTCTAAGCTGATGATGCAGCTGAGCAAGTAATGGTAGTCGCTGAGCGGCAATTTGTGGGGCATGGCGCCGCATGGGCAATAGTTTTTTGGTGCCGGAAGCATCAGCATGCCTACATACCTTAATTCAAAAGAAATGCATAGATGATGTCTTTTCGTTCAAACTTTAACAAAAATGTTAAACTGAAATACTGTAGTTTTATTAATTTACTAAACAAATGTGAGACAATGACACTTGCTGCCTATCAGCCTCTACCGTCATCTCACCTCACAGTTTTTGTCACATTTCCAGAATACATATACAGAGTCAAGGTCAACCTCGAATCCAGCAGTTAGATATGATTTGATGCACATTAGCATGTCTAGATGAGAAACTTCCAACCTGTTATAAGACTTTGTCTTTATATTGTTCATTAGACTGAAGCCTCACTCAGCTTCTGCGCTAGATGCTTGACATGTGCCACATACATAAAACCAACTGGGCCAGGAATGTGAACTTATCATATGTCAGTGTATAAATGACAATGTCTAAGAACTTTTTTAGTGTAGCAGACATGTACTGCCTTTGATTACCCAACTCATTAAAGTGACCATCCACTCGTCCTTATTCTTTATTATTCATAATCCCTTTCCTTTCAAACCTCACAATACAATCCTGCAAATAAAATAATGAGTGTCACAACAGATCACAAAGCCACATCATTAAAGCAACCACATTTCCAGCATATAAAATTTCATGGAACAACAACAAAATCAAATATCATAATGTGTCAACCCATTTTAGTAAAAAGAATCCTTCCAAGCTAGCAGAAAGCATCCTAGAACGTAATATTCCTCAATATCACCAATGTTGTGCCAGGCCTAGCAACGTCACAGAATGAATTAGGAAATAAACAGAGTTTCACCAGAGTGGAAGAAAAGAACAATTTCAAATGACCACTTTGTGTTCTTAGTCCCCCTAAAGCCTGAATAGCTGGTCAGCTCTAAGCCTCAGCTGGGCAATTGACTGCACTTCACTTTTAACTGGATACTTAACATCTAATGTTTCCAGACATTATCAGCTTTCAGCACCATCACTTATCACCACTTGTAAAAGTGCAAATGTATGAAGCTGAGAGTTGCTGAGTTTTCACAAAACTTTGTAGCATTTGCAGTCTTCTAAATTAATCTGCTGCTCAGCCCACATGCCCCTGCTGCCAGTCCCAATGCTCTCCCCAGCAGCCCAGGCTAGCAACCACTGCCCACCCGTGCAGCCCCGGCTCCTTCCCCGCTCTCAGTCCCAGCTCTCCTTGCCTGGTCCCGTCTCCTCCCCTTCACCTCACCAGCCCCGGCTCTCCTGTAATGTAAAACTGTACAGATTTCAGCTCGTGAACAAAAATGGTAAGTCAATGCAAGTCAGGAATGAGTCTCTAGCCTCCTTTCTTCTTAGG
This sequence comes from Pelusios castaneus, assembly GCA_007922175.1. Classification (NCBI taxonomy): domain Eukaryota; kingdom Metazoa; phylum Chordata; order Testudines; family Pelomedusidae; genus Pelusios; species Pelusios castaneus. The sequence continues at coordinate 86,755 of ML685836.1, forward strand.
GACTAGGAAATATTTTGAATAGAACCATTTTCCCCAAATGTTGGGGTATCTGCTGTATTACACCTAAATGGAGAACAGATTTACCTCCTGAAGGAGGATACCCTCATGAGCGTGGTTCCTGAAAAGGGAAGGAGGTTTTGGAGGAGGTGGATAGAGAACTTTGATGGTAGAGCTAGAATGGATGATATCTAGTACCCACTTTTCTGTTTTCATTGCCGTCCAATTGTGGGAAAATTTGCTAGGCATTTCCCAAAATGGATCTCAAAATTGGGTGGAGATGGCATTGATATTTGTTCTCAGTGCTCTAGCATCATGTTAAAAATCTCTCTTGGTTGAAGGGTGAGATTGGGTAGCTGCAGCTGAAGTGGAAGGTGCAGGGTATCTTAGCTTCTGAGTTTTTTTGTTGCTTGTGAAGTGGCTTGTAGGAGTGATGGGGATGTGGTAAGGGACTTTATTTGTAGGATTCTTTATGATATTTTCTCTTTGGGCCAAGTGGATATACACCAAGGGAGAAGAGGGTTGACCTAGAATCTTTCAACAAATCATAGAATAATAGGGTTGGAAGGGACCTCACGAGGTCATCTAGTCCAACCCCCTGCTAAAAAGCAGGACCACTCCCCTAAATCACACCAGCCAGGGTTTTGTCTAACAGAGCCTTAAAAATCTCCATCTTCTACCACCTCCCTAGATAGCCCATTCCAATGCTTCACCACCCTCCTAGTGAGAAAGTAGTGAGAAAGATGCAAAGACACATCCATCTTCTTACTGATAAGTTTGAAAGGGGTAGCCGTGTTAGTCTATTGTAGAAAGACAACAGAGTCTTGTGGCACTTTTAAAGACTAACAGATTTATTAATCGCATGAGCTTTCGTGGGAGAAAATCCCACTTCGTCAGACGCTTTGAAGATAGGAAAGTTACAGAGTGGGAGGAAATTAAATGCAGGGGGGTGTATGACATAGCATCAGGTCAGGCTGTAACAGCAAATCAAAATAGGTGTTAGGATTCAAAGCACTGGGGAACAGCACATAGAGGAGGGGGAGGTCAATTCACTTGATGTAATGCGAGAAAAATCCATAGTCCCTGTTTAACCCCAAGACAACTGAGTCAAATTTGCATATAAGTTCGAGTTCTGCAGACTCTCTTTGAAGCTGTGATTTCTTATTCATCTGTTTCAACACAGCTATTAACAAGTCGTTAAGGGAGTGAGCAGGGAGATTGAAGTGTTCCCCTACAGGTTTTGCAGTGTTGCAATTTCTGATGTCAGATTTGTGTCCATTGATTCTTTGGCGCAGAGACTGTCCTGTCTGTCCAATATATAA
>ML685836.1:89042-131297 GCA_007922175.1 Pelusios castaneus
AATTCCAAAGGGGTAGCCGTGTTAGTCTATTGTAGAAAGACAACAGATAATTGGCATGTGCCATATAGCCTTTGCTGGTTCTAGTATGGCTTGATTTACTGGAGTGTAACTTGACTGGAGCTATAGGTGGGAGGATATCCCAGAGTTTATGCTGAGGATTTTGTACCTCTTCTAAGACAATTTGGACTTCTTCCACTCTTTGCTGTAATAGCTCCTGAAACTGTCAATGATTGTCCAGGGGAGATAGAGCTGTTAGAGCGACTGCCTTCTCAGGTATTGGGAACTGAACAATACCCCTTTTGGAAGTGGTGTTACTGATGAATTTGGCTCCTCTTCTATGGGTTCAGACTGCCCTCTTGGAGGACAGAAGGGTGATAAGATTCCCTGTTCAAATAGACAGATTCTATATATATATGGTTCCAAGGGTCTCAATAAGGCCAGTATGAGGGGTTGAAGGAGGGCTGTGGTAACTTTAGGTACCACCAGTCCCAAGGAAGAAGTTCCTATCTGTGTATCTGAGGCTGGCTACAGGAGATTCTCAATCCCAAATCTGGGCTGAATTCTCTGAGTGGAGGCGAAGCTGGTTGCATTAAAGATACAAAAGTCGGATATGGGTCAATTGGCAGTGCTGCTGGATCCATGGACAGGAGACCATAACTAGTGAACTAACTGGAGGGATAAACTTCTCCCAGAGTTCTGGATTCCCTTAAGCATTTGAATCTCTCTGGTGATGATTGATTTCAATAACAAGGGAGATTGTAGGCCTGGAAAGACAAAGATATAATCCAGTGTGGTATAAATCATCTGCACCTCTGGAGGCTGAGTTTTGGAACTCTGACACCTTAGTGTTTATAGAGGGCAGTTCCTTATGGGACCATGATGGCACCATTGGTGATTTACTCTACGTCTGTGTGTTTTTTGATGGTATTACTGATGCCTTGTCCTTCATGTCCCAGTGTTTCATTTTAGGTGGCACCACAGTTAGGGTCCAAGCTGATTTAGAGGCTGATACTGAAAAAGTCTTTCGTGAGGGTTTGGATGGCCTCAAATGTTAGAATTGTGCACAACAGCTTACCTGACTTGGATAGGGCTGGGGTGGATCTCTCCTCTGACGTGGTCTAGAAGGATCTGCTTTTACATCTTTGAGAGTGTCCCTTACTCTCATAAAGGGGCCAGGAGATGGGTCCTTCCCTCTTCTCTCACTCTGGAATGAGGTAAAGTACTAGGGGGAATTCTTCTTGCTGACTCTGGCCAATGACATGGGGTATCCCCAACCTGTGTCTGACTGGAGCCTCATTGCATCAGGTGCTTCCGAAGCTGAAATTCTCATGCCTGCAATGTTAGGATGAAAATAGAGTGGCAGGCGCTGCACTTAGCAGAGATGTGAGCTTCTTTGACACATCAGAGACAATCCTGCTGGTTGTTGATGACTGAAGAGGATTGGGAGCAGGAGATACAGTTTTTGAAGTCAGTATCCTGGGCATAATCTAAGTACCCTGCCAGGTGACTAGGAGAGTTTCCAGCAGGGGAATTCTCACACTGACTAACTGGGGAACTATAAAGCACTAAATAACTGGGGAGGGCAGAAAATGTAGTTTCAGCAAAATCAAAAGGAATGTTTACAAATTATTTTGAGAAGAATTTGTTGATTTTCCATCAGGAAAATCTAAATTAAACAGTTAGCTGAAATGAAACATTTCAATTTGGAAATGTCAGATCATTTAATTTTAGTTTCTAATGGAAACACAGAAACAAAATGTTTTGAACTGAAAATTTTCAGAACTGTCCATTCTGCCCATAATTTTGGTATTTCAACTTTTTGTCCATTTTTATTTTTAGATATTATGCTTTGTTAGTATCTTTGCCCCTGGTCCCTGTTGCGAACTGGGATGGTTCCTGGACATTTCTTTCTCTGGGATTCATATAATGAGCTGGCAAGAAAGTGTTTGGGACTCACATTATTCATGAACACTTCATTTATCACAATTCATTTTTAAATGGATACATAAAGAAAAATGGATGAAAATAATCTGTGCATGCATCTAACAGATATCAAGAAAAAGAAAATGATTTGATTTAATCTAATTAAGAACTATTTAGTCATTTCCTGCACTGAGCTAGTTTCTTCAATGAAGAATTAAGTTATTCCTTAGACATCTTCCAGAAATAGAAAGATGCTGCTCTTTGCAGTGACGCACTTGCAGGATGGCAATAAACTTCCCTGAAACGTATACCTGTCAAAATCCAATAAACAGATAAAAGGCTGAGCTATGTTTTAAAATGTTAGCCCTTAATAAGACAAATGACAGATACATCTCCAGAATTCACATGTATGGATCAGTTTTTGCTGGTGAAAACATCTATAATTAATTTATACTGAGAATTTAGTTTGACCTGTATGATAAATGTGTTCTGGTGAAAGAAATAGATGGAGTGGGGAAGAAATAGCACTCCTACCCTGTCAGCCATATCTGATAAAAGGAGAGCAATTCACTCCTACTTTATACATCAGTCCCACCAGTGATGAACAAAGTCCTAACACACTGTTTTTTTCCTAGATCACCCTATGAAGAAACAGCCATTCACGTGCAGCTCTTCTGACTGAGGTCTGTACAAAGGGAATGCATAGCCCCAGTGAAAACACAAAGGTTCTATAGGCACAATCTGCAATAAGAAAGCCATTAAAAAATAAAAGGCATTTGAGGCCCAATTTCTTGCCCTCAGTCACACTGCTGTTTTTAAATCACCTGAAATCAGTGGCAGTTGTTTCTATTTGTCTTGGGGGGTAAATGGACCCTAAACGTTGTTGAGATTGTAGGCACATGCATGTCTATGAGAGTTTGGCACCTAACTCTTTCAAGTTCCTTCAAAATCTCAGCCCAGATCTTAAGTGCAGATTTAGGACCCTGTTATTAGTGACAGTAATGGTAGTATGGAGGCTTTTACAAAGATTGGCTAGTGTTACAATTTTAGTTTGGTGATAAACAATATGGACCAGATTCTTCAGTTTGTCCAGTTCACTTTAAATTGGTCTCACAGTGCCAAGTGTACCTAAAGTGGCTGGGGATTTGCAGTGGAGAATTGCTTTTGTGTAGGGAGAATCTCTGCTGGCATAAAATTGGTTCCTGCAGCATGAGAGTCTTCCCTCTTGCTGTAAGTTGGGTGGGGTGTGTGTTTGGGTGAGGGGGCATGGCAGATCAAGATTCCATTACACCTGATTCTCCACTGGCATAAGGGCCCTGAAGGACTTTACATCCGTGGTATATATTAAAGCGGCCTTTTTGCAGCTTCAGTTTACATTGGGGCAAAGAAGCTGAGAATCAAGGAGCTGGGGCCAGCTCTCCCACATCCCTGATTCTCCACTGCACCAGAGCAGAACTCAGGTTCACCAGAGAACCAAGCCTTCATAGCTCAGTCCTATAGCATCAGCCTACGAACCAGGAATGGGTACACTCATAGGCTATGTCTACACTGGGGAATTTAGGTCGACTTAAATAAGTTGACTTTAATAAGTCGACTTTAAGTTGACCTTATTAAGTCGACTTAGAGAGTCCACACAGGACTCCTAAGTTGACTTAAAGTGGGCCTTACTAACTCGACTTAGAGAGTCTATACTAGACTCTCTAAGTTGACTAGTTCGGTCCAGGGAGAGCCAGCCCCGCACAGGGCTGGCTCTCCCCGGGGCAGCAAGCCCCTGAATGGTCCAGGGGAAAAGGGAGCATGGAGCTCCCTTCTGCCCCAGATCACTTGGCTCCCTTCTGCTTGGGACTTCTCAGGTCCTGGCAGAAGGGAAACCTTCTAGCCGGGACCATTTGGGTCCCGGGGAGAACTTCCCCGGGACCCGAGTGGTCCCGGCCAGGAGAAAGAGCTGGAGACCCGCACTCCAGCTGCCGGCTGCTGAGCAGCTGGAGCGCGGGAACCCACACAGCTGGCAGCTGGACCAGGGATCCCGGGGAGAAGGGACTATGGGGCTCCCTTCTCGCCGGGACCACGGGGCTCCCTTCTTGCCGGGACCATTGAGGTCCCGGCAAGAAGGGACTGTGGGGCTTCCTTCTCCCAGGGACCTGAGCAATCCTGGCAAGAAGGGAGTCCCGCGCTTCCTTCTCCCCGGGACCCACGCTCCAGCTGCCGGCTGCTCGGCTAAGTCGACTTAAATTAACAAGTGTAGACATAGCCCTAGCGACTAGCTCAGTTGCCAAGAAGCTTGTGATGTATTTGAATATACTGAGCGGAGTGTTGAATCTAATCATGTGAATTTGCAGCTACAGTTTCTTACGCCGTCACTTATGTTGGATTTGTTGTTATATAGTGGCTACTGTATATTTCTTCTTTCTCTGTGCAGTGCAGAGTCATCCAGCCATCACGGCTCCAGCTGTATGGACGGGTCTGTGTTATAATCAGGGATTTGTACTATGTCCACAATACTCAATGATGGACAATGAGGGTGGGATGTCAAGAACGTTCTATGCATCTGAGCAGCAAGACAACCTCTGCCATTACTTGCAGTCGTTGAGAGCTAACAGTAGCTTCCTCAGCCATTCAGGCAAGACAATCCATGAGGCAGCCTGGCTGGTTGCCTGTCAGAGTACTGAACAGGTGCAGCTGAGGTCTAACTCTGGACAAAGAGCTGGTCCACTCAGCAAACAGACATGTTATTGGTATGGAAAAGGGTTCCAGGTTCTTTCTGATTGCTGATTTAAAGATGCATGTTGCAGAAGCTGCAAAAAAAGGTCATATCCAAGCAGTTTGTTGCAAAAAGAGAAGAGACTAAATTAGGATAAAGAAAAATAAATATCAATGTACACTGAGTAGGCAGAGGCAGAGGCGACACAGACTGTGAAAGTGGAGTAGTCAGTGTGCATCTCTCTATCTCTCTATCATGTGTGTGTGTGTGTGTGAGAGAGAGAGAGAGAAAGAGATTGGGTTGACACTCAGAGTGGTGGGAAAAATGCTTAAAATGGAAAAGAACACAGGCTCTGCAGTGTTTGTTACCTCACGTTTGAAATATGAGAAAACTTTTAAAAATACCAAACTGAAGGAGAGACAGATGTTACTAAGAACTTATACAGGAGAAAAAATTATACAGGAGAAAAAAATAATGCCAATTGGAGTGATGCAAGTGAATATGGAGTATAACAATATGTAGAGTTTATTAGACTTATAGGTTGTTGAGAAAGGGGACCACCCTGTGGGGCTGTGAATGATTCCTCTGGATTAGATATCTATAAAGAAGCTGCCTTCTCTTCCAGCAGACTACACTAAATCAGTTGAACAACAGCTGGTAGGGATACTAAGTCAGGCACCAAGAGTTGTCAAGGAGGGCATAGAAACTCTAAAACACATGAAGGATTAAACAATCCTAGCTGAGAAGCACAGCCCAAATTTCACAAAGCTTTACGTGTCCCTTAGTATCTACTCGAAAGTTAGATGCTGCACTGGAACATCTGGAAAGGGAGCAATGGCGTGGATAGAGTAGGGTACTGTTGTTGTTCCAACTATAAAAAAAGTGGGGTGCAGTTAGGATGTGTTGAGCTTTTAAAGTCACCATAAATCCTGTACTGAAAGTTGAAACATACCCCTGCTTCAGATTGAAGATATCTTTTTGCACCACTGGTAGCGGGACAATGATTCAGCCAAATTGACTTGTCAGAGGTCTACCTTAGGATGGAAGTTGAGAGAAAGTCTAAGGCGTACCTCACAATCAACACCAAAAGAGTCTGTATCGGTACAACAGGCTAGTGTCCGGTATTGCTTCCATTCCTGCTATATGGCAACGGACCAAGCTTTGCAAAGTATTCTGAGTACACAATGTTATTTGGATGACATTATTGTGACTGGTGAAAGTCATGAAGAACATCTGGAAATTCTGAAAAAATTATTAAAACATCTAGAAGAAAACAGGTTACAAGCTAATTTGCATAAAATGGTAATTTTTCAAGTCCTCAATAGCTTATTGTAGGCACATTATTGATGTACAACCTACATAAACCTAAGGAGAAGAAGCAGTCCTGGAAGCTCCAGCACCAAAAGATGTTTTATAATTTATTTTAGATCATTTCTGGGATTTTCAATTACAATAGCCAGTTTGAACGATACATAACAACTTAATTGCATCTGCTGAGTGGCTTACTGCAGTCTTGTCAAAAGTGGGTAGGGTGATGCGAGTGTCAAAAAGCTTTTCAGGAAACAAAGCAATCGGTCACTTCAGACACTTCAGTTATGCCCTTTAACCCATCCTTGCCCATCAAGTTAGCATGTGAAGCTTCCTCACATGGATTAGGGTGGTTACACTGCACAGCATACTGGATTGCAGGGAGAGATCCATATATAGTATTCGTCCCAGCAGCAGAACATAACTATACACAAATAAATAGGGAGGTTTTAAGTCTAGGATAGGATATGAAGAAATTCAACCAGCAGCTATATGGGAGGAAATTCAACCCTGACATCAACCACCAAACATTAGTCACAATCCTTTATCCAAGGAAGAGAGTTTCTATGGCTATGTCTACACTGGCAAGTTAGTTCGAATTAAGGAAGCTTAATTCGAACTAACTAAAGCCATCGCTACACTAGGCTTTAATTAGGTCAAATTAAGGGCTTCCTTAATTCGAACTAATAACTTTGAATAGGGTATTAGAAGTAAGGGTTAATTCGAACTAGTTAGTTCAAATTAACCAATGTGGCCATGTTAGTTCGAACTAATTTCTTAGTTCGAACTAACCGGCCCATTGAAATCAATGGAAATCACTAATTCGAACTAAGCAAGTGCCATGAATGAACTAATTTTTTCTAGTTCGAATTAAGTTAATTCAAACTAACTAAAATTAGTTCGAATTAGTTAGTTCGAACTAACTAATTCGAACTAATTTTAGTAAGTGTAGACATAGCCTACGAAAATGGCAATTATGTATGCAACACTGAGCCTACAGAAGAAAAAGCTCCCAATATCAGGACTGTCCCTATAAAATCGGGACATCTGGTCACTCTACGACTGCCCTAATCTGGCATCCTTTTATGCATGCAAAGGTGATCTTACCATACATCAAGGGTGTGTTGTATGGAGAATCTGTGTTGTTATACCCACAATAATATTAGATGAGCTCCACATAGGTCTCCTAGGGAGTAACGGAAATGAAGGCACTCGCCAAAAGTTTTGTATGGTGGCCAGGCATTGACCAAGAAATAGAGCAGATTGCTAAGGAATGTTGGGGATTCCAACAGGTACAGCACATGTCTAAACCAGAACCTTTACACCCTGGGAATGACCAGCAGCTTCTTGGTAATGTTTGCATTCTGATTTTGCAGGACCTTTGAAAGGAAAGATATATCTAGTAATGCTGGATGCCCATGGCAGATGGTTTCTAGAAAGAAAATGTAAGCCATCTGAAAGACTTGACTTGTAGTTGGACCTTGGGTTGTTCCGCTCACAATTACTTCTGAAGTTATTGTGCCCATTTTTTTTCAGGAGGGAGAAGAGATGTGATGCATGTGAATATATTGAATAGAATGTTGAAACAGTTGATGTGAATTTGCAGTTACAGTTCCTTAAGCTGTTGCTGACATTGAATTTACTGTTATACAGTGGTTACTACTACATTTTTCTTTTTTCTCTATGCAGTATAGAGTCAGCTAGCCATCAGGGCTCCAACTGCATTCACGGTCTGTGCCAATAATCAGGGATTTGTGCTGTGTCCACAATATGCAGCAGTGCTCTTTAGAATGGCACAGTCCACTGCAACACTTTCAGCTTTGATTCGTTGGTCCTCCTTGCATTTTGATCAGTACCTAGAATTACCCATTGTTCCTGATGTTTTCAGTGCCTTGACTACACTACAGCACAAGATGAAAAGACAGATTCTCTGGTGCACCTGGCATCTGCTGAATGCAGTAGGGTTGTCAGGGAGTTGGTTACAGCTGTCTGATTCTCTGTCCCCACACCAGTCTTGGTGCAGGTTAACTCAGCCTCTGGGCTGCTCTGAACTGCACCAGCTGGAGTAAGGACCCTTAAAGACCAAGAACCAGCTGGAGTATGGACCCTTAAGGACCAGGCACCAGCTGAGGCCAGCTGCATTGTACTGCATGTTGGCCACTCCCTCCCTCTACATTTCCATCCCCATTTCCCATGATGAGTTGAAAGGAAAGAGGCTCAGGAGCTGGCCATTCCCCTGCTGGGGACTCCCTCGGGCTAGGGGTATGCCCCACAGACTAGAGGACTAGAGGGAAGTTTCCAGTCCCTTTGTCTCATTGGATAGGAGCAGAGAATCTTTTTAAAACTGTTGTGTTTGGAGAAGACCTAGGAATCTTTAACTTGTGCTTTCCTTGTGGTTAGAAAAAGATATATCAGTGTGTGTGAAGGAGGAACATTTAGGTCTGCCCATGCTTACATTTTTCAGGATCTTGCCTTTTTCTCTGTTGCACACAGATTATGTGCTGAGTTTAGTGTGTTTATTTGTGGTGTCACAGGCAGAATGTCTGGGATATACTCTGCATATGGTTGTTTAAAGAAAGAGAAAAAACAGAAGGGGGAACATATGGGAAACTACTATTTCAATATGAAGAAATTTGCTCCAGTCCTTGAGGAAATAACCACTGCTAACAAAAGCCAAGTGAACGACTTCAATAGATGGTGTTCTGAAACAAAGATCTAAACTATTAATTGTCTACCTGTGTTTCTAAAGCATCCATCACTGAGGTATCTGGGCACTATATACATATCTAGGAGAAGGATCCAGTTTTTCTTTCTATTTTGAAAGCCTCCTTCTCAAGTGGGATTAAGCATGGTGGTTGCTTGCCAGGTCACCATGTTACGACAGTACTGAGGGGAAAAAAAGCATGCTTCAAAAAATCAATCTTGTGCTGGGCCTTAGAACACTCCTATTCATTCTGCTCTCTGGTGATGAGCGTGTTTCATCTTGAGGGCTTTTGATGACAAACGCTTTCCCCAGGGTCTCTAAATGTTTCTGCACAGTCCGCTGCAGTGTCCCTGCAATCAGAGCCTGGTGGGTTGAAGGAGATAGGCAGTTTCTGAGACACCTTGGCCCTTCCCTGAGGCCTTTAAATATTCTAGCAGTTAAATATATCAGTCTTCAAGTCCTGGCTTATGATACTTGATGAAGTGGAAGCAAGGAGTACCATGTATTTGGCTGAAGAACAAAATGAATACATCTGGGAATTTTTCTGCAACAATATAGAGATCAAAACTAAACATCTGTGCTAGATCTATGTCTGTTCCCCAACCCCTCTCTGTTTCCATCAGTGAAGGGCTTGTTAACAGCTGGCTGTATCATTCTAATAAAACAGAAAGGCCTGGTTTCATTTCAAGGCTCATGCTGACTCAAGTCATACTGAAATGCACACAGTAAAAACCTTGTGGGAAAATGATGTTCCCAAGAGTTCTGTAAGTGATGTTAAAAATAAGGGTGAAATGAAGACGTATACTATCAATATAATCAGGTTGACAGAGTGGCATTTAATAGTACTGATCCATCTCACAGGAATGTAATGAGCATTAATTACTTCAGGTTAAAGTGTGTCTTTACGGCTCAGCCTTGCAAAAATGGAGGAATGAAGGAGATCCCAGCACAATGCACATGGGAAATGAGGGGCTACAAAGAAGAGAATGGCCCTTTCTTCAAGCTTTTACACGAGGGGTGTCCAAACCTTGGCCCCTGAGCTGCATGCAGCTCTTTTATCGTTCAAGTGTGGCTCATGGAGCCCCCTATATCACCACCTCCATTTTCTCCACCTACGGACTGCGGTGGGGAATTTGGATCTTCTGCCCTGTGGGCTAAACTAGAGGATTCTGCCCCACAGGGAGGTGGAGTTCAAGGGGGTTGGTAGGTTTGACCACCCGTTTTACACAGAGCAGCAACTCACCACCCTATAGAGGGCTGCTCCACTGGTGATACAGAAGTGGGAGAAGCCATGTTCCTGTCCCCACCCCAACTTTCTCTATCTTAGGAGAGGCTGGAACCCCACCAATACCAGCCTCAAAGAAGACACTGAACACCCTGAATAAAAAGCCTGTGGGCTGTGTGTGCCTGCTCAGGAACAAGGGCAGACAGTAAGGAAAGGCCTTTTGTGGACTCTCTCCCTCTCACACAAGACCAGATACAACCTGACTCTGAATGTTTGAAAAATACTTTGAAATGGAAAGTACAATATAAAATTTTATGTAGTTGAAAGGAAAAGAGAATCCATGAAACTTGTAAGTCAGCTGGACAGCAGATGAAAACCTAGAAGTCCACTTTTCTATCATTTCATTGGTTCCTAAAGTACTAACAAGAACTGAGTCAGCTCTCAAAGTTCACTTCAAAGCAGGAGCATGAATTTTTACAATATTAAAACTACATACATTCAGCTAGTACCTAGGGAAAACTGTATTTATTTGAACCCAAATCATTTCAAGCTGCATACAGTACTTGTAGTTTGAAATGATTTGGGTTCAAATAATTACAATTTTCCCCAGGTATTTAGCTTCTTTGCCATAGACAAGAGTACAGGGTTTTTTGGTTCAGGTGCATTCACATAGGTTCACCAAAACCAGAAGTGGAAGTATCAGCCATGTGACTTGATCCATGTGATATGCCCCACTGAATGCAAGTCTAATATTATGTGTAGAAAGTAGGTTAAGATAAGGGGTTTGTATACTTATTAGTAATAGTATAGTTTATAGCAATAGTAGGCCCAAGCCTGAACCAATCTTCAAAGGTCTAAACATAACAGCTCACCAGGACCTATGCCAAGAACTCAGACGTTGCTCTGCAAGATTACCCTGCAGCAAAGTAGCTACTTTACAAAAACTGCTTTGCAAAAACTGCTTTTCAAAGACTATTTTGCAATCGTTAACTGTCTCCAAAATAGGAGAGCTCGGACTTCCCATTACCTTGCAGTGAGCTAGGTCAAAGTGCTTTGCAACCAAGATGCACGGAAGCTCATGAGCTCCCTGCAAAATTGTGTAAAAAACCACAGGAACAAAGCAGGAGGGGTGCGAGGGTCTAGTTACCCCATAAATATCAGCCCCGGAGACTGCAAAGGCAGGCGGTAGGGCCGGACAGCGTCAAGACGCCCCAAAGCTTCGGCTTTGAAAGCAAGTGGGCTCTGTCTGTGGCCAAGGCACGGTAGAGTCAAGACGCCCCGAGGCCTCGGCTTCGATAGCAAGTGGGCTCTATCCGTGGCCTGAAAAAGGTCAGAACCCATTCCTCGTGAATGAGGAACTGACACGTCGGTACGAGGCTGCCAGAGGAAGGTCAGGACCCATTCCTTGTGAGTGACGGAACTGACACGTCGATAAGAGTTCGGTGAGTATTAAGGAACTGCAACAGGCCTCGGTGAAGGCTGGTTCAAAGTAGCTACAGGTATATGAAACAATAACTGAAGTTTTAGCACCCCGAGTCCTGGTGTAAGGGCTAAAGTAGTTTAGCACCCTGGTCCCCGAGGGTACGGGGGGAAAGGTATAAGGTTAGGGACCAAGTAGTTTAGCACCCCAGCCTGGGAGTACAGGTGGTTAGATTGCATCTCTCTGGTAAATTGGGACAGACGCAGTGTAATAAGGATAGCTCTAGTAATTAAACCTTCAATGCGCATTTATTTCTAAATTTCTGTCTTTAAGACTTGCTGCAGCATAACAGTAAAACAGTGTAACACCACAATCATATGATTTTTGAAACTCGCTTAATTAATTCCTTGCAAAGAGCATTTGAGACCCATTGTAACCATGGTAATTAAAAATAAATACTTTTTATTCATAACTTTCCTGATTCCTTGGATATTTCCCCTGTCACTATTAACTTCCTTTGCCCCTCTCTTGTTCTTACTATTCCCCCATATGGGAACAACTTTCAGTTCCCTTAATGTTCGTCTGGGTTACCGGCTGGATCGGTTCAACCCTCTACTGTGTATTCCTCCTGACCTCTGATGTAACTACGAAGGCCTCCACTCAGTCACCGAAGAATAAAAATAGGGCTATTATCCCTATGGCCAAAAGAACCCTCGTCCCCTCGCAACCCCCGATGAGCAACACCCCGGGGGTGGACGTTAAACAAGGTAGCTGTGAGGATTATGGTGCTTTATGGTATTTCCATGGAACCAATTAGATCATATAAAATAAGATTAGAGAGTTTTAAAAGTCCTAGAAGCAGAAATCTCAAAATGTTGACAAATACCCAGATAGAGCAAAAAAGAGTTCACGCATCCCATTTTAATTCCAAGTTTGTAGATTTGGAAAAAAATTGTATTAACACTAATGCTGGTTCATAAATTGAAACTTCTGCCACAGCTTATTTTGAATCTCTTTGAAGTTTCAATCAAATGCTTAGCAGAGCTCTGATGTTAATTTCATTATGGGATGAAAGGGATTACAAAAAAGGCAAATCACTGGTTATGATCCCGTGCATCATGTCAAACACTTCTTACCAGGACTGTTACATTTATTAAAATGTTTGCCATTCTAATTTCAAGTGCTGAAGGTAAATTAGTCAGTCCCATAAATAACACAACTACCATCCATAAAGAGAGTTGCTTTTGTCTTCTCTGGATCCTGTATATTCTATTATTAGAACCATTGGCCTTTAAAATCTATCCACTTTATGCTTGTCTAAAGCACCCAATAGGTAAGGGACAAACCCTGGTTCATGTTATGGCCTCTTTGCCCCAGTGTGCAAAGAAGCCATAAAGCTACTTTAACTCGGTTACTTTTGATTCACCAGCATAGAGTTACCCAAGCTGCTGTACAACCAGCTACAACAGATCTAGAAAAAACCCTGCCAGCTTCATTGGCATAGGAGGTGTACTGGAGCAGAAGGGTCATGACGGGAGCACTGTTGTGCATGGATTGGCTGCAGTAGCCTCTTTTCTGAGAACCATAAGACGGATCAGCACGACTGCCCTAAATTACTCTGCTGGCGGATTCTAACTTTAGAGAGCATAACGGTGGCATAGAATCCCAAAGGTATAGCATAACTCAGCCAGCCTCAGAGATAGGGGCCTAATAGTTTAACAGAGAAAATAAAAGCACAACAATGGCAGAACCCAGAGGAGCACACAGCTTTTTCTTGCTGTATCTTTTTTCAAACCATAGTCTTAAACTGTGTTTTGCATTCAGTAAGATATGTCACAGGAATACCTTCATTTAGAACTGCTCCACCACACTCTAATCCTGCTCAGTACATTGAGAATCAGTACATTGAGCTCTTCAGAGTGCAGTGCGGTAATTATTCTTTGAACCTCTGGAAAGTGATTCAAATTATATCATAATGAGCCAGCTGATTAGACAAAACAGAAATAAAAAGTTTGAAAAAGCTTAGGATGCTGAATGGACTTTTTTTCTCTGTGGTGTAAAAGCAGAAACATGGGTGCTAATCAAAAAGCTTTAATTCATGGTCATTTAGGATAGATTTCAGTCAAGTAAACTGCCTTTTTTTTTTTTTTTTTTTAAGCAAGACAGAATAAGTTTCCAACAGGCATTTGCTAAATCTACCTTATCCCAGACTACAGTTAGCAACAATACTTCTCTACTTACATTCCAGTCTATGGTAACAAAGAACAGGTTCCGTTTAATTTCTTCAACTCCATCGAGGCCAGCACCTGCCAAGACAACAAGAAAGAGTCAAAATAAAACCAAGCCAAGAGGAATGTGCTCTATTTTTTAAAACCACCACCAACATATCCCTTCCTCTTGAAAAATTTAGAAATGTCAGAAATTGTATAAACCATCACAAACATGCACAAGGACATTTTGTTAATGCAAACATCACAGTCAAGAAAGAAAAAATACTTGCGTATGTTCAACATGACAGTTTTTATAGAAGGCTTGTGTCAGGTCTGCAGGACCAGTCTTTCATGTTTCATATTAGATAATTAGATATATGTTAGATATTCGTTCTACCTTTAGTGGACATGGAGATCAATTGATCATCTCTTTTCTAACAGCCCTTAATGTGTCTGAAGACTTATTGGGTCCCTTCCCAAATATTCTTTTCTCATGACTAAAGATGCACAGTTTTTGTAGCCTTTCTTCATTGGTCAGATTTCTTTCTTCTCTCTAATTCGTCCACATCTTTCGTAAAGTGTGGCTCCCAAATCTGGACTCAGTATTCCATCTGAGACCTTATTAGTGCTGGGTACAATAATTAGTTCCTGGGTCTTACATACAACACTCCTGTTAATACACTCCAGAATAATAGTAGACTTTTTCACAGCAGCGTCAAGCTGTTGTCTCATAACACTGTGATTCATTATAACCCCAAATCCTCATTAACGGTACTGCAGCCTAGTCAATTATTCCCCATTTTGTATTTGTTCATTTGATCTTTTTTCCCCCTTCCTAAGTGTAGTACTTTATATTTGTCTCTATGGAATTTCATCTTGTTGATTTCTGACCACTTCTCTAATTTGTTACCGTCATTTTGAATTCTAATCTTGTCCTCCAAAGTGCTCCCAAACCTCGCGCCTTTGTGTCATCTGCAGATGCTAGAGGCATATTCTCCAATCCATTCTCCAAGTCATTAATGAAAATGATAAACAATACTGGACCAAGGACTGACCTCTGTGGAACGCCCAGATATGTCCTCCCAGTGGTGCACTCTCTTTATGGTAAATGTATGTAAGCCACATTTCCCTAGTTTGCTTTTGAGACTGTCATGTGGAACTGTGTCAAAAGCCTCACTAAAAATCAAGATATATCATGTCTACAGTTTCCCTCCTATCCACTAGGCCTGTAAGTCTGCCAAAGAAGGAAATAAGATTGGTTTAGCATGTTTGCTCTTGACAAATTCATGGTGGGCTATTCCTTGTAAACTTATTGTCATCTAAGTGCTCGCAAACTGATTGTTTAATAATATGTTTCAGTATCTTTCCAGGTATCAAAATTAGGCTGACTGATCTATAATTTCCCAGGTCCTCTTTGTTGTCTGTTTTAAAGACAATATCCAGAAGGATAGCCTTGTTAGTCTGTGTACAGTAAAAACTATGAGAGTCCTGTGGCTCCTTAAAGACTAACAAATTTCTTCAGGCATAAGATTTTGTGTGCTCCAACCCACCTCGTCAGATGCAGGAAGTGGAAACTACAGTTGAGAGGTATATATACACACGTGCCAGGGTAAAGGAGGGCAAGTGTGAACAAAGTTAGTTAGTTCAGTTAGGGTAGATGAGGCCCATTCACATCAGTTCATTAGAAGGTGAGAATGTGTGAACAGGGACAATCAGTTTTTGTAATGGTTAACTATTAATGGTTATCACATTACAAAAAATTATTGCCTCTGTTCACACACTGTCACCTTCTATTCAACTGATGTGAATGGGCCTCATCTACCCTAACTGAACTGACTTTGCTAACACTTGCCCTCCTTCACCCTGGCACGTGTATATACACCTCTCAACTGTAGTTTCCACTTCATGCATCTGACGAAGTGGGTTGGGGCCCACCACCAGGGCCTTCCCTTGGGGGGAGTGGGGTCCTGGGCCAATTGGCCTAGGTGGGGCCCCACCCTCACCCCTCCACCCCGCAGGTGAGCGTGGCGGGCCCACTGGCGTGCTTCACCCCCCAGAGGCTGAGGCTGCCGGTGGAGGGAGCCGGCTCCGGCACCGGCCCTGGCCAGGGCGGTTGAGGCGGCCAGTGCAGGGAGCCGGCTCTGGCCCTGGCCCAAGGCTGGGAGGCCGAGGCCGCCAGCAGGGGGAGCCGGCTCCGGCCTTGGGAGCCCTCTCCAGCCTGGGGAGCTGGTTGCGGCCCCAACTCAGGAGGCCCACACCAGCCCTGGCCCCAAGCCAAGAGGCCAATGCCACCGATGTGGGGAGCCAGCTGTGGTCTTGGCCCTGGCTGGGAGGCCGAGGCCACCGGTGCAGGGAGCCGGCTCTGGCCCTGGGCCAGGAGGCTGAGACTGCAGGTGGGGAGCCAGCTGCATGTGGCCGTGTGGGGCAGGCTGGCCCAGAGGCTGGGCCTCACACACATGCTCTGCCCCTGGGCCTGCCTGCTCCACCCTGGGGGCAGGGAGTGCCGGCCCAGGGGCTGGTCATAGCGCTCCTGGCCCGCCTCACCCCACTGCCTTTAGCTCGCTGCCAAAGGCAGCGGGGAATAGGAGGAAACGCGGCCGTGGGGTGAGGTGGGGTGGGGGGAGTGCGGCATGCACGGGCCCTACTGGGAGCAGGACAGCACAGGGCCCACGTAACCACGGGGCCTGGGGCGATCGCCCCGTTCGCCGCCCCTCCCCCCAGGGACGGCCCTGCCCACCATGAAAGCTTATGCTCCAAGAAATTTGTTAGTCTTTAAGGTGTCACAGGACTCTTGTCGTTTTAAAGACAGGTACTCTTTTTACCCTTCTCCAGTCCTCTTGGACCTCATCTGTTTTCCCTGAGTTCGCAAACGTAATTGATAATATTGGTCCTGTCTGACCTTAGAGTTTATGAGTCTATAATTCTTTTGATATTGCCTCAGCTAGTTCTTTAAATACCTTTGGGTAAATTTCATGAGGTTCTGCCAACTTGAATATATCTAACATCTAAATATTCTTTAACCTGTTCTTTCCCTATTCCAGCTTGTGTTACTTCCTCTTTGTTGTTAATATTAATTGTGTTCAGTATCTGGTCACAATTATCCTCTTTAGTGAAGAGAAATAGACTATATCAACTAGCAACACATGACAGATATTAGTACACTGTTTTATGCACTACTGGAAGGCACCCAGATACTAGAGTGATGAGTGGAGTGGAAGATCCTGTACAGAAAAGAGAGAACAGAACAAAACCAGGGAGGACTAGGAGTCCAGAGAGCTTCCTGTCGATAGGGTAAAGGTATTACTGTTATATAGCACTTACAGATATTCGTTAATTGTAGCCACCTGTGAAATCCAAGTTTTTTTGATCTCCGGTTTACAGGTGAAGAAACTCTGGTGCAGATAGTGTAGGCTCAAATTTTCACCAAGTAGTAACTGATTCTGGTTACCTCAGAGCTTTGGGTGCCTATTTTGGGACACTTCATAGTCATTTGTATTGGTACAAAACACATCAAATGTTGTGGACGCTTTTTGTTCACTGACAACTTTACTACATTTCTTATGTAGTCTATTGAATATTTAGCAAAACTCTTTGGGGTTTGGCACATGTCAAATTGTTTCATTACTTTTCTTTTATATCTTCATTTAACACCTTGTTTATTCCTTTCAGCACATTTAGTTTACTGGCTTGAGAAAAATCAGCAGGTGTTCAGTAATAATTAAACAACTATCAGATTTGATTGACTGTGCCATATGATTGGTTGATTTGTTTTTATTAATAGCAGCTTTCATTCTCCCATGGGAGAAAACAACATCTGGAGACAAGGATTCTACATTACAATTTTGGAGCCAATTCCTGTGAAGTGCTGAGCATCTCCAGATTATTGAGCACCTTAGTTCCCACTAACATTAATGGGAACTGAGGGCACTAAGTACCTTGCTATTGGTGCTCAGAACCTTAAAGGGCAAAAAGCAGTGTTGTGAAAGGTCTTGTCAACCCAATCGTTTGTAAAATGTGACATCTGCTTTCTGTGCACACAAGACATTATTAGTGTTTGCCAAAGTGCACTGATCAGAAACGGCATTCTACAGCCTGCTTAACATTTGCTCATGTCTAGCTATTAAAAACAAATATTGCTTGCATATAACAGCCATGGTTGTCAGCCTAGGGGAAGCTGACCCAATAGGGGTGTTTATAGTTTTGATCTGTTCCCTCTGGTATTTTGAACACAGAACAAGCCTCCAGAAATCAGTAAAAGCACAAACTTGGTCAACCTTATTCCATGGGTTTTTTCATCAGGAATTTTCAATCATCAACCAAGTTCAAGGCACAGTCCAGACTGCCCACTAAACACATATGGCAGGTCTGCTTCCGGTTTCACTGACACAGTATAGATAAGTGGTAACTCCCCTGAAGACAACAGAGTTACACTAGTATAAACCCAGCATCAGAAGAATACCAGGACTAGCAAATGTGCTTAGAAGAAATAACAATGAAGAATGCTTTCTGTGTTCAAAGATAACCGGTAACTTCATAATGTATAACAATGCTTCTTCGTTACCTAACACCAAACTCTTAAAGGCAATTAGGTCTCACTAAAGTGGAAGGAAAAAATCCCATGGTTTCAAAGGATCCAGTTATGGTCCCTAGAATGTGACCAGCTGATAACATTCCCTGGATGAGCATGACAGATGCTTCTCTGTCTCTGCTCTCTCTGCTCCTGCAGTTCCAGCCCTTATCCCTCTACAATTCCTCCTGCTGTTGTCTTAAGAACACGTCCCTATTGTGTGGGTATTGGGGTATGTGTCACTGTGGATCCTACTGTAAGCAACTAGCAGTCAGTATCCTCACAGAATAGTGGGAGTGAAGGGTTTCAGCTGTCTCAGTCAAACATAGATTGGAGTACTGTTTCCCTGAACTGGATGGTTGCGATGTAGAGATTGGAAAGTTTCTCAAGCAGCTGACAGATGCAGCTTGGGCAGTGGTGGAGTGAGCCTGGATATTCAACGGGTGAGGCTTGACAGTCATCTGAGAACAGATGGAAACAGATTACATGGTTCACTTGGAAATTCATTGTGGTGTGATGGCTTCTTCTTTGTGATCATTTCTGGTTTGTCCAAAGTGGCAGTGAGTCAGATGAAACTTTGGTTTGGTCCCACTATGGTAATTCAGAAGAGCTCTGGATATGCCTAAAATGTGTTGTTTCTTCCTTTCCATTTTTGAGCATGGCTTTGGGAAGAATTGGTTGATTTTAGGGGATAGTGTGAAACCAACTTGGGGATGAATTTGGGGTCTCACCCTCTTCTCCATATGAAAGACTACAGTCCAGCCATGAGAGCCCATTATTCACTGATTCTGCACATTGAGGTGATGGCAACCACAAAGATCCTCTTAAAGGCAAGGGGGTTCATGGAGTATTCTGTTCCTGGTTCAAAGTGAGGATCTGTATGTGTCAAAAGGATAACTGTGTGGTCTCATGAGGGAGTCACTTCCTTAAACGGAGGGCTAATTTAAAGAAAGCCCTTAAAGAATTTCAGCCTTGTTGGGTGTGAAGATTGAGTATGAATACTGGAGTGTGACACACTAATAAGGACACCAAGATGACTTTGAGAGAATCAAATGAGAGTTTTGCCTGTTTTCAGGAACAGCATAGTCCAGGATCTCTAGAATTGCTGTCTCAGCTGGGTCCAAACCATTTTGGGCCACTCATATGGAAAATCTTTCCACTGCAAAGCATAAGTTTTCCTGGTGGAGGATTATCTGCTTTGTATGCGAATATTGTGAACCTGCAGAGAGCTGTGTCAGTCAGTACTGCTTAAACAGCCAACATCCAAGCCATCAGGTGTAACAGCTGCAGCTCTGACTATTGACCTTGATTCTGTGGTACATCCAGGCAGGCTGAGAGGAGAATGGGCTGTCATGATGCCATCTGTAGCAGGTCTGACAGCTAAAACTGTCTTGACAGTAAGGGTCTATCAAGGTGGTTGTAGACTTGTCCCTTCTGATCATGGACATTATTTTGGGGAATTGGTGAAAAGGCATATACGAGTCCTACAGATTGCTGCAAAAGAAAGCTACCTGGCAATAATCCCAGGCTCAGGCCTCCTTTGGAACAGAAATTCATGCATTTGACATTGTCATCCTTGGTAGAAATCTATAAAGGGGTCCTACAGTGATAGAATATGAGGTCTACTATGATAAACTCCTCCAGTGACCCCTTGTGGTTGGTTACTGTGTGATCTGTTAAGAAGTCTGCCAGGCAATTGCTGACCCATAGAAGGTTCAGACCCCGTGGGATTATCCTGTGTTGATGTCACTTTTTCTATAGCCTGATCTTTCTTGGCAGAAGAGGGGATGATCAGGCACTTCCTTATTTGTTTTATATAGAGCATCATCAACATGTTGTTAATCTGGATTTGCACTGTGGAGTTCCACAGAATAGACAGGAATGCTATGAAGGCCAGGTTGATGTGTCTCAGTCTGTCTCTGCATCTGTAGATGGTTCAGCTAGGCATCCTAGTCCATTGAAGCATCTGTGATAAGTGTGAGTTAGAAGATAGAGAATGGAATCAGAGGAGACAATGTCTGTGCCAGCACCAGCACCATTTTCTTTCTTAGCACCATTTTTCTGCACCAGTCTTCAGTGTAGCCTGTCTGCTGGACAGAACGCTGAGTAATGCTGGGTTGTCCACTAGCAAGACCTCAAGGTATGATGAGAATATTCCAGAGGATAGTTTGAGCCCCTTCACCCCAAAGAGAAGAGGCACCTACTATGTCCATCTTTTTAGGGGATTAGTCCATACCAGGATGGATGGGGTTTGAAGCCTGCAGGTTTGGGTTTGCCATGTTAAGGAACCTTGGGCAGAAGGATGTGTATAGTGGGATCTAGTTGCTGATACTCAGAAAAGATGGGTTGATATGCTCACAGTGGTCAAAGATGAAGGCAATCAAAGGAGTTCTGAAGAAATTCAGAAGGTTTAGCCAAAGCTAAGAGCTAGTGGGCTAGATACTCACCATATTCTGTCTCGCTGCATAAGTGACACCTTTGCAGGGAGCATGCGGAGGGATGGGATGCATGTGCAGCCCCAACAGGCATTGCTACTTAAACATGTCCAGTCCCGTGCACATGAGCAAATACAGTGTCTTCACACTGACATATCCTTGAAGAATGTTTATTTTTACACATGAATCTTGGTATAACTAGAACAGCATTAAAAGGTCATTCAGCCACATAAGGATTCCGATATCAAGAAACTTCCATTTTCCACAAAATAATATTATTAGAAATGGCAAGAACCATCGCTCAGCGAGATGGTGACGTAATTGGGCTGTCAAACATCTCGCTAACAGCTGTCTGTCAGAATGCTAATCCTGTGACTGTTACATGTGGGATCAAATATTCTGTGTAACACTAACTTAAGCAACTGAAAAACTAAGTTTGAAAGCCAGAGGCAAAAATCTCTCCTGCACCACTTACTTTTTACATATCCTGAAACAAGTGATTTACTAAATTTAGCTTTGCTCTCCTACCCCTGTTCCCAGTCCAAAAACTCTCAGCAGCGTAAATAGTTACAGGCAATAACAGCATCATACTTTTCAAAAGGTTCTCAGAATTTACACTATTCTGTGTCTCATTCTCAAAAAGGAAAGCAATTAATTATTTGCCAGAAAAACTCCTGGGTGCAGATGTCAGCCAACTATATATGTAATGAGGATCAATTAGTTATTTTTTTTTTCCTGTGAGAGACCTTACAGAAGACAAAGATCAACTATTCTTCTATTCCCTGAGGTCTTTTCTTTATAGTCACCTAAAGTTTCTAGAGCAATATACTCCCAACAAATAACAATGATAAAACAAGGCATAAAAAGAAGATCTAAATAATGTGGCTGATTGCTGGAGAAGGATACCTTAAGGCTAGTGTATATTAAAAATACACAGTAAAACCTTACTTCCCTTATTTCTGAAGAGGAGAAGTTATTCTAGAGTAAAATAAACAAGGAGTCCTGTGGCACTTTTAAAATCTAACAAATTTATTTATCGCATGAGCTTTCGTGGGTAAAATCCCACTTGGTCTTTAAAAGTGCCACAGGATTCCTTGTTTGTTTTGCTGAACTAAACTAAGATGGCTACCCCTCTGAAACTATTTTAGAGTAAAATCACTTTTATTCTTAAATAGAGAATCCACATAGGGAATTATGCCAGAAAAGCTGGTTGTTCCTTTATAGTTATGCTGGGAAATTTCCCTGTGTAAGCAAGCCCATCATTTCTTCCTTGGTATTCTGTTGCTCCAGGGGGAAGTAATCTGTGCCCTCACTTTTCCAGGCATATATTACTTTTCCCTTGGTCTGAACCTAAACTCTGAATATGTTCAGAGATTTGCATAATACTATTTTTTTGCAGTACAGTCTGCATTTTATTAGTGGTGTATGATCTTGTGGTTGTCAAATTGATATCATAATCTTTATTGAGTCAATCAAATTAATATTTCAAAAATGGGGGGGGATTGCATATATTTGAAAAAACCAATTTCAACCTTTTCTTAGTGACATCCTATAGTGAAATTTTAGAATCATGGGCTTTGAAACTTCTCTTTGTTGTCCTCCTTCTTCTTTCCCTAAATCTCACTTCTGAGAATTGTACCTATTTTTATATTGTGGCATCACTTTAGTAGTGGAAATTGGGTAATAACAGTGGTAAACAGCATTGCACTGGAGTTTTAAAATATACTTATTTCAGTGAATAAGAGTTACGTCACTAGTCTCTCACTTTGCTAATTTGTCAATGTTAGCAGCAGTATCTCCTATTAATCAGTTATTAGTGATCTCCAGAAGAAGAAATGTGGCAGAACCTGGGCCAGATCTGGATTCAGTAACAACACCACAGAGAATTCTAAAACCATTCAAGGCTTTAAAAGATGGGAAATGGAGACTGAATAGATTACAGGATGACTGTAGTGGAGAAAAATGGATGGGAGGATTTAGTAGGTACATACTGGTGAGAGAACAGGGGGCAAGAGAAAACAGAGGATTTGGGAGGAATTGTTGCAACATTTTTTCTCCCTGCACTCCTTTACTTTAGAAAGCGAGTCATTCTCTTGTTCACCCAGAACAGAACAAAAAATTAGTGCTGGAAGGAACCCACAATAGTATAACAGAACAAGGTAACATTTTAAAATAATAACATAATGCTATGACTTTGCCACCTGCAGTTTGCTATGGTTGCTCAATTTTTACTGTAAAATCACTAATTTTCAAAGGAACTACCTACTAGAACAAGATTGCACCACACCAAGTATCCTATGTTACTCCTCCCCACCCTCCACACTCCCAAATACCATGAATTTCCTAATGCAACTCTTGAGTATAGGCAAAAATGGTTTTATATATATAATTTAGAAACATCCTCTGTGCTTATTAAAACATAAGTGGGTGCAATAATGAAAGAGTAAAATATCTTTATGATAAAGCAGACAATTCATTTCAGGGGCTAAAAAGGAGGAAGCCGTTTGCTTAAAATGCTCCCACTAAATCAAATGAGATGGAACGGAAATTTAATCAGAGTGGCTTTGCAAGGAGAATTCTCCTTTCCCCTCCCCAGAGATGAGGAGCAGAATTATAGACAGCTCATTAAAAATACCTCACTGAGTTCTCATTTTCCTACATTACTATCCGGAGGAGTTATCTTATGCAATTCATAAAGGCTGGAGATTTACTTCCCCTTGTCACTGAAGAAATAAATCATGAATTAATCTCATGTTTTGGATTCTAACGCTTTGCTTGATTTCCTTGCTACTTTTTTAAGTAATGCTTGTGTTTTACTGCATAATAAATCTGAATAAAAATGTAAGTATAATGGAGAGATTAAATACCAATTAAAATATATCAAGGGAAATTATCACCACAATATTGTACAGAAATCAAATGAGCATCCATACCTAATCTGTTGGATGGGTTCCTTTTGAAGAGGGCTCTCAGCAAACTCTGGGCTTCTATGCTCAAAAACTGAGGCATTCCTAGCTTGGCTCTGAAAGAACAGAACACTTGAAAAGAAAAAAATATTTTTCAAAAAATTTCAAATTCACACGTGCATTTTCTAACTGAAATTAATTGGGACATGCAGACACCCATATATATTGGCCACCAAAGGTATAAATACCTGGACAGTTTAAATAGATCACAAATGGAGGGGCTGGTTAAAGAAAGTTTTTCCATTAATATCACTGGGAACAGCTGCTGATCTGAAGCACATAATGCCTTATAGTTAAGTTTGCACATGGGTTACTAAGTCTAAGAGGTCATTTTCAGCTATGTCCAATCTTTTTTCAGTTTCACCTTTCTGGATTAAATTTGACAGGGTTTTTCTCAATCTGAGAGCAAACTTTTTGGAAAGTTTGAATCAAAATGGCTTAGACATTTTCAGGAATGAAGAGATTGATAATAAAATACACATTTTGCATTATTAAAAAATATAACTGATTTTAATAGCTCTGATGCTTCCGTGGTACATGACAGACACAAGAAATTTGGCAGGGACTATGGCTTTGATCTTGCATACATTTTTGCATGTGCTCAGCATTAAATCAATGTCAGGTTTGCAAAGGAAAGGACTCAACAGTCAGAAATGACGAAGTGAAAGTTGTCTGTACAACTTTAAATCTGCACCTCTTTATATATGCATTATAATACAGTCTTTTATTATATGACCACATCTATTTTTTCTGCAAGGCTCTTCTGTGGAATGCTCATGGACTAGTATTACATAGTTGTGGACATTTACGCAGAGTGAAATTTTCAAAGTCATCTTGGGGATTTAGGCACACACTTACTCTGACGTTAGTAGGCGTTGCACATCTAACTCCTTGCACAGCTCTGAAAATCTCTGCCTCTATGTATATTTGTTCTTGTTCTACACATTTTGTGCAGCTAAATGTACTTAGGACCACCTCACCAGGGGCATAGCCAGCTCCTGTTTTCTGGCTGAGCTCCTGACTTTCCAGGGTGGACCCAGGCAGCCCTGCTTCCGGTCCTATGACCAGAAGCTTCTTAACGACACTCCAGTTGCTTAGCAACTGGAGCATCAGGAGGAGGAGAGAGAGGCAGCTTGGCCCCTGCCATGCAAAGGCTGCAGTGGCTGTCTGGGGTTGGAGCTGTGTGGGCGGAGAGCAGTTCACCCCTGCCCATCTGCCGGGCGCTGTGGCGGGTGGGGATGGGCAGGCCTACTAGCCAACTGGGTGGGCCTGTGCCCATCCATAGCTATGCTCCTGTGGCTCACCCAAAGAACAGAGCTATATAGTATTCAGAAGATTAAGCAGACTGACTTTACTACTTACTTGAGAATAAGAGCCATTGTCTCCTTTCTGTCCTTTCCCTGGAATGGTAATGACCCTGTCAGCATCTCAAACTGTAGAATAATAATAAAAATGGTAAATCAAATGAGCACCTACAATATCATGTAAGATTCTATCTGACAGCACCATTTCATAAGATTTGCCGTTATCCAGTTTTCTATTTATTTCAAACACAAATGAGAATTTCAAAGAAGCATACTCTTTATGCCAAAAAGGTCTAAAAAGCTGTAGCCATACATAAAAATATTTTATTATGGCAAGTAAATATCTACTCTGCAGGACATCAGAGACCAACACTGCATTTCAATTCAAAGGGCTGCCTACGGAACTGTTTATACCAGTAGCTTGGAGAATAATGCATTAGTAGATACAGAAAAGTCTGGTACTCACAGGTTTGGGTGAACTTTTTTCCACGTGTGTTGGTTCATCTGGGTTCATTCCCCCATGATTTTTGCTTTGAGTTACAGACTTAAATGAACCCGGAAACTCAAAGCAAAAGCCCAGTTGTGGCCATCAATTTTTGCCTGGCTTCCATCTGAAAGCATCAATCATCCACCCTTGCTCTGAAATGCAGCAATTCTTTCCGCAAACCTGACTGGAATTTTACATTGGTAATGAAAACCCAAACCAAGGGAGTTTGCCTGGTTTGAGCTGAATCCTGAGAGTTTCTCACAATGCTGGTCATTGCACTGTGTGCATGCACAAGCAGTAGTAGCTGATTCCCCAAGATAAGCAATGACAGGTGTTGTATACTAGAAAATAGGGATCAAGGACATAATTCAGCTTGGCCGTAAATGAGGACCACTTCCATTGAGGTCAATAGGCATTTTGTCTGTATGTCAGGGCTGAGTTATGTCTTGGGTCTTTTAACTATAAACAAATACATACTGTTTAATATTCACAGTTATAATTAAACACACACACACACACACACACACACACACACACACACACACACACGAGTGAGATTCTGCCACCCTTTTGTTGATTGTATCTGGCTATTATCCCAATTTTTCTTCAGCTGGGGTAAATAAGGCACAGGAAGGCAGAATGATTTACCCTTTGTCACAGAAGAAATTACTTTCAGAACCAGTAGCAAAACCCAGGTCTGTTGCCTCTCAGTTGAGAGGCCTAAGTGCTAGATCATTCTGCTTGCCTTTCTTTAACCTACAATATTTTTAATTACCTTGTTCTAGTTTGTAAATATTAGTTTAGGAATCATCAGGACAGTGCTGATATCTGCTCTGCTTTGATTAACACAAATGATGATTAAATACTAAATTTAATTCAGAGTATTATTTTTATATCCATTTCAGCCACTTAAAAGACATGAAAAGGAAAACTAATAAAACCCATAAGAAATGGCTGTCCTGTGTTTTAAAGGATAACTTTTTAAAATCTGCACAAAACTCACAATGATTAAACAAACAAGCCACAGGAAGTTCAAAGAAATTGCTATTTTTTCTTTCCCTGAAATTTAGAAAAATAAACACTAAATCCTATTGACTTCACTGGAGCAACAACATAGTGCAGTATTGCACCAGAAGAAGGGAAGGCAGAATTTGAACCCCTAATCAAATTTCAGGCAGGAATGTTTCTTGCTAGGTACAGTAAGTTTTTCCTTTAAGAGATAAAGAGATGTGAAACAGAAATATTCAGACAAGGTAAAACTTCAATGAGATCAGGGCATTTCTTAAAACTAAAACTCGTTGCAAAGCACCATTGTATTGATGCACTTCCTCTGGTATCTTAACATCTGATCTTCAAATGTGAAGTAATTTTTATCAAATAAATATTCTGACTTTTATACATATTTCATTAAATAAATGCTAACTGGCTTTGTCTTCCCTCAACAGCACCCAATTTTAAACTCTTAATAGTGGTTGAGGCTATTCAGATTTTATTGCTTGAAATTAAAATTGTCTATGTTTAATAGATATTTAAAGCAGGTCACATGTAAAAGTGACAGTTTAGCAACCACACTGTGACATTATGCATATAAAATCTTCAGTTCAGATGTGGTTTCCCCAGCATTAATCTGAGCTGAAAAAAAGGCTAATTTCACCTCTGAAACCCACAACACAATGCATTTGGCAGTGTCTGCACAGCAATAATTCATGAAGCCATAGTCTGCAAAACCAGGTTGCCAAGTTACAGGGGGCTAATGTTATTTAAAATATCCAGAAATGTGTGCCATTCTGTTCTGAAACAGATTCTCTTCCTCAGCCGAAGTGCTAGCAGCTTGTAGGGGAGAAGTGTGACAGACTACTACATCTCCATTAAATAAATAAATAAATGGTGTCTTTTACCTCTTTATCCTCTAGCATTCTGTTCATGGACTCCCTGACCAGTCAGCAGTACTTTGCAATTCACTATCATTCACCACTCTTCTGGCCAATAAGATGCAATGGTCATTATGAAATACTTACCAACAGCTCTGACACTACCGAATCGGACATACAAACACAGACTAATACCACTACCCCTCTGGAAATTGTCACAAAAACGACCGTAATTCCTGTTTTAGGCAGAAGGTCTGTGTCTGACAGGAAAAGCTTTTATGCTCATATCATGCCAGAACTTATGAAGGCCGAGGCACAATCAGAACTATGTCAGGAGGCTTTTTGAGCGATAAAGGGCTCCTAACATTCCTTCCTCAGCAGTCATAGTCAGTAGGAAAAGTACCCGATGACCTAATGACTTGGACCACAGAGTAAACAAAACCAGTAAATAGGGAGAATATTTTTGTGGGGAGGAGAAAGAAGAAGAGGGAGGGCTAAATTTAACTTAGGTCACCAACAAGCTCCCTGAAGCTACTGAAAACAAGTACTTGAAAGGAGACACAGGATTTTCAAATGTGTGTGACAATTATAAGCCAGATTCAGAAAACAAAGGGCCAGAAAGTGATAAAGGGTGATTGGCTTGGAGAGTCAGAGAGAAGTAGCTGTATTTTATTAGAAGGAAATATGATTTAGGGAAAAATTTACAGAAGTGCCTAAGTGACTTAGGAGCCAAAGTCCAATTGAAGGTGCCCAAGTCATTTCTAAAAATGAGACTTAGTGTACCCTTCAATGAAGTGGTAAGAGAAGTAATAATATTCATTATACTGAATCTTCCTCATATTTCTAGACGCATGTGTGGGTAGGTATCTTAATAAGTTATGTTTTCATGTTTTCCTCTCGTGAGCTTCTTGCTCTGAAAAAACTAATTTAAGAAAATTAAAATTGGCTGTAGTTTGTTCACTTTCATATAAGGCATAATCTGACACACTCAAGGCAGGAGACATTAATATGAATGGCAGCCTGAACAGTGGTCATGTAGGAAGAAAATGACTGCAGTTTCCATTCACAAGGGATCTCATAGTATTTACAGTGTCAGCACAGAGGGCAAATGAGCCTAAAGGTAAGAGGTTCAGGTATGGTGCCTTTTAAAAAAAACAGAAACAAAAACACATTTCTTGGCTGGCATTAGAGAGTTGTGCCAGTAATTCCATTGAGCACTACACAGAACATGTACCACAATGTCTCAGTCACTAGAACTTTGTTACTGCATTTCTGCAATTACATGGTTCTAATATAAACATTTAATCAAATTCCAAAGACATGCACTTAACATCAGTATTTAAAAGTCAGTGCATTATTGTGTAAGTGCCTTCTCCTTCAGTGAACTGAATCAAGGCAGCATCTGGAAGAAAGCATTTATGTTTCTGTAAATGCAATGCCATTGAGTTTAACATAATGTTGAAGAAGTTTAAAAAAATCATTAAGTAAACAGAAAAATAGCCTTGCAAATTGCAATAGCTTATGTCTTCATCAGTTAAAGCCACTGCACAGTACCCCGTGTTTATTATCAAAGAATAAAAAATTCTGTTCAGTATTGAATATGGACTTGACAAAAGGAGTTAGCACTCACAGCTGACATCCCCGCATATATATATATACACTTCTCCGTGATGGTCACAGCAGACTGACTAGATGTCAGGCCTAAGAGTAAACAAACTGCATAAAGCTGACACCAAACCCACCACAAAATTCTGTAGTTCTGTTTGGAGATTCAGGCTCTACCCCCAAAATATGTAAGCCATCTCATAATTTGTTCCTTGGATACCATCTGCTTACCCTCATGGTCATCTAGAGGGCCCAATGGTTGCGTCCCTGACAGCTTCTCTCCCCTCTCACCTGCTGATCATGAACTTCCATATTCAGAGACACTGTGTGGCCACTCCATCCTGTATGCTTTGAAGGGCTCTTGCTTTTCCCTAATCCTGACCTCTCACTCCATGCTAAAGAGCAGTGGAAGAGGAAAAATGTTCCCTGTCCCAATTCAGTTGGCCATGCACTCAGGCTCAGAGGTTCCTTAACAACCATATGCTATGGATTATGAGGTTTTGTTTCTCTAAATAAGTAGTTGCTACAAGGGAATTCCTGAGGGCTTCCTTGCTACTGTGCTAGAAATTATACTCGTTCCTCATTATACTACCAGCTACTGCAGAATAGAACAGTTTCCCCTCTCCCACTTCATCTCATCATACTTTTTCAATTGGGAGAGGTTATAACAATTACCTAATGGTTCCACAAAGCAGGAAGATAAGAGAAGCAGACACATAGTGTCCTCTGAAGACCAAGGAATGGGGGAAACTGTACTCATCGAGGCTGTGCAGGGGAAAATGTCATCTTCAAGGAGATCCAATGTCTTAACAAAATTAAGTTGAGAGCTGGGGGATAAGCCTTGTCAAAGGAAGGGAGAAAGAGAGGTTGCACAAACTATTTCACGCTAGGTCTGCTGAAATGTTGTGAGCTGGGATGAGATTCAAAGTTGCATTAGGGCCCCAAAACCACTTGGTTTCAGAGAACTGAACATTCCATTTAGGACTCTTGGGCTCCACTTTCACTTTCATCTCTTCTCATCACTTTCTGGGTGGCCTTGGAAAAAAATCACTTAATTGCTCAGTGTCTCAGATTTCCCGTTTGTAAACCATATTTATTATTTTGTTATAGTTATTTATTAATTGTATTATCACAGCACCTAGAAGCAGCAGTAATGGACCAGGGCCCTGTCATACAAGGCACTGTATAACCACCGCACCAAAAGACAATTCCTGTCTCAATCAGCTTACATCTAAGTATAGGATAAGTGACAACAGATGAATACAGACTGACAGGGGAGCACAGGAAACCAACAAGACAATATTGGTCAGCAAGGCAGGCAGTGTCTAGCACGCTCAAGGAATGGTACTTTAGTTTGTTTTCTGTTTCACACCTCTATTTCTTATAATAATAGATAAAAAGATGTGTATATTTTCTACCATTTTTTTATAATGCACTTAAAATAAAGCAAAGTTTAAATTACAAAAAAATATTTTAAAGACAAAGCAAGCTTATCATGTAAAATTACAAACTGGTGGGTTCTACTATAGATGAGCTTGCACCCCTTAATTTATGCTTTAAGCTTAGCATTAACAATAGTTCTGGGTAATTAACTTCTTAAAATGTGCAGAATAACATGTACAGAAAGACAGCAATATAATGCAAATAAAAAAGATGCTAATATAAAAAAGAAAAACAAAAGCAGTGGAATGTAGTCTGGGCTTGACATAAGTAATTGGACATGGGTGAGGCCTCATTTCTTGAGAGACAGGATTAAGGAGATAAATGGATCAGCAACCTGGAAACATAATGTCTGTACTAGCTAGGAAGGGGTAACAGCCTTGGAACCATTTATAATGGAGAAGATAACAATGGACAAAATAAGCCCGCAGTGTAAGATAAGGTAAAAATTAAGTCATGCATGAATAGTGTGTGCTAGTTAGGGATTGGTTCCCACAAAGTAACCAGGTTGGTCCCCAAATGTGTGATGCAATATATAGTAAATGCAGTGTAATGTGTAAACGTATGTAAAGGAAAATATTTGTTGTGTAACTTTGGGTGTGTGGGTATATCATGCGACCACTCCCTATACTTGAGTCTGATCAACTCAGTGTAGCTTCACTGAAGGCCAAATAAAAGAACCTGAATGACAAGACTGAAATTTAA
Organism: Pelusios castaneus; assembly: GCA_007922175.1. Lineage (NCBI taxonomy): Eukaryota > Metazoa > Chordata > Testudines > Pelomedusidae > Pelusios > Pelusios castaneus. Next base: position 119,914 of record ML685836.1, read on the forward strand.
CTGAATTCTTAGGGACTGAGGCCTTGTACACACTACACAGTTATCGTGCGGTAAGGCTCCTTATCGCGCGATAACAAGCAGAGCGTACACACACAAATGCTTCTTGTTGTGCGGCAACAGCCCTCTTGCCACGCAACATGTAAACCACCCAAACGAGGGTGGTAAGGCTTACCATGGAACAATTGGTACCCACCATGCACTGCTCCTTCTAGCGAAAATTCAAAGGAGTGTGTGAACGCTCCTTTTCGCTAGAAGGAGTGCTGTGTGGATCAGTAAAGCATTATAATTATAATGCTTGCTTGTCCCGCAACAACTTTTATTGAGGGACAAGTCTGTAGTATGTACATGGCCTGAGTGAAAGAGGTCTTGGGAGAACCCCAACACCACTGTTAAACTTTTTATAGGCATCATGACAAAGGAAAGCTTTAAGGGGGGATTTGAAAGATGATCGTGAAGTAGATCTGTAGATGGTTGTGGGGAGTAACATCTGTGTAGACCCGCTCAACCGATCGGAGAACACTCTCTGGTCAACTCCATTAATTCACCCCCCCCAAAAGAAGTACGGCTGAGTCAACAAGAGGGCATCTCTCATTGACACAGCACTGTGAAGACCCTGCGCTATGTGAATGCAAGCAACTTAGAGTATTTTTCATGTGAATTTGACAACATACTGCAAATAGCTTTGAGGCAAATTCTAACCAATATTTGGATATCACTTAATTCTTGCTGATATTTAGATTATCTTAAGAACAGCTTCTCCACAGATTGTGTTAGTTATACTTCAAGGAAAATACTTCAAAAGCAGATACAAAGGAAAATGCTAGGAGTAGATCTCTCTCTCTCTCCCTCTCCCTCTTTGCATATAGAAATCCCTTTTTACGGCTTCAATTAGTTAATCATCAAAAGGGAAAAAGGTTACAGTAATTAAAGCTTTTTTTTTGCTGAGGTGTCTCAGGCAACATTCAAAGGCTTAAGCACCAGCTTATAGTTAAGATGATTTTACTATCTCTATCTCATCTCTTTTTGCATTCTATTATCTTTTCCAATATATTAAGTAATGGAGCAGGGCAGTGGAAGAAAAAGAAATGGAGAAAAAAAATTAAGAATACTGATTACTATAAAAATGATGCAAAGGAGACAACTATTAAAAGGAAGAAAGATTGACAGCACATGTGGCAAAGAGACCAAGAAATTTCCTTTTGTGGAAGCAGACCATGAAAAGTATGTTCCAAAACTAAGCATCTAATAAAGATGCTGGAAGATTTAGAGAATACTAGTAAAACAGAAGCCTTCATTTCACTGATCTAGATATTAACATAGTTGACCTGCTTTTCAGAGGTGTTAGGTACCTACAACTTACATCAAGTCAATAGGGAGATGAGTGTTCAGCACCTCTGCAATTCAGGACATAAAAAAACAGTTAGGCCAGCAGTGCAAGTAACAAACAAGTGATTTTTCATTGCCTCTCATTCCCTTTTCCTTTGGTGACACTCTGTCAACTTAGATAGTAAATTCTTTGGGAAAGGGACCTTATCTTCAGACCTGTTTGTAAAGGAGCTAAACAATTGATGCAATAGTAATAAAAAAAAAATCGAACCAAGATGTAAGAGATGGAACTACAGCGATATGGTGTCAAAGATAGTTCTGTGTAACTGATTCACATAGAATCATAGAAACTGGAAGGGACCATGGCAGGTCATCGAGTCCAGTTCCCTGCACTCATGACAGGACCAAGTACCCCCATTAAACCATCCCTGACAGGTGTTTGTCTAACCTGTTCTTAAAAACCTCTAATTTAGGAGATTCCACAACCTGCCGAGGCAACTTATTCCAGTGTTTAATCACCCTGACAGTTAGGAATTCTTTCCTAATGTCTAGGCTGAACCTCCCTTGCTGTCATTTAAGCCCATTGCTTTTTGTCCTACCATCTGTGTTTAAGGAGAATAATTTTTCTCCTTCTTCCTCATAACCACCTTTTAGGTATTTGAAAACTGTTATCATATCCCCTCTCAGTCTCCTTTTTTCTAGACTAAACAAACCCAGCTCTTTCAATCTTCCCTCATAAGTCAAATGTTCCAGACCGCTAATCATTTTTGTTGCCCTTCTCTGGTCTTTCTCCAGTTTCTCCACATCCTTTTTGAAATGAGGTCCCCAAACTGGACACAATACTCAAGTTGAGGCCTAATCAGTGTAGAGTGGAAGAATGACTTCTAGAGTCTTACTCACAATACTCCTGTTCATACACCCCAGAATGGCGTTTGCTTTTTTTGCAACAGTATTGCACTGCTGACTCATATTTAGCTTGTGGGCCACTATGACACCCAGATCCCTTTCTGCAGTACTCCTTCCTAGGCAGTCTTTGCCCATTTTGCATGTGTGCAATGGGTTGTTCAACCCTAAGTGGAGTACTTGGCACGTATCTTTATTGAATTTCATTTTATTTATCTCAAAGCATTTCACCAGTTTGTCCAAATCATTTAGAATTGTGATCCTATCCTTCAAAGCACTCGGAACCCCTCCCAGCTTGGTATCATCTGCAAACTTTATAAGTTTGCTCTCTATGCCATCATCTAAGTCATTGATAAAAATGTTGAACAAAACCGGACTCAGGACAGATCCCTGCGGCATCCCGTTCGTTATGTCCTTCCAGCCTGAATGTGAACCGTTGATTACTCTCTGGGAGCAGTTATCCAACCAGTTTTTCACGCATCTTATAGTAGCTCCATCTAGTTTGTACCTCCCTAGTTTATTAATGAGAATGTGATGTGAGACCATAACAAATGCCTTACTAAAGTCTAGATATACCACATCTACCGTTTCCCCTCTATCCACAAGACTTGTTACCGCATCATAGAAAGGTATCAAGTTGGTTTGACATGATTTATTTTTGACAAATCGATGCTGACTAGTCCTAAGCACCTTATTCTCTTCCAGATGTTTGCAGATTAACTCCTTAATTAGCTGTTCCATTATTTTTCCCAGTACAGAGGTCAAACTCACTGGTCTATAATTCCCTGGATTGCTCTTATTTCCATTTTTGTAGATGGGCACTATATTTGCCCTTTTCCAGTCCTCTGGGACCTCATCCGTCTTCCATGATTTTTCAAAGATAATAGCTAGTGGCTCAGATATCTCCTCAGTCAGCTCCTTGAGTACTCTAGGGTGCATATCATCAGGCCCCAGTGACTTGAAGACGTCTAACTTGTCCAAGTAATTTTTAACTTGTTCTTTCCCTATTTTAGCTTCTGACCCTATCTCATTTCTATTCCCCTCCTCTATATCAGACATCCGATCTCCACCAACCTTCCTAGTGAAGACTGAAACAAAGAAATGATTTAGTTCCTCTGCCATTTCCACATTTTCATTTATTGTTTTATCCTCTTTGTTGAGTAATGGTCCTACACTGTCCTTGGTTTTCTTCTTGTTTTTGATGTATTTGAAGAATGTCTTTTTGTTACCCTTTATGTCTTCAGCTAGTCTGAGCTCTGTTTGTGCCTTGACCTTTTGGATTTCTCCTCTACATAACTGTGTTATTTATTTATAGTCCTCCTTTGTACATGCAATGGAGCTTTCTGCTATGTTGACATAAAGATTCTCCACCATCACAAAACAACTTCACTATGAGCTAGGTTTCACTCCCTGAAAAGGGGTCATTCTGGGGGGATTCTTTATCTCCTGCTGTAGTGGCACAGGTAGCTATGGGAAAAGAGTAGGGGTTCTCAACCTTTTCAGGGTAGTGACATGGCTGGAAGGTTTCCCAGCCATGCGCGACACACAAAGGCTCCTCCAGCAGTTTGGCAGGTCCATCTCTCTTCTCATCCTGGCCAGTCCTGCATCTCTGCTCCCCCCAGCCAGCCCTGGCTTGCCCGGCTCCCAATTCACCACCACTTTGCACCACACTCACCTGCTGATGGCAAAGGGGGACACTACAGCTGCTGGAACCTGCTCCCTGGCCCAGCCCAGGGCCATTTGCCATTTTACCTTTCCTGGCTTGGGCCAGTGGCTTGGCATGCCCCAGGATGGGAGATTTTAAGATATCCTGCACCCACCGAGACCCAGCTCCTCGGCATACGCAGGTGAGCTGCCGCTGTTACAGCCCGCAGCTCTCTGCTGCCACAGCTCTCTGATAGCGAGGGCACTTTTGGCAGTAGGCTGCTAGCCTGTGATGCACTCAGCACTTTGCCATGGTGCACTTTTGTGTCATGACACAGAGTGGTTGAGAACCATTGCTCTGGAGGAATATAGCTTCACTCCAATGTAAGCAGCAATCTTTCCTTCTCTCTTGTCACAAGGGTAGTGTCTGCTTCCTTTCTGCTCCTATTTGATCCCATGTCCAAGACGACCAGAGGAAGAGAAGGCAGCAATCTCCTGCAATACCTTTCTGTCGGCACTGCTCTGCTGTAAGGGAACAGTGACCTACTTACAGGAAAGTGAAACTTCACTGTAAACAGCAATCGTCCACAGAGAGGCACCAACACAATCTGGTTTTTTTCACACCACTCCACATTGACTATAAACATATTCCACTGTTTTGTTGGTGGGAAAAGTCTAAATAGAAAGGAAGTAAAAAATGATCCAGGAATGTTCATTTAGCTCTATGCAGTTGGTCTGAGGGGTTTTTTTGGTTTGTTTTTTGTTTTGTTTTTAATGACAAAGTGAATGTTTTCTAGAAAGTAATAAGAACATGATCATAAATTACACAAATCGCAGCAGTTTAAATTAGCTGGATTCAACGGCAGATGTCTTTAAAGGTAGCAATGTCATTGACTGTTACAGCTTCTATATAGTTGATCCTATTTCAATAGGTCCAAAACCAGTTTGCATAAAGACCCTAACTATTAAAAGTTAAGTGCTAGTGGAGAAAGCAAATGATCCTCACGCAATTGATCCAGAGCAATGAGTTTTTAAAAGGTTGGCACTGAAGTTGGGGAAGCACTGCCCCTCCTCTCTGCCAATGTATGATATGCAATGGTGTCATTAACCATGGTAGGTGGAACAGACATGACTTAATAAGTAACTGGACTCTTAGAAGAGATATGACTACGCTGAAATATACCTAATATTATAGAAATTGCTGGAGGACATTTATAATGGCTTTTTCTCTGTGAGGTGCAATTATTTTAAAATTCTGGTCCACATACTTTGCCCTCCAATGTCTTCAGCAATCACTCAGTACACAAAGCAAAAATCCAAAGGTGATCATAGTTAAGCAAGTGACAGGAAAATGAGAGTGAGGAAGAAAAAAGGAGGATGTACTGCCAATGATGACTGTTTCAAAATTGTGTTTTCCTTTTTAGCAGGCAGAAAATGAAGGGTCAAGCCCAATGACCATTAGGAAAAAATCATACAGAAAATCCTCTGTGTCAAATGGTGTTAAATATGGGCCAGGAAATATGGTGCATTGTACAATAATGTCTTACTGATGTCAAGAGGACAACTGAAGGGGAAGCACAGCTGCTCAGAAACTACTGAGATGAAATAAAACATCCAAGATGTTCTCGAAAAATGAGTTCTCTTTATACAAAAAAACCACCAGATATTTGAAAAGGTTTCAGGCGGATGATAAGGGCAAAGACAATAGCACATTCTCAGAGAAGGTGGCAGGATTGAAAAAACTGTCCTCTTGCATTACCCACCCTCCAGTCCTCACCAGAGCCATGGTCATGGAAAACATCTTCGACACTATCACTGGTTCTAGGGAAGTATTCCTGAAGGTGCAGAAAATAGGATTTAATCCCCACTGTTACATTCATTTCCTTCTCCAAAACTCACTCAAATAGGGGTTGACACAACCAAATTAAAACTGTAAAGAATAAAGAATACTCGCTAAAATACAGGTTTCTTGGTGTATTTGGGCTCCTCCACACCTGTCTTGCTTATTATTATTTATACTACTGTAGCACCTAAGAACGCTACACATGGATCAAGACCCCGTTTTTGCTAGATGTCTCATAAACACAGAACAAAAGAACTGTCTCTGTCCCAAAGAGTCTAAGCAAGATACAACTCTTCAAAGGAGGGACTATAGAATTTGTCTCCTACAAAGCAGATCACATTATCTGTGATTAACAAATAATAAATAATGTGTGCAGTCAAATGTGAGTGAGGCCATATCTACGTTCAAAATGCTGCCAGGTTAAACTGCTCAATCAATCCCAAAAGTGCTCTTGCATTGACACAATAACTCCACCGTTCCAGTGGAGTAAGGTGGCGTGGACAGGGGAGCATTACCCGTCGATGCAGTTGAGTGAAGACCCGGAAGTAAGTGAGCATAACTAAGTCGACAAAAGACACGCATTCTGCAGCACACAGTATAGACCAGGCTGGGGTATTGGCCAGTGGAAATTTTACTCTTTGAAGGTGAATTTATCAAAATGTTCTCATACTGAGAGCTTAATCTCAGGCCCTTATGAAGAAACATCTTTAGAAAATATCTAAATCATTAGCAGTTGAACAAATGAACATGTGAATCTGAATCTCTTCTCAGACATTCCCAAAGATGTTTCACTTTATATTAAAAGCTGCAGAAGTGAAGCCCCCTCTGGGTTTGTCTAAGAGGTCAGGACATTCTACTGACAGATTCTATGTGGGAAATTGCTTCCACTCAGGAACCAAGCTAGAAAATAACAAAAGAGTGATCTTGTTTATTCCCAGGGTGACTGGATGTTTCTAAACTTGTTCTGCCTATCTCTTTGGAACAAGGTTATCATGACTCATGGAAATCATTTATAACAGCCAGCTTATGAGAGAACTGAAATGAGGGAGTGGAGAAATTAATGGCCAAATGTCAACTCATATAATGTCAGAAGCAATTAGTTTCCTACTGCTGACGCCATGCGAACAATCAAAGCACTCATCACCCATTTATGTCCTCCTTACAACCAGTCCATTAATTACTGTAAGTCAGTCTTCTTAGTCTGAAATATCAAAACAGCTGCCAAAAGACTGAAAAAATAAACATCTTTCACTCTTACCATTAGCACACCAAAGGACCACCAGTCTGCACTCTGCGTGTGTCCTCGCCGGTTGACCACTTCTGGTGCCATGTATTCTATGGTCCCACAGAATGAATAGGCTCTCTTGTCGTGGTCAATAGCCTCCTTGCTCAAACCAAAATCTAGACATATATTTTAAATAAATGGAACTTTATCAGAACTTGGCTTGTGATTATAAATATTAGCTCACTTTGAAATAGCATTTTTCATTCAAATGAAACCCAGCAGCTTAAGACAGAGGTGAAGAATACTGGATCCTACTGAGAGCCAAATTTTTACAGAAGTGCATATTCATGTAATGTACAGTTTCTGTGCACATAAGCACCAAGACATACAGAGAAGTTGGAGGTTGCACGTGCACATGGTTAGACAAGAACAAAATTCCCTGCTTACATGCAGGGATTTCTGTCCTGAAGCTGGGCACCTGCATTTTCCCACATACTTCTGAAGATACGGCTATGAGATGGCAGAGGTGATTTGGACAAACAGAATATAACTACACAAGCTGGCATTTGCAAATGACATTGGCATTAACCTAATTCTTGCAAAAACTACCACAGAATTTTTAATCACCACAAGTAGACAAGCATGCAGTAATGTCCACACAGTATCTCCAAGATGACACATGGTTGTCCACACTAGGCATATTTTGGTTGCAGTCTAAATCTGGAGCTAGAAGCCATACTGGGAAGTCATATGGCTGTATGGACTCATGGGTTAAAATCCTGGAGCTGGAAGCCACAGTCAGGAGCCTAAATTATAGCCAAAAATGGTACCTCCTGCATGCATAGTGCCCTTAGTCTACCCCAGGCCAATGGTTCAACAATGACCAGAGGGAATAATGCCCTATACTCTATCCTCAGTCCCACTTCCTGCAACCCCTATGTTTTCTTGAGCAACCTCCTTCCAGCTACTGATCCAAGCTCACAGCTTGAGGTAAAATGAGGTGTATAACCCAATGTGGTGAATTGGCAGGCTTGTAGAGATAAAATTTCAGAGAATATATGCTGTTCTTTACACACCTGTAATCTTAATGTGACCCTCTTCATCTAGGAGGATGCTGGAAGGAAACAGGCAAAAAAATAAATAAAATAGAAGGATTAGGAAGAGACAAAGAATAAAAAATGGTGAAAGAGAGGAAATGCATACAAATTAAATCCATGTGTAGCCCCCTCCTTCTTACAGACTCCAGAAAAGAGGAAGATTCCCAAGTGCCCAAAGGTCTCTCTACCTGCGTGCCTGAGACATGAACAATCTGGAGAGGCTGGACAATCAGCCTGACTGATAGGTCAAAGCAACCAATTGCATGACTTGGGGGGTTAGTTGGAACTTCTCTAAACACAAGAACTGAGCCCAGAAAGACCCAGTATTTGACTGCAGAGTGTCTGTTTCAGCAACAAGAGTCACACGGCTTTCACTGCTCTTGTAGGAAAGGTACACAGAGAACCCAAGGCTCTTTAGTTGCAAGGTGATTGAGAGAGACTTGAAAAGGGAGGAATAAGTGGATTCATCTACTCTGACAGACCAGAGGTTCCCCAGGAGAGGGCTGCACACACTTTTATGGTGTATCATCATTATTAAGAGGTAAACAAAAACCAAAAACAAACACAAACAAATAATGAAAGTTAGATTTAAGGCAGTCACTCTGTCCACGACTTCCAGGGATAGCTCAATGTTGCAGTAATCTAAGAAGAGAAGGTAATTTTATCACACAGGTTTTAAGAATCTTATGAACCAATAGGCACATTGTGATAGGTTAATAAATGAAGGGGCTCATATCCCTTAGATCTGTATGCAGAAATTTGAACCATCTGCAAGGCACAACCTTGCTTTGGACCTGTTGGAGCACCATTATAGTTCCAGGACTCTGAGAACAGAGAAGTACAAGGGGTGGTCCAGTGATGAGATGTTGGATGGAGGGAGAATGTTGTCCACACCCTACCTCCAGCACCCCACAGGAAATCTGCTGAAAAGATAATGCAGCCACAAGGGAGGCTTATGCAGTTCTCTCTCTAGGTCCCTTCCAGTGAAATTTAACGCTGGAAGCTACAATCTGGTCATGCCATGAGTAATCACACTGAATTTTCAGGCTTATGTCATCTTAAATTAGACCCTGAACATTGCCTCAACATAATGTTGTTTATTTTGACGTCTTTTGTTTCTGATAGTAGAAAGTTGCCATAACAGATCGACAGATGATGGCAGATTGACTTCACTGGTGAGAGAGCACAGTATAATCATGGTAGTAAGATTGTGTATATCTACAAATCCATTATCTAGGAGTTATCTAGACATCACAGACTCAGTAAATAAATTCAGGCCTCTTGAAGGAGCATGCTGCACAAGGGATTTATTCATGTTGTTCATTTTATGAATTATTTTTATTGCAAGCAAACAGTAACATGGAGTATTTAATCTAATTGCTGATTCATGTATTGAAGATGACCTAACTCTTATATCCTGACCACTTGTGGTCCATAGAGAGAGTCTACTGCACTTTTCATAAGATTATAGAACTGTTAACCCCACTGTCTTTGTCAAATTCCAATATGGGTTAGGTTATTACATTTCAGTGATGTGAAGTGATACTTGTTTATATATGATCATGAAATATTTCACTATTCAAAACTATTTGTGTGGAGAAAGTAGAGATTCTCCTGATTTGTAGTGTGAATTTGATCACGGGAGACACTTTCACTTTTCCCACTAAACAATTTTTTCCCCACTAACAAATTAAAAAAAAAAAAATCAACCAGCCTTGGGGTTACAACCTCATGTTTTCATACATTTGTTCTAGGCTAACGTTTACTGAAGCATTCTGATGTGAACCATTAAGTCAATTGGCAAAAGTCACCTTTAGCTTTTGTGGAAACAAAAAAGAGAGTAGAGGCAGAATTGTGACTCAGTAGGTTTAGGGATGTTAATTTTGTGGCTCTAATGTGGTCTGTGTCTCTTGAATCAACAATCAGATTAAATATATTACTGTTTTCAAATTGTAAACTTAGAAATCATTCACGTTGTCTTTTTTTATACTCCTGTCCTCTCAGACCTTCATAACACCACAATACATATATCTACAAGAAAACACAATAGAAGCAAAACTGATACATTATTGTATAATCCCAGAAAATGTTGTCTTTGCACTGAAACATAATTAAATAGAGATGAGCATCTGTAATGCATTTGTAGGCTGGGAACAGACGGCTTCTGAGTATAATTGAACAACAAAGGCTGACAGCTGAGTCACTGTTATTGTTCAATAATTAAAGCTTTTTCTTTTCCACCCCCCTCCCACCTTCCTGAGGAAGCATGATTTTTAAGCACTAGCTGTGTAACAGGCATGTAAATATCCACTAGTATTCCTTCAACAAGAGGATTACATTTGGGAAGACAATAGAATCTTACATGCCCCTCACCTTTGTGGTCTGGAGGGGGGTGTTACCAGCAGAGTGAAACCTTGTTATGCATTGGGTATCCCCTCCCGCATGCTGGCTGATAGTTATGAACTCACCCATCAGATACCATGACTGCAAACATAACCCCCACCTCAGACAAAATGGGTGTGTGATTGCCTATGAGCGGGTTTGATAAAATTTGTTGGAGTGGGAGAGAATACACGGCTACTGAGGTCACAGACAAGACTAGAGAGACAGAGGCAGAGGGAAAGGGGCAAGAAAAAGGCAAGCCAGAGCTTGTGAACATAGTATGGCCCTAGAAAAAACTAGAGAGAGATCCTCTGATGCTGGTGTTGGTTAAGAGGCTTGAGGGGCAGGTAAACTAAAGAACTGCTCCTTTTTTATTTTTGATTCTTTCTGCATTCAGAGACATAGGGACTTTTCACATTCCTTGTGCAAGACACAAACGAATAGCTGGCTACCATCAATTTCTATTCACAACCAGAACATCCACAGTCAGGTAAAAAAGGGGCAGAAGGAACAAACATGCTAATCACAGAGTTTGGCCCTGGAAGTGTACAGTGGGAAGTAAAGCCCACAATGAAGATTCTTCTTCACCCCCAAGTCCAGTGGAAGCCTTCTGTGATCAAAATGTAAGACTGGGGCTCTGCAATGATTCCAGGGCTATTGTCATCTAGACACAGAGCATCCACTGAATTCTCCCCTGAATCATCCATACTATATGCAGTTTATTTCCCACTGGACATGTATGCTGCTTTTGCAGCATTAACTTTTGAACTATGAATTCTACACCTCCATCCTTGAGTAGTTCACAGCAGTGGACTGAAGCTAATGGTAATCAGGCTAGCTAAGGTTGAAAAGGGCCTAGAAACATGCAGTGAGTTTTCTGACAAGAAGACCCTCATTCTCATGGATTTATTAATAAAAATGAATGAATGAATGAATGAATGAATGAATGAATGAATGAATGAAT
>ML685836.1:131307-146664 GCA_007922175.1 Pelusios castaneus
AATGAATGAATGAATGAATGAATGAATGAATGAATGAATGAATGAATGCTTCTTATTGACACTATATAACATATGTAGAAAGGAAGAAAGAGACAAAGAAGATTGTAGTCTTTTATGTAATGGGAGACACTCGGACGCTATGGCAAGAGTCTAAAAAGATATATTAGAAAGAATTTTTGTTCGCAGTGTGAAAGAGGAAATTTCCTGCATTAGGCGCCACACATTTGATACACTATGCTTCTGTCTCTATTCCATGACCACTAATACCTCCACTGAGGGGATAAGTCATGTTCAATGTTCTTGCTTTTTCCTTTGCACTTAGCGGGCTACAAACTCCACCGAGTACTACATTTTTGTCGTTGGGCAATCTTAAACTTTTGTCACTTTCATTTACAGTTTACACTTGCCCAAGGACAAAACCGGGAGGGGATGGGTGGATGGAGGAATGCACACTTGCACGCAGAGTAATTTTCCCCCTTACAATACCTAACCTACATAGAACTCCATATAACACTGGGGGGAAAGGGAAAGGAAGACGAGCAATAAATTGGAGGGAAAATGCTCATTACTACAATGAATCAATTTAAGACTAGCGAAGCAGCTGCTGCATCTGCTACTAATGATCCTGACAGAAATGACTGGCTTTTAATAAACTTCTTCAGTAATTGTGGAAACAAACCTCTTCTTCGATCATTCCTCCTGTCTTCTCACTTCATGTTTTATTCTTTTTACAGTTCCTTTGTACTTTAAACTATCATTATTCAAAAGCTTTATTGTGACAATCACAATTATTTCAGTTACTGCTTAAAGATCAGAAAACCTGAACTAAGCTACTTTGCTTTTGGGAGGGAGAGGGTGGAAGGGGAGAAGGGAAATCAGACAAGTTACTGTGATTCAGGCATGGGGGCGGGAAATCTTTCTTCCAGTTCAGTGATTTGAAATAATTATAAGAAGAGGAAACACAGATAAACAAGTTATATTACATTTTAATTCCACTGAGGACTCCAATGGTATCACCAAAGCCATAATATGGGACTTCTCTATATTTGATTTATGAATAATTATTAATTCAATGTAAGCTTAGAAAGTGTCAGTGTTAAACTATAGCTCTTCACATTCTATTTTTCCAAATTAATGAATAACAAACAACAACAAGAATCTGCACATCTCTAGTAATTTCAATTTTAAGATCTCAGAACACAAACAATGAATTTAATCTTTGACAGCCTGAACCAATGCCTATTGCCTTTCATTGGATCAAGGCCTGAGGCCAGGAAGTACATTCATCTCAGTTTTACAGGTGGAGAAGCAAAGACAGTGACAGTCGAGTGACATGCCCAAGGTCACACAGGATGTTTGCGGTACAACTGGGATTACAACATCTGAAGTCCAGGGCTGAATCTTAAACACAACAAATCCTCCCCATTGGATATTGACGTTACTGCACATGTCAAATCAATATTAAAATGATTCTGTCTGTGATGCGTAGCAATTTCTGTACCTATTTTTTTTTTTAGTTCTGATGCATATTTTCTAGACTTCACTTGAGTTTTACATTCCAACAAGCCTAAAAGCTACCAAATTTGGCCTTGTCGGGAGCCAAAATAATATGGAAGTATTTGAGCTTTTCATGATTTTGGTCAGATTTACTCAATACTTAAGTCAGGCACCTAGATTTGGTGCCTTTCAACAAACTTTGCCAGACATTCTGATTGGTAAGAAAATCTAAAACAGCATCTGAGTTTTGTCTGGTTGCAGGTTTTGTTATGAAAGTTTTTTGCAACCGCAGAGATTATACTATCTTCAAAAACCAGGAGACACTCACAAATTTAGGATGTCATCATGACATTGTGTTGTGTTTTTACTGCAGTACAATATTTGCATCATATCGCAAAACTTCAGTGCTGCAGATTCTTGGGTTAAAGTCATCCATTATGCATTTCCAGTGCAGTCAATGAAGACAATGAAAAGTTAGTTATATCAGAATCACATCAAGTCTGATTTTGGTCCCTTGAGCTACAAACAGAAAGAACAATTACCTATGACATTGTGGTAAGAGACAGAGCTACTCTCCCAAATTCTTCAGACTACTTTAATAACACCATTAACATGAACATCAAATTTTATGTAGGGGTTTCAAGAAATGTACATGCTTTTCTGGCGTTTAATTGCTGCATTTATGATCTTGAGTCTGCCATTTTTACATTGAATCGCCCTTTACTACACAAATAATCTCACTGATTTCAATGGTATTGAGCAAGTATCTTACTATATGAGTTGAGTAGTCTCACTGAAAACAATGAGATCATTCATGTAGCGAAGTATTACTATTTAATGTTAAAGTCAGAATTAGCTGGTAAGCAACTTGAAGGAAGGAGAATTTTTGGCAAAAAAGAGTTGAGCCAGAAAGACCAATTTTTGGTTATTTGGATTAGATCAGTGGCTCCCAAGAATTTTCCCTGCATGACCCCATTTTCAGATGTATGGTTTCCCACTACCTCAGACAGAATGGAAGTTGCAGTTTAAAATGGTATCCTCCCTGCAATGTGACGTCACATGTATTGTACATGCAAAGTCATGCTATTTTGTTTTACAAACCAGTGTTCTCTGGCCTGTATAATCTCACACACATATAGTGCATGCGAGGTCATGGTGCATAGAGGGCGCCGTTTTATAGAGCAAAATAGAATCCTCCGTATGATGTGACCTCATGCTTATAGTGCATGTGTGAGGTTGCTCTGTGTAGAGGAGATCATTTTGTAAAATGGCACCCTCTGCATATTCACGACCCAGCTGCTGATGAAGTGACACCCCCCCTTGGGGTCATGACCCACTGTTTGGGAACTGCTGGATTAGATCATATAGCAATCATTAGCACAACACTTCCTGGTGTGGAGTGATTGCTCTAAAATCTTGTCAATTCTCTCAAGTAGTTAATAACACTAACTCAGTATTTGCAATTTTCTCTAGCTATTTTTATGAGGTATAGAGAAGCAAAGGGAACACTTTTAATACTAAGTTAATATTATCTGGTAATTTAAGGCAAAGCAAAAAGCTTTAAGGAGTAACCACCCTAACAGTTTCTAAAAGTTGTGTCCAATAAGTCTTCACTGAGAGCAAGAATGAACAGTTAAAAAAAATTCCAGACTTTTACAGATGAAACTAATATTTACTAGTAAATCACTGCCTTAATTTTTGCACAACTTTTAGTAGTAAATATCAGTTAGAATTGAACTCTGGAAATCTCGGCTACAGTATATCAAAATGACATATACCGGTATGTATATGAAACAGTACATGGGGCAGATGGAAATTCAAGCTCATCTGAGCTTTTATGATGTGATGTAAACAATCCAGCCAATGTTGCGCTCAGCACTCTGGCTAGGTATCTGTGATGCAGCTGGCATCTGTAGTACTATTCTGCTTGACTATTTCTGAAATATTAGATTCATTCAGCACTCACATGTGGTTTGAACCAAGTTCCTATAAAAAAGAAAAAGGCAACTCGAAAATAACATTTGGAAAGAAAAGTATTTCCTAATGCAGCTTTTATATAAAAATCTTCTAATAATTAACTGTTCTTTTCTAACTTGTCCCTTATTCTTTAATGCTTTGGATCTGATTAGCCAATATGGCTTTGTAAAGTTCTGATGAAATCACAGGATTTCATGCCATCCCCGCCTAGGTCTGGTCTACCCACAATTATTGAATTGGGATAACTATTTTCATTAGGAAGGTGATTATTTTACCGATATCCTAAGACCAGTGCAGCCCCTAGTGTGAACATAGTTATATTGGTATAAAGATACCTAATACAGGTTAGTTTATTCCCCATCCCTTATGTGAACAGCTAGATGAGTATAAAGCATCTTTATTTCTATACAACTATGTCTACATATGTGGGATTGTACTACTTTAAATATATAGGTATTGTTAAAGCAATACCCACATCTGTGTTTAAACAAGCCCTTAGCTACGCCAGTGTAATGAGAAGGATTCCCTTGTATAGCTTTTGTTTACTGTGTGTTCTGAGTCATTTATTAAAGACTGAACTGGTGGCACTTCCTATTAAGACTGCTGACAAAACCCATTGTAAAACACTGTTATTTATCTCCTTTGCCAAACTTGGAAAGTTTGGGCTAAAACTTTCTATGCTGGGTATGTGTGTCAGGCTGAATGTTTGGGATGGGGGTGTGGGGCGGGCAAAATTTCATCCCAAATAGTTCAGCCATTTACAAGAATGAGGTAAGGAAAAAAATATGTTGTTTTGCTCATGTTAAAAAATGCAAGCAACCTTGTGTGTGTAAAAAGCTCTAGCATCCCCATGCTTTGGAGCAGGCACTTGGAATTTAGCAGGCAGTGACCTTTGTGTCAGTGGTATGCATGTTAGCATCCCCGTGAAAATGTGCACAAGTCTGGCCAAGTTATATGTCTTTGAACAAATCACAGCTTGAACATCGTTAGAGTTTTAACAGCTATACTCCCAGAAGATTATATCTGCACTGAGCATGTTCTTGGGCTGAACAGGATCTTTGCAAAAATTGCAGTGCTGGGCTGCTGTGGGCAATGCAGGGTCTGGACACCTGACAGCAGGAAGCTGGGTGCTCCTGTGCTCTCAGGGACCCTCTGGCTTGGCCCAGACACCAAAGATGGGGAAGTTGTTTGATTGAAATGGGACACGAGGGGATATGAGTCAGATCTGTGGGTCAGGGTGGGAGAAGTAGACTGTGACAAGGATCCTGGTAAGTGGGGACAGAAAATGGGCTGGTGGAATGGAGAGAGACTGGGTTAGCTGTTCAAGAAGAGTGGAAGCTGGAGAGAAAAAATGGACTGGGGTGACTGTATTGAATGAGGGAGGGGCCCCATTGAGAAACAGCATGTAATCATGTAATCAAAAACTGTATCATAATGTATACACACACAGAGAGGCTGAATAAAGGATGCATAGGAAATCTTCCACCTGGTATTTCCTAACTTTGGAGTACTTGACTTTGCAACCTTAATAATGTTCTTTTAATTTCATTCTTTTGGTGGTGCAATTCTGAGACGCAGCTGTATCTCATCTTTTTGACCAGATAGTACTATAAAGATAATAGAGGGCCTTCAGCTCCACTGATGTTTGCCCCAATGGAAACCCCAGTGTAAATGAGTTACCAACTCTATTTTCAGCACTATATAGAATCATAGAATCATAGAATAATAGGGTTGGAAGGGACCTCACGAGGTCATCTAGTCCAACCCCCTGCTAAAAAGCAGGACCACGCCCCCTAAATTATCCCAGCCAGGGTTTTGTCTAACCGAGCCTTAAAAATCTCCAAAGATGAAGATTCTACCACCTCCCTAGATAGCCCATTCCAATGCTTCACCACCCTCCTAGTGAGAAAGTTTTTCCTAATATCCAACCTTGACCTCCCCAGCTGTAATTTGAAACCATTGCTCCTTGTTCTGTCCTCTGTTACCCTCGAGAACAGCCTAGCTCCCTCCTCTTTGGAGCAACCCTTCAAGTAGTTGAAGGTTGCTATCAAATCTCCCCTCAGTCTTCTCTTCTGTAGACTAAATAAGCCTAGTTCCTTCAGTCTTTCCACATAAGTAATGTGCCCCAGCCCCCTAATCATTTTTGTTGCCCTCCGCTGGACTCTTTCTAATTTGTCCACATCCTTTCTGAAGTGGGGAGCCCAAAACTGGACACAGTACTCCAGATGCGGCCTGACCAGTGTCGAATAGAGGGGAATTATCACATCCCTCGATCTTCTGGCAATACTCCTACTGATGCAGCCTAATATGCCATTGGCCTTTTTGGCAACAAGGGCACACTGTTGGCTCATATTCATCTTCCCGTCCACCATTACTCCCAGGTCCTTTTCTACAGCGCTGCTACTTAGCTGATCGGTCCCCAGCCTGTAGCAGTGCATGGGATTTTTCCATCCTAAGTGCAGGACTTTGCACTTGTCTTTGTTGAACCTCATGAGGTTTCTTTCAGCCCAGTGTTCCAATTTGTCCAAGTCTCTCTGGATCCTGTCCCTGCCCTCCAGAGTATCTACCATTCCCCCCAACTTGGTGTCATCCGCAAACTTACTAAGCACGCAGTCTATTCCATCATCAAGATCATTAATGAAGATGTTGAATAGAACCGGCCCCAGGACCGACCCCTGGGGCACTCCACTCGTTACCGGTTGCCAACCAGACATCAAGCCATTGATTCCTACCTGCTGAGCCCATTGATCTAACCAGTTTTTGATCCACCTTACGGTCCACTCGTCCAACCCATACTTCCTTAACTTGCCGACGAGAATGCTGTGGGAAACCGTATCAAAAGCCTTGCTAAAGTCAAGGTATATCACGTCAACAGCTCTTCCCGCATCCACAAATCTAGTCATCTCATCATAGAAGGAAATCAGGTTGGTCAGGCACGATTTGCCCTTGGTGAATCCATGTTGACTGTTCCTGATCACTCTATTTTCCTCCAAGTGTTTCAGGATGGATTCCTTGAGGACCTGCTCCATGATTTTCCCAGGGATTGAGGTGAGGCTGACCGGTCTGTAGTTCCCCAGATCCTCCTTTTTCCCTTTCTTAAAGATAGGTACTATATTTGCCTTTTTCCAATCCTCCGGGACCACCCCCGTTCGCCACGAGTTCTCAAAGATAATGGCCAGCGGCTCTGCAATCACTTCCCCCAACTCCTTCAGCACCCTCGGATGCAGTTCATCCGGCCCCATGGACTTGTGCACATTCAATTTCATTAAGTGTTCCCTAACCTGACTTTCCATCACCGAGGGCCACTCTTCTCTCCAGTCCGCGTTACCCCGTGTAGTAGCCTGGGAGCTGGCCCGCCCTGTGAAGACTGAAGTAAAAAAAGCATTGAGTACTTCAGCCTTTTCCGCATCATCCACCATGAAGATGCCTGCCCCATTCAGTAAGGGACCTACACCACCTCTGATCCTTTTCTTGTTGCTGATATACTTATAGAACCCCTTTCTGTTATCCTTCACATCTCTTGCTAGCTGCAACTCCAATTGTCCTTTGGCCTTTCTGATTTTATCCCTGCAGTCCCGAGCAATATCTTTATACGCCTCCCTTGTCATCTGTCCAAGCTTCCACTTCTTGTAAGCTTCCCTTTTATGTTTCAGCTCCCCGCAGAGTTCCCTGCTAAGCCACGCTGGTCGCCGTCCACATTTGCTGTTCTTTCTGCACATCGGAATGTTATCTTCCTGTGCCTTTAACAGGGTTTCTTTAAAATACAGCCAGCTGTCTTGGACACCTTTCCCCTTCAGATCAGCCTCCCATGGGACCCTGCCCATCAGCTCCCTAAGGGAGCCAAAATCTGCTTTTCTGAAGTCCAGGGTGTGTGTTCTGCTTCTTTCCTTCCTTCCATTGATCAGGATCCTGAACTCTACCATCTCATGGTTGCTGCTGCCCAGGTTGCCATTTACTTCTACTTCCCCGATCAATTCTTCTCTGTTTGTGAGCAATAGGTCTAGAGGTGCAAGGCCCCTAGTTGGTTCCTCCACCATTTGTACTAGGAAGTTGTCCTCAATATTCTCCAAAAACTTCCTGGATTGCCTATATTATCTTCCCAGCAGACATCAGGATAATTGAAGTCCCCCATAAGAACTAGGGCCTGCGACGATCTGGAAACTTCTGTTAGTTGTCCATAGAATGCCTCATCCACCTCCTCTTTCTGGTCTGGCGGTCTGTAGCAGACACCCACCACAACATCCCCCTTGTTGCATTCTCCCCTAAACTTAACCCACAAACTTTCAACCATCTTGTTTCCACTTTCATAGTGGAGCTCCGAGCAGTCATACAGCTCTTTTACATATAACGCTACTCCTCCTCCCCTTTTTCCCTGCCTGTCCTTCCTGAACAATTTATATCCATCCATGGCAGTGCTCCAGTCATGCAAGTTATCCCACCACGTTTCTGTTATTCCAATTATATCATAGTTCCTTGTCTGTGCCAGTACTACCAATATATGGATTTGATTTATTGTAAGCAGGATTAGGTGACATGATGATGAATAACAGCACTGGTAGCTAGAGGCTGTCTACATTATGGATCCCAATACTGCTAAAACTGGTTCAGCTTATTTGATCTTTGTAGGCCTGTTAGTCCCATGGCCAGCCTATTTGGTTTGTAAGGGACCCAATGAGCTGGTTCTCATTTTTGCTGTCACAGACATGAACTCTACTTTCTTGTATTTTTAACATCTTTGTTTTCTAAACACAACTTTACTGGCATGTGCCTACAAACTTAACTCCACCTTACCTAAAATTTTTTTTAAAATGGGCCTGTGTTAGTATTATTTTCTAATAGTGATTCAACACTTCACAGGTTGGTCTAAAGCAACAGGGAGTGGAGAATGGCCCAATCCCCCCAAAAGAAACAAAAATATTGGCAAGTAGAGCAACGGTTCCCAACTGTTTCTCAGCCATTGTGCACCTCACGCTCCAGGTGCTCTTCTCCCCATGCCCAGCTTCTCCCTATCCCCACTCCGGCAGTTGCACGAGGGAATAGACAGGCAGTGGAACCAACCCATTGTTGACACAGGAGGGGAGGAAGGAAGAGAGGGAGATTGAAATCTGATTGGTTTCTCTACCCCTGGAGGAGGTGGGTAAGTGAGGCAGATAGCCAATCTGAAGGTGGCTGCTCCCTTTGTTCCACATGTGTTTTTTCAAAAAATTCTGTGGCACACCTGTTTGGACCTGATGCCACAGAAACTGGGGAACACTGAAGTAGAGGATTCTAGCTCATGATTCTCAGTAAGAGCAATCAGAATCAAAGATCGGAAACACTATTTTATTTATTTATTAGCTTTTTCTGTAGTGCTCATCAATGCAGTATATGATTGCCTAGCAAACATGAATGAATTAAGCACCAAAACAAAGTCAAATCAAAGGGGTTGCTGGCAGATATATAAAAATGCATGGCATTTGTTGATATTGATGACAGATGTTCTCTTATATTTGATATTTGGAAATAAATGGGATATATTTATTTCTTTAGATGTTTACTTAAGCGGATGACTTTCTGCATTTGATAAATTTCTCATTCTTATTTTCATTTAACCAAAAATAACTAAGTTTTAGTCCTTGGTGAAATGGTCTTCTGACCAAAGGCCTGACTGTTTAGTCATATCATTTTCTACTTGTTTGTCAAAATGACTGCAATATATACATGGAACTGAATTTGTATTGTATTTGTGGTTAAATTGCCTTGCCCTCAACTCCTCACACTTTTACTTAATCTTCCACTATTCTTTGATTTGTTCTTTCCTTCAGTAGTGTGAAACTGATCACATACCATTCCAAAGAAATATCTGCATTTATTTAAATTGCATGGCATGAAGAGAAAGACTATTACTATGCTGTTAAAGTTTGCATGCATACATGATAGTCATACTAGCTCTGTTAATGCATTAGGCTGTAATCTCCTTTAGACAAACCTGAATATTTCATTTAAAAAGTTCACAACTTTTAAAAGTTGAAGCACATTTTATTAGAATTGGCATGGAACAATGTATACTAAACACACCTCAACAGGAAGAGAACAACAACAACAAGATAGTATCAACTGACTCCTAGTCATTTCACTACGGGAGTCTTTTGATTTATTTCAGTAGTAAATGCAAAATATTTTTTAAAAGGAAACAGTATTTTAGAAACATTACACTTACTCTTGGCAAAATTTAACTAATATTATTGAATAGTTTATAAAATAGAAGGATTAAGGCCAATTTATCCTGATTCACTGCTACGAACAGAAGTAAACTTTTTTAAATGGAGAAAAGAACTTTAGGGTCAAAATCTTATCTGCATTAAAATAATACAAATCCATAGCAATGCTGGTAAATGACGTTACTCTAGATTTATCTCATTTTAAATGAGATCAGAATCTGGCCCTCATTTCATATACTGTTTTGAACTAAGTTAATTTATCAAGTTAAAAGCAATAGGCCACCCACTTGGTGTGATTATATAATGCTGGACTGTAGCAGATGTTGTATCACCTCATTCTGAAGTGGTAGGAAGGCTGGTCTAATAGGTACTGGGCTGAAACTCAAGAGGCCAGAGTTCATTTCCTGGCTCAGCTACAGTACTCCTCTTGTATAACCTTGTGCTAGTCACTTGAGCAACACTGTGCCTCAGTTCCCCCATCTGTAAAATGGGTAGAATACTTACCTCACAAGGGTGTTGAGGATAAAATCTAGTAATAATCGTGAGATACTCAGATTATATGACGATGGTAAGGGCCTCAGATAAAATAAGGAAAAAGAAACCTGAGTGCTGTCTTTGGCATTTTATAACTTACTAGCATAACAAGGAAGTGATTTAAAAGGCTTATATACACGTTTTCCATTAATTTATTCACATTAACTTACTTTTCTGGTTTTAGATCCCTGTAAATGATTCCAAGACTATGGAGGTGGTCTAAAGCCAAGGCCAGCTCAGCTAAGTAGAACTTGACATCCTCTTCTGTAAACATTACCTAGTCAGAAAGAAAGGAAGAACAAGTCTAATTACTGTATGACAGCAGGCTGATTTGCTTTAAACAACTTCATGAGAGAATTCTTTGACTCAGGGTTGCAAGAAAGACCATCATATCAGATTCAATTTGTCAGACTTTGTCTGCTCTCACATAAACCTTCCTCTCGAGACTCTCCTTGTTACAAGACAAAATTCTGTTCATTCAGCCACGTTTTTTTCTCCATGAAATCATGCTGCTTTCATTCTTGCTTTTAGATGGTTCAGATGACATTACCTACTAACATAAATCAGGGCTGAGCCTTAGTCTATTGATGTCAATGGTCAGAAGCCAATAGTCAGATCCTTAGTACATCCCTAGATCTTAGTTTACTAAAATCTGGGCACATAGCTCCCAAACTCCCAGAAGCTGAGACATGGGTCTATTTTTCTAAAAGTGAACGGAAATGTCTTTTGTTTTGTAAACTGACATATTTAGTTCCAAGCTATTAACAGAATATGGGGTGTAGACTTAGGGCCTGATTAAAAAAATCCACTGGAGCCAAATAGGAGCCTTTCCATTAACTTCAGTGGGACGTGACACCTAGTTATGATAAGGGATTTAAAACGAGAATTCTTCTTCTACTTATCTCCTAAGAGGTAAGCATGATGCCATCAGACACAGAACCCAGCAGAAGCCACAGGCACAGGCAAAACGCCCATAGGACCAGAAGTGGATCCCTCACTAGTCTACATGAGTGTGGTGGCAAGCCCCTAGCCTAGAGCCGTGCTAGGTATGGAAACTACAGGTACTGGCTGTGAGGCAGCAATCAGCTGAACAACAGCCGGGAGTTGGGACTTCCTCTTGGTGCTGGCGGCTCAAGTCATGGCCATGCGCAGACTCAGTCCTTTGGTGGTGCAGCAGCTCTCATGCAGGAGAGCCGGGGAGTGAAGAGGAATATGGGGGAATGTGAGAAGAAGGAAGGGAATGGAGAAAAGCAGAGATGATACTTCCAGGGCAAGGAAGCAAGGAGCGGAGCATATAAGTAACTGAGACAGATGAAAGGAAAACTGCTAGTACCAAAAAGGTGGCTTGTGGTCTACTCCCAGAAGTTCCTGCAAGGGACAGTACTATTCACATTCTGCAGAGCAGGGGAGGGACATAAGAGTTACCCTGATGGCCTGTTTGTTTTGAATTCTGGAGTTTACTGGAAGGAGTGCAAAGACAGACTTCTGCTAAGATTGTAAAATATCTGATGAAAATAAACTGGAAACCCAGAGAAGGGATTTTGTCATTTCAACCCGAGCTTCCTGTGAACTCTCTAGCCCACCCAGAACCTGACCCTGCTACCCATGGTCACTGGAGTATAGGCTTCACAGAGTGGGCAATCTGGGTATATCTTTTCTCTCCATATCACAGCCAGTATGTCTCTTTTTTTAGCAGTAAGTCGGGGGTTATTCTACCATAAGGAGGAACTAAAAATGATCTGTCCTTTGGGAGTAAATTGTAATTACATTTTCTATTAATATAACACACACTGTCAGAAATGTCATGCATCATATGATGTACATACAAATATTTAAAAAGGCTTAAGGAAATTATAACAAATTATAGCGCCAATTCAGTTACATAGAATGAAAATACACACAGAGACACAGATGCACATGCAAATTCTGAAAACGATCCAAGACATTATTTTGTGTCTCTCACAAAAATCAGTAGGCTTACCTCTTTGGAAAGTCTTGTGAAAAGGTCCCCTCCTCGCAGGAAATCTAATATTAGATACAACTTTCCCTCTGTTTGAAATGCTGCATTAGAAAAGAATGGAGATGTTGGTGACTTTAATCATTACAAAGTCCCCAAAGAATGAATATTATTGAATAATTCTGCATCATTTTCTTACTCTCCTACCATTTGAGAATTTTGTTTTCAGAATGGAATTATTTAAGAGCTATGTTGGACTAAGTACTATAGCCCATGCTACAGGGAACAACCCTGTTTTAGCCGGGAGGTGGAGATTTATGCCCGATTCATTCTTTTCCATCCTTAGCATCTGGTCCCAGAGTTTGGATTCCAGCAATTTTAGAGCCCCGCAGCCTGAGCCCCTTTGAGTCCAAGTCATCAGATCTGGGGCAACTTCAGGCCTTTAATTACTGTGTAGACATAGCTTATGAAACTAAAACTGCCCTCCACTGCAAAGGATGAGGAGAAGAAAAGAAAGTAAAACTAGTTAGAAAGACTCCCAGAATTGTGGAAGGGGATAGGCACAGCTCTTCAAAATGCTCAAAGAAGGGAGATATTGCTCTGCATAACTGAAAGCATTACACTGGTTTATAGAAATTTAGTGAGGGCTATCAATTATTAATGGTTTTGGATTATTAAATTCTCTTGTTTCCCTAACTATTTCCTAAAGGGACACGTAAAACTGGCACATGCACCTTTGTTATCTCACCAGCACTCCCTGGTAACATCATCATTACACTGCACACCATATCAAATTTATTTTAACAGAGTAATAGCAAAGCCTTTCTCGTACTGAAATTTTCCTGTGATACAAGGAAAATTAAGGCATGCACACTAGTAACTGAGTGGAGATGGGGTAGTATTCAGCAAAGTGGCATTCTTATTAAAGGACACACATCTGGTTACAATTCCCAAAACACCGTGAAGAGTGAATGCAAATAACATTTTGTGATAGTTACCATAATGAAGCTTCACTATGAAAGGATGATTCACTTCTGCCAAAATATCTCTCTCCATTTTTGATCGTACCCGATCCCGAACTAGCAGAGAAAGAACAGCAATCGATTAAGAGGCAGGATGGGGCACCATAGACAGCACTGAACTAGGAGCCAGAAGATAGATTCTAGTCCTGATTCTGCCCCTGGCTTGCTGTGTGACCTGGGCAACTCATTTGACTTTTCTGTGCCTCTTTCCCTGTCCCTATCCATCTGGCTTGTCTATGAAGAAAGAATGCTTTTGAGGCAGAGGCTCTTTTCCTCTGTTTATACAATGACTAATACTAGTCTTGGCTGGACTGTGAGGCAGTAGGGCAAGATACAGAGTAGGGAGATGATTACGGTTTTACAAAAAAAATTAATGTAAAATAAAACCATATGAACTGAATATCTAAAATAAACATAACATCAAAACATCTGACCATGGCAAGTTAACCAGGAGACCAGGTAGGTTAACCTTGGATACATGTAAATGTACTTGTGCTGTGCTGATATTTAGCAGAAAGGATGAACGAACACCTGGATGTGGTTTAGATGAAACATTTTAAACTCCCAATCAGATAAAACCAGTAAACCCCCAATTCTCTAAAGAATCGCAAATTGAAGAATGGTAATCACTTAGTGTTTACTCCAAACTTTTCAGGGATGAGAAATGATGGAGGGTGGAGTGTCCTGAGTTTCTGCACTCATAAGTAAGAAAAACATTGGAGTTCAAAGGGTAAAATTATGGAAATTAAAAACCACAAAATCATGAAATGGTGAATTGAAAAGATTTAATCAAAAATTTCCTTATAGCCGCTGGGCAGGAATTCGTGTAAGAGAGCTGCTGGGTGGGCGGGAGGGCAGCCGTGCGCGCGAGCTATCTAATCCACAGGCTTATGCACGGCATGGACGTGGATTCAGCTGCTGTGCGCGCATAGCTGTATCAGTTATATGCGCACGCAGGAGCTGCGTCCACGTCCCTCCGTGCATATATACAACTGTGGTTTAGTTATATAGATCAGTAAAAAGGAAAAGTGTGTGGCTGAGGCAAAAGAGGTAACTATTATTTTCATGTGCAGAGATAATTACTGCAGGGCAGAAGCAAGGGTAATGATGAATGAAGAAAAAGAGAAAAAAAAATTACAGACGTGCCTAGGGTTCAGGCTGATAAAGACAAACTGAAGATCACATAGCAAATGTGTTTAACAGAATTTCAAGACACCAAGATGGCTTCCACTTTTCAGATTGATGACCCTTGATCCTAAAGAGGTGTTTTTTCCTTGATCACAATTTTGCTGGATTTTATAATGGAGTTTTTTAGGTTTACTGTTCCTTCTCCTTGTATCACATTATTTATTCATCCCTTAGCTGCAGCATCCGCCCACTGTGGTGTTAATCTATTTTAGTCAATAATGCATGAGACCTCATTGTGGTTCTTTCGTCACATATACGTGTGTTGGGTGTACTGATAAGTGGGAAGTCAAAGGCTGAGTACCTCCAGCACCCAAGAGATGAATATATTACAGTGCGATGGAACATTCTTCTATACAAATGTGTTTTGAAGGTGTTGGTTTATAGCAATGGTTCTCAACCTGTGAGTTGCTTGCAGCCCAATCAGCATAGAGCTATGGCCTACGTGACATCCACAGGGCCATACGGCAGTATACATATTGTATGGATGTGGCCCACATAATACATAGGCTATGTCTCCACTAGGGAATTAAGGTCGACTTTAATAAGTCAACTTTAAGTTGACCTTATTAAGTCGACTTAGAGAGTCCACACTGGACTCCTAAGTCGACTTAAAGGGGCCCTTACTAAATCGACTTAGAAAGTCCACGCTGGACTCTCTAAGTCGACTTGTTTGCTCCAGGGAGAGCCAGCCCCGCATGGGGCTGGCTCTCCCTGGGGCAGCAAGCCCCTGAGCGGTCCGGGGGAGAAGGGAGCGAGGAGCTCCCTTCTGCCCCGGACTTCCCACATCCCGGGCCAAAGGGAATCCTCCTAGCCTTGACCACTGGGGTCCCGGGGACAACTTCCCCGGACCCGACTGGTCCGGGTCAGGAGGAAGAGCCGGAGCTCTGCACTCCAACTGCTCAGCAGCGGGCAGCTGGAGCGGGGATCCCAGCAAGAAGGGACCTCAGGGTGGCTGTGCTGTGCTCCAGCTGTCCCTTTAAAC
>ML685836.1:147064-162495 GCA_007922175.1 Pelusios castaneus
AAAGCTCATGCAATTAATAAATCTGTTAGTCTTTAAAAGTGCCACAAGACTCTGTTGTCTAGAGTAAATAAGTTATCTATAAATTACTTCTGCCACCCTGGGTGGTATGAAACAGAAGTAACTACATTGTCATGTCCTACAACAATATGGAGAAAGTGTATATTTACTTGTAATAAAAATGATCCACATTTGAATGTGTTAATATGATACAACTGGGAGGAGAAACTTTAAAAAAAAAAAAAAGGGTGGTGCTGGTGGATGGGGGATTTTAGCCAGAGGGCTGGTGCTGTTTTTCTAGCCACAAGGGACTGAAGTGAAAGGGAAGAGAAAGAAAATTAAAGCAAGGTGTATTCCACTGGTAAAAAGAAGTTCCATTTTTAGACACAATCAATCACATTCCGCCCCCCCCCCCCCCCCAAGAAAATTCAACTGAAAAATTCCCATCCCTTCTCACTGAGTGATTTGCTGACAGCAAATCTGGTTAAGAGTTAAATAAGGGAAAAAAAGTATTAATTTTCAGCAGATGTGCTTTGGGCCAAATGCCTGCACTAGCTACCATAATCGATACATTTCTAACTGTGGACTGTGTCATATGAGAAGGGCTTCTTTGATGCAGAAGCCACAGAAGGTCGACTAATTAAGTCAGAAGTTGGGCTAACATAATGGGGACTTTTAATAAAGCAAATTGGAGCTTAGATGATCTGCAAAGGGGAATATTATAGAGGAGATACGGTAGTTTCCCCCATTAAAACGCTGATTAAAATTGGTAGGTAATTTAGCACAAAGATAAAGAAACTTTCCTAAGTGGCCGTGATTAGATCTCTGTAGTGATATCCTGCCTGCACTGAAGTCATTGGGGGTTTTGCCTACTAGTGCCAAGATTTCCTCTCTGAATTCTTGGATTAGTTTGGTCAGATGCTGCCCTCAGAACTGGGCCCTTCTAGTCCCTATGGCAGGGTAAGTTTCAGGTTTAGTTAAGGAAAATTGTTCTTAAAACATCATCTCCATTTATGTTTTATCAGCTTTGGGGACTATAGGTATTAATTATTATTATTATTAAGTCGCCATCTCTCTAATTTGGAGGATGTGATGTTTGTATTGTAGGTCGCTGGAAAGGTCATTTATCATTTTTTGCCAGTAAGGTTTAGAATTTTGCCTATGATATTGGTGCTAAAAGACAAATTATTTTCATTAGCTAGTATATAAGCAAACAAATGCAATAAAATTTAGTAGAACTGTAAAAATTATATTAATTTATAAAGAAAAACAAAGCAGCGTTAAGAAAGGGAAGGTTAATAAAGTTAAATGTATTTGTTCTAAGCTGTAACTTGACATTGTTTCTTTCCTGGATAGCTGCACAGGAGAGAAAAGATGCGTTATAGAAGAGGCTGAGAATGAAAGCCATAGGACACTATATTTCTGCTTGTCATGGGAACTATAATGCTGCATTCAAACAAACAAAATTAACTTGTCCTCCTTAGTTGCTCAAACCTTCTTCAAATCAGTTCCAATTGGGCTGGTATTTTTCCAACGTTTGGCCCCAGCCTGAAGGTGAATTTATTCAAAAGGTATGAAGGACACTGGTTGGGCTATTTTTTGAGTTATGCAATCATGGGGAAAAGCCACACTTTATTCGTAGGTTCTAAATGACCATTTTCTTTTTCTGTTTTTGTAACTCAGGAAAAAAACAGACTAACCAACCACAGGATGAAACTACAAATGCCCACATCACTTGTTCCGTAGTCCTTACCATGGGAGAAAAATCACATTTAAAGAGGCTGGTTCAGTAGTTAAGTCACAGGGCTGAATTTACTTTGCTTGCTTCTGCCAACTTAAACCAGGGTAAAGGGTGTCAAGCGGACCAGAAGCTCATGTACACTGTGGGTATTGCTGTCAAACTGACTGGTGCCAACCAGGGAAGAGAGGTTCACCAGGATGCTGGGCTATGTACACATTTTCTCTATCCTTGTAGCAATCTGCAGTGCAACGGCTCCTAAGAAATCCTGGAATCGCCAATGGAGGAAAATAGGCCCTGTCCTCTGACTAGGGATGAAACACATCTAGCACACAGCAAACACCACAATGCACTTCTGCCTGTGCCAGCTGGGGTCAGTATGGCACGCACCTATTTAACATGAGTTCTCTCATGATTTCTAGAATTTTCCACTTATTCCTGTCTTCCAGTGCCTCAGTTAAAGAAGTAGATTGAGAAAGAGTCAAGAAGAGGGAGTTTGACATGGGCATCTCAGTGGAATTCCTTGGTTAAGGGTAGCTGCATGCAGATGGCTGAGTTAAGGATTTGACAAATACAAAGTCTCCCCACCATGAAAATCCTTGCTAGGTTCACAAGTTTGAGAGACAAGTAAGGGAATTTTCAAGCCTATACATTTTGTGGTTTTGTGCTAAGCAGCAGGAATTTAAGACTGCTGGTGCTGAGGGTTTCGATGAAAAAAGAGAAAGTGACCCAAGTCTGCCTGTAAGGGAGAAAATTATTGGCTCCTGGTTTAATAGCCAAATGCCTAGATACATGGTGTTAATGATAGCAGGGCCACAAAATCAACATTTAACTTTTTATGGGGAGCAACTCTTGTGGGTGCCTCATGGCTCAGACACCCAGGATTGAAATTGGGACATCCAGAGCTAAAAGCACAAGCAACTATAGCTTAACTTAGAGCAAGTCTATTCTGATGGTGGGAAAGTCACCACCGTCAGCGCTATCTTCAGGTTTTGACTGAGGCGTCTGTGCAGGCATGCTCAATCGATAACCGAACCGGAGATGGAACACCAGCTCTGTAACCGCACTTACAGTACGCCTACCGGACGCCACTTCCGGTTGGCTTACTGAAGTGTGTAGGCTAGATTTAAGAAGTCAGCAGGAGATATGGCAAATGAAATTTAATGTGGATAAGTGTAAAGTAATGCACATTGGAAAAAATAACCCCAACTATACCTATAATATGATGGGGGCTAATTTGGCTACAACGAGTCAAGAAAAAGATCTTGGAGTCATTGTGGATAGTTCTCTGAAGATGTCCGTACAGTGTGCGGAGGCGGTCAAAAAAGCAAACAGGATGTTAGGGATCATTAAAAAGGGGATAGAAAATAAGACTGCAAATGTATTATTGCCCTTATATAAATCCATGGTACGCCCACATCTCGAATACTGTGTACAGATGTGGTCTCCTCATCTCAAAAAAGATATTCTAGCACTAGAAAAGGTTCAGAAAAGGGCAACTAAAATGATTAGGGGTTTGGAGAGTGCCTCGTATGAGGAACGATTGAAAAGGCTGGGCCTCTTCAGCTTGGAAAAGAGGAGACTGAGGGGGGACATGATAGAAGTATATAAAATTATGACTGATGTGGAAAAAGTGGACAAGGAAAAGTTGTTTAAATACTCCCATAATACAAGAACCAGGGGTCACCAAATGAAACTGATAGGTAGCAGGTTCAAAACAAATAAAAGGAAGTTCTTCTTCACACAACGCACAGTCAACTTGTGGAACTCCTTACCTGAGGAGGTTGTGAAGGCTGGGACTATAACAATATTTAAAAGGGAACTGGATAAGTTCATGGTGGCTAAGTCCATAAATGGCTATTAGCCAGAAAGGGATTAAGAATGGTGTCCCTAGCCTCTGTTTATCAGAGGATGGAGACGGATGGCAGGAGAGTGATCACTTGATCATTGCCTGTTAGGTTCACTCCCTCTGGGGCACCTGGGCACTGGCCACTGTCGGTAGACAGATACTGGGCTAGATGGACCTCTGGTCTGACCCAGTACGGCCTTTCTTATGTTCTTATGATACGCAAGGTATTTTACATACCTTTCATATCTCCCATCGACTGCCACCAAAAACGGCTGTAAGTGTAGCCTAGGGCTTGCAGGCTGCGTCTACACTTGTAAATTAAGTTGATTTAAGCTTGCTTAAGTCAACTTAATTTACCCTGCATCTACACTACAGTTTTCTTAAGTCGACTTAAGCAGCTTGCTTAAGTCGACTTAAGGAAAATGAAGTCGACAATGAAAATTCAGTCGACTTTATTAAATTTAGAATTACTTCGAATTAAGGCTTAATTCGACTTTTTAAAGTCAAATTAAGGCAGTGTAGACATGGGGTAGCCCTAAGTCCAATGCCCTCCCTGCTGGGGGGGAGGCACAGGGGGAGCATGGCATGCCCCCCAAAGGGCAGGGCAGAGCCCTGTGTGACACTGTCCGGATTTAAGGAACCATTTATGATATTATTTTCTATTAATATCTCATAAATGCTATAATCCATAGGAGCTATGTCATGGTTGGTATCATTAGAAAGGTAGTAATTTGCTGGGAATGATTATATAGTTTATGTATAGGAATTGTATTTGTATTAGAAGTTAGGAATATGGTTAGGAATATATCTATACTTTAACTTGTGTGATTCTGGGGAAACACCCCAGACAGGATGTCTACAACCATTGTTTCCTTAATGGCTCATCAGGTTTCTCCCTGGGCCCATTGTACCTGGGAGCAGGGGCATTGCTGGATAGCAAAAAGATCCAGGGCTGTGGCCCCCCCCAGCCCACTCCCTGCTAGCCCCCCCCCCCAAGCTAGGCCGCATCCCCTGGCCAAGCCACTAGGCCCCTCCCCCAGTTCACAACCCCACACACACTCAAACAAACCCACACCCCTGCCGGATGGGGCAGGAGGCAGGCTCGGCTGGGGTTGGGCCCCCAGCATGGAGGCCCCTTAGGAACTCTCCCCACACCCCCAGGCCACCTTAGTGCCCCTGAAGCCGAGTCCTGTCCCGGCCCGGGCACAGCCCGACCTTCCTGTTCCCTGCCCAGCCCTCCTGTTCCTGTCAGCCCCCCAGCTCGGCTCCCAGCTCGGCCCCTCACCCGGCCTCCTGCCCGGCTCCCAGCTCAGCCCCTCGCCCGGCCTCCCGCCTGGCCTCCCAGCTCGGGCCCCCGCCTGGCCTCCCAGCTCGGCTCCCAGCTTGGGCCTTTGCCCGGCTCCCAGCTCGGCCCCTCGCCCAGCCTCCCGCCCGGCTCCCAGCTTGGGCTCCTCACTCGAGCTCCAACCCAGCTCCCAGCCTGGGCTCCTTGCTTGAGCTCCTGCCCAGCTCCCAGCCTGGGCCCCCGCCTGGCTCCCAGCTTGGCTCCCAGCTCGGACCCCTCGCCCAGCCCTCGCCCGGCTCCCAGCTCAGGCTCCTGCCCAGCTCCCAGCTCAGGATCCCAGCTCGGCCCCTCGCCCGGCTCCCAGCTCGGGCTCCCTGCCCGGCCCCCTGCCCGCCTCCCAGCTCGGGCCCCTGCTTGGCCCCCCACCTGGCTCACCGCCAGCTTTCTAAACTATCCTCCTTACCTGGCCAGAGCTGCAAGGGCGTCCAGTCGTTGCTTGGCCAAGCCTCTCCCGCCCTGAGCATGCTCTGTCTGAGCATGCTCAGGGCGGGAGATTTGAAACTCCCTGGCCTGGCCTCGCCTGGCCACTGCTCCCAGTTGACCGGCCAGCTGCAGGGCAGGGCAGAACTGTGTTCCGCCGGAGTTTTCTCCTTTTCTGGGCCCTGGAACCCTGGCCTGGCAAATTTGTGGGCCCTGGAATGCCCGTTCCGGGGCGTTCCAGCATACTTTAGCCCCTGCTCCCCTGCAAACAGGCTATCTGCACATGTGCCTGCTGGGGAAAATAGATCCGGGGCTCAGCTAATCTACCCGGGGCCAACGCCCTGCCAGCCCAACGGCAACGACGCCTCTGCCTGGGAGCTTCCTTAACATTAAAGAGACAATATAATAAATGGTTCCCTAAATCCAGACAGCGTCACACCCTGCCCACATGCCCTGCCAGGGTCCCTGTCCCCTTTGCCCCATTGTACACAAGGGGTGCCCCCCTGCCACCGTGGACCTGCCCTAGGTCCTCCTAGCCTCTAGAAGTCAACCTAGGCATCCAGTGTGGACGTTCTAGGTCGACTTTGTAAGTTCCCCCCAAGTCGACTTTAAATTTAAGTGTGGACATGTTAAGTCAACTTAGCTAAAGACGACTTAAATTTACAAGTGTAGACATAGCCAAAAAGACAAGCCTCTATAGTGGGAGGCTGTAACAGCTCTTCTCCTGTGTAGATTAGTGCAGAAGGAGGCTTATATAACACAAACACAGGTCTGTGTGCAGTGGAAAACATTTTCTGTGAATATCTGTTCAAATTCAAAACTCAATTAAATTTTGATTATGATCATAACCTTTATATGTTCATTTCCTAGGAACACCTCATAATTTGAGCCTTACTAACAGAAAGAAAACTTGAAAATGGCTTCCCAAGGGAAACTCCACATTGCATATTTAATTATAAAGTTCATAATTCACACTGGGTAAAATTTTCAGAAGCACCTATGTGATTTAGGAACTGAAGTCCCATTTTCAAAATGGACTTCAAGCCACATTTTAAAAGGTATTTAGGCACCCAATAGGAATTTCAGAAGTGCCTCTGCCTTGGTGTGTAACTCCTATTGCCTTATGCAACTAACAAATGTTCACAAGAAGCTGGTTTTGAGCTAATTGTGTAAGGAGGCATGTGAAGAAACATATGATTAATTGTGAATTTCACAATCTACTCCCAAGCATTCTGTGAAAGAGACAAAATCTGATGGAATTTAGCCACTCAGAGGTCTACCCAGACCTGAAGAAGAGCTCTGCTTCTCACCAACAGAGAAGTTGATCCAATAAAAGATATTACCTCAGTCACCTTGTCTCTCTAGTATGACGAAGTGGCAGACAATACAGAGTAGTGAACACACAAGTAAAGCTATTTAAGACTTTCTTTTCCATTTTTTAAAGCTCTGTCTATTGCATCTGAAGGAACCAATGTAGAGAACTAGATTCTAAAATCAAATAGGCATGACTCTCATGGAAAATAAACTGGATGCACAGCAGTTGATATTACAAATACAAAGCAACATAGGTTCCCTAACCAAGATCAGAAAATGGCCCTAACAGTGGTGCTTTGAAAGAAAACGTGCATTACTCTTGCCCCACTCTCCTGCAGACAGACAATCACACTAAAGGTACATCTTTACTTAAAAAAAAAAATCTATTCTTAATATTTTAATTTGGGTTACCACCCCCAAAAGGTTAATTTATGTTAAAAACAACAGTAAGACAAGGCAATTCCTTGAATTTGAGCTGCTAATCTAAGCTAAAACCAGAGTTGCCTTATCTTCACTACTATTTTAACCCAAGGGAAGACATACCCTAAATTGACTAAAATGGTAGCCCTTCATTTTATACCTTATCATCATAGGGACTGGCTACAATAGACAGAAAAAACCCAAAGCTATACTACTGTCACCCGAATAATGAAGCATAATTGCATAATAATGAAGCATAATTGCATAATTGTGAAGATATCTATATGTTTCTTTTTCCCTTCCCCATGGTTACTTTTTTGGGAGAAAGACTTCCCACCCCTCAAATGTGGAGTCATTAGACTAAGAGATGAGAAAAAGCAAGCTTGTGCACTTAAGCTTAGAGCTGTGCTATACAGGAACAACCCGATAAACAGAATCATGAGGCATTCTTTCTTAAAAGGCACTCAGAAAAATCAATAATGGCACAGGCCATACTTTAAGACCTCAAGTTCGGGTGAAGGTCATTTTTCTCCGCTCAATATTGTTCTTACATAAACCCACAAATTCCACTCTTAAGATTTGGGGTTTTTTTTTGGTAAGTTAGCTATCAGCTATATATCCTTGATTCAAATTATGGTTTGGAACAAAAGAGGTCTCTAAAATAACCCAAAACCTGTGATAATACTTGTCACTCACAGCGTATATCACCACCTTTTTATGAGGCTCTCAATGCATTTTACAGTTATTAATTAATCTTACATCACTATGAGGTAGCTATCCTTGTTTTATAAACAGGAAAACTGAGGCATTGATAGATTTAGTGGCATGGCCAAGGTCACACAATACATTAATGTCAAGATCAGGAAGAGAATCCATTTTTTCTCATCTCCTGCTTTAATCACTGGACAAACTGCATCAATTTGCAAAATTCTTGATCAGAAATTTTATTGAAAACAAATGTAAACTAGTTGTTATGAAAGTCATTTAATCCCATAAAAGATTAAAGGACCAAATATCACATTTGTTATGAAAGAAAAAAAAATCTGTATGCAGAGATTATGCAGAGATAATTTTTTAAATTTAAAATGAATTTCCCCTCCTGCCCCATTGTTTCCTCACAAGCAATATATGCAAAGTTCCTCACAGGTAGAGATACCATTGGGCCAAATTTTGTGCTGACATTTATCACATGCAATACTAATGAGGCCAATTGTTGAATATCTAGGAGCACATTAATAAAATGACTGATGAGAATAAAGAAATCTGCCAGAGATCAAGAGAGAAGAGAGGAATGACAGAAGCATACACCTGGATATACATAAAATGTGTCTTTTGTTTTCTACACTCAGTCAGATCATCCAGCCAGCACAAATAAATGCTCTAATTTCTCGGCACAGCCTCAGCAGATCCATACTTTTTTGATTACATAAATTATGTTTATTTAGAATTATTTGCCTTATTTGACATGTGTCAGAAGATGCATGCGATTTTGGTCTCATCTTCTCCTGTAACCTATTTTTATTTAATGTTACAGTTTCCTTTAGTTGTCTAGATGTATGATATATTATTACTGCAAGCCATACCAGCACTTACTACATTAACTGCCACTGACAGGCAATAATTACCCACGTTATAGGAATCACAGAATTTTAAAACAAGAAACGAACAAATAAGCCAGGCATTAGGGCTACAGGAGGCACAGCTAAATAGGAAATTGTTATGATCATGAAGGGAAGCATTAGCTGATAATTTATACAGTATTTAAATAACAAAACATTACTTTCAATAGCTACATAGTAAGGATGACCTCTGTTTCCTCATCAAGAAGTGCATTTTCCCTTTTAACATTTAGTACCAACTTATAGGAATTAGATATAGAAAAGACCTATACGTATTACATTATTTACTCCAAAGACACAGAGCCTAAACTTCCCCACAGCATTGCTCTGATGACACCATTTCTCCTTTGAGCCTTTAATTCTCCTTACTGCTGCTGTCATGCTGAGGTGTTGACTAGCAGGTAGCTCGCTTACAATGGAAGGTCAGAACTCACATCTTTCCTATCTAGAGCCAAATGTTGGATGTTCCTGAAGTAAATGAAGGTCTGCCTTGTGCTTGTTACTACGATGTCACTTGGTCAACATGAACAACAAAGAAATTGTTCCCAAGGGGGAGCCGTGTTAGACTAGTTCAGGAAAACAAACAAGGAGTCTAGTAGCACTTTTAAAGACAAACACATTTATTTATCACATGAGCTTTCGTGGGAGAAAATCCCACTTCATCAGATGCTTGAAGATGGAGAAATACAGATGAATGGGCAAAAAATTGTTTATTTCTTCTCCACTTTGAGATGGAGATGAACCAACCATTCAGGCACTGGTGCAGCCGTCTGGTGGCATTTTTCATACATCCAAATTGGTGTAAATCAATCATCATTTATTTTCTTTGTTCTGAAAAAGACACTCAGGTCACAGACACAGTGGTGCAAAATGCTTGGCTTACTTCTTTTCGCCATAAAGGGTGAAAATGGCAATGTTTTGGCTTTTGCAGCAAATATTTTCTGCAATATTTCACGGAAGCGAAAAGTGCAGTTTTTATGGTTGAAAACTATTAACAGTCCTCCTTGAGTTGTCCATAAAAATTCAGAGAAAACCATAGTGAAATCCTCATCCCCACTCTGCCCTTTTTACACAAGGTAGGAAGACCAGAGTGATATAAAAGGGCTCACTCAACAAGTCCCAATTCAGGCCAAAGGAAGGTTCTGTCAGCTCAGGCAGGCTATGTCTACACTTGTAATTTTAAGTCGACTTTAACTAAGTCGACTGAGTTAAGTCGACTTAGTGTGTCTACACTTAAAATTAAGGTCGACTTAAAGAGGAACTTACAAAGTTGACCTAGAGCGTCTACACTGGACGCCTAGGTGGACTTCTAGCAGCTAGGGGGACTTTGGGCAGGTCCACGGGGGCAGGGGGGGCACCCCTTGTGTGCAATGGGGCAAAGGGGGACAGGGACCCTGGCAGGGCATGTGGGCAGGGTGTGATGCTGTCTGGATTTAGGGAAGCATTTATGATATTATTTTCTATTCATATCTCATAAATGCTATAATCCATAGGAACTATGTCATGTTTGGTATCAATAGAAAGGTAGTAATTTTCTGGGAATGATTATATAGTTTATGTCTAGGAATTGCTTTTGGATTAGAAGTTAGGAATTTGGTGTTATATCTATACTTTAACTTGTATGATTTTGTGGAAACGCCCCAGACAGTCTGTCTACAACCATTGTGTCCTTAATGTTAAGGAATCTGCCAGGTACAATGGGCTCAGGGAGTTACCTGATGAGCCATTAAGGACATAAGGAATACAACCATTGTGTCCTTAATGGCTCATCAGGTTACTCCTGTCTTGGGTGTTTACACAAAATCATACAAGTTAAAGTATAGATATAACACCAAATTCCTAACGTCTAATCCAAAGACAATTCCTAGACATAAACTATATAATCATTCCCAGCAAATTACTACCTTTCTATTGATACCAAACATGACATAGTTCCTATGGATTATAGCATTTATGAGATATGAATAGAAAATAATATCATAAATGCTTGCCTAAATCCAGACAATGTCACACAGGGCTCTGCCCTGCCCTTTGGGGGGCATGCCAGGCTCCCCCTGTACCCCCCCTGGCAGGGAGGGCACTGGTGTAGTCCTGGGGTAGCCCTAAGTCGACTTAGGGCTACCCCACGTCTACACTGGCTTAATTCGACTTTAAGAAGTCGAATTAAGCCTTAAGTCTACTTAAATCTTGGTTTAATAAAGTCGACTTAATTTTCATTAAGTCGACTTCATTTTGCTTAAGTCGACTTAAGCAAGCTGCTTAAGTCGACTTAAGGAAACTGTAGTGTAGATGCAGGGTAAATTAAGTCGACTTAAGCAAGCTTAAGTCAACTTAATTTACAAGTGTAGATGCAGCTGCATTGTGGCAGATGGCCATAGGGCTGCTTTCCGAGGACACACTTACAAACCCTTGGCACAGAGGGCATGCTGAGGTCACGGTTGCTAACTCCAGATGCTATTCAACACACTGAACACTTGTTCCATTGGACTGGTTCCATCTGGTAAGCAGTAAATTCTATACATTCTAGCAAAGTGCCTTGGGCAAACATTTAGTTATATAAAAATAATCAAATGTTTCGATTTTTGAATTAAAAAATGGATACATTTCATTTGTCCCTAAACAAGTTCTAGGAGATCATATGATAAACAAGGGCTGTGAGACATTTAAGTACCTCTGCCCACATATCTACGCAAGTGACTCCATCATGGGACCTAACCAGGTCAGTCACTCCATCAAGGGCTCATTCACCTGCTCCTCTACCAATGTGATATATGCCATCATGTGCCAAAATGCTCCTCTTCCTTATATATTGGTCAAATTGGACTGGTTCTGCACAAAATAATAAATGGACACAAACTAGACCTCAAGAATGGTACCTGTCAAAAACCAGTAGGGGAATCTACATGGACATTCTGTAAAAAACATGCTAGTTACAGAACTAAAGGAAAAAACATTTAAAAACAGATTGGAATGTGAAACTGCAGAATTGGAATTCATATGCAAAGTAGATACCTTCTCGCTGGGTTTGAATAAAGATCTTGAATGGTTAAGTCATTAGAGAAGGTGATTTCCCTTAAATCACCCTTCTCAGCTCTTGCTTTCAGCTCCTGCCTCCCTATTCCACAGTTTGAATCCAAACAGCTTGTTTACTTTATAGAGATAGGCTTGCAGTCTACCCCTCTAGATCTATTTGAATTAACCTTGTGGTCCGCCTTTTTCTGTATCTATATATTTACATCTAACATGCTATATTTTTCATTTCATGCATCTGACAAAGTGGGATTGTGCCCATGGAAGCTCATGTTAATCTTTAAAAGTGCCACAGGACTCCTTGTTTGTTTTGCTGATATAGATTAACACGGCTACCCCTCCGGAACTTTCCTAGATCTGAAGAAGAGCTCCATATAAGCGTAAAAGCTTGTCTCTTTCACCAACATAATACAAGAGTTCACCTCACCCACCTTGTCTCTCCAATTTATGTTGTAACAGTTATAAAACTTTAACTTTTTGAAACTCAAAATGTACTGTCATTAAGAAGTTATTGTCGAATCTCCTACAATTTACTGAAACTGTGAAAATTTAAATAGATTAAAAATGCTTTAAAATTCCAAACATTGATCCCATTAATCAACATTATGAAAAAATAAAAATCAAATTCTGCCAAGTTTATTTATACCATCAACAACTACTTAGCAGTTTATGTCTATTTTAGTGGGTATTAACCAGAGTTTAAAAAAAAAAAGTATAAACTTTACTGAGCAATGACTAAAAGAGGCCAGGAAAAAGGCTACCAAAAAGTTGAAGGACAAAACAGCAAGGAGAGAGGAATTTTTAACAAAATCACATGGGGGGAAGGAGGATATAAAGAGGAATAACCAAATTGAATGAAGAAAAGGAAAATGTAGGCTAAATATCAGAAAATA
Source organism: Pelusios castaneus (assembly GCA_007922175.1). Classification (NCBI taxonomy): domain Eukaryota; kingdom Metazoa; phylum Chordata; order Testudines; family Pelomedusidae; genus Pelusios; species Pelusios castaneus. The sequence continues at coordinate 159,690 of ML685836.1, forward strand.
GTCTTGACAGTGAGATCTACAAGCCTCTAGAAGCAATGGGAAGAGAAGTTACTGGGGACACATCACTTGACACATTTAAAACCAGACTGGACGAACCCCCTGCCCCTTAATTGGGACCTGAGAGGCTAATTATGCTGCCGGGCTGTACCTGAACAGTGGGCCAGGCTTAATTCAAGATGAAGTCCAAGAGGGGAAGATGGTGGGTGACTAGTTTAAAGGCAATAAGTCTGGCACAGAAAAGGGCTGCAGGGGGAGAGGATGGAACTTTGCAGTCATTCTCTGGGATTAGAGAGTGGAGAGACTGGAAAAGTCCAGGACGATGCCCAGGGTGAGAAAAAGCCCTGAGCGGAGAAGGCTGCTAAGTGACCACAAGTGACATGGAGCAGCCACTAGGGTGAAGCAGGCTTTGGTGATGAGCCCTAAGACTGGGACTTCCAGGGAGAGGCCTGGGAGTCATTCAGTGAACAGAGCAGGGGAAAGCTAAGACAGATGCAAGGTTAAGCCCAAGAAGGGAAGATGTGGATTTATGTTTATATTTTAATGACTTCAGAGTTTGTTAGAGGATTCCAGAGGAGAACCCTGCAAGTCCTATTCCTGGGAGAAGGATGAAGCTGGAGACATTACGGGGAGAAGGCCTGGTAAAAGGCTGTTAGTAGTACAAGCCCATGGAAGTAGCAGGGCAGGTTTGAATAGACAGACTTTGCCTGCTCACTACAGGCTCACCAGGCTGGAACCCAAAGGAATAGGAGGACCTGGGCTCAGAAGTTGGAAACAAAGACCTTTTTAAAGGACATTAGACTTAATTGTTGTGACAGAAGGAATGGAACTAAAGGGAGACATGGCTGGAGGCCTGAATGATGGGAAAAGCAGAGAAGGACTGGTCAGGAGCAACCATCAGCAGGGGCGCTACACAATAAAGTGCTGCTATACCAACCCCAGCCACTCTTCTATAGTCTTTTAGAGCAAGTTTCTCAACCTGTGTTACATGTACTTCTGGCAGTATGCCAGACACAAGCTGGGGGTATACGTGGCAGTCACCTGCATCCCCTGGTCCTAGTTCCCAGCTGGGAAGCAGTTAAGGGTTGGCATACTTATTAAAATTTTAAGAAGTTAGGAGTACTTGCTACTTAAAGGTTGAAAAACACTGTTTAGAGGGGAGATGGAGACACACGGAGCCCCTGGCCTAAGGGAACACATGTATGTTTAAGAGTTTTCAACACTCCTTCGTCCTTCCTACAGGTACTGCATGACTTTAAAGTACCTACCTACCTATCTATATTTATGTCCTGCATAGTTGTACTAAATTTAACTTTTAGTCTTACAGCTCACTGCCTATATCATGCACAAAAACAATTTGTCATCTACAAAGATTAAGCAGCAATCTGAATGCTGTCAACATGAAACTCTTTCTTGAGCACAAAAGATGGCTTTGAGCTAATAATGAATGCAACATAATTATCCTTGCCATGGAAACTATGCTACAGTGTGAATGTCTGCTATGTAGCCAAGGGGCATCATGCATTTACCTGCCAAAATAGAAACTTTGCCCAAATGTGGAAATAAATTGGAGTTGTAGAGCGTATGCAATATTGTTGCGGCAGTGATGGTCCCAGGATGTTAGAGAGAGGTAGATGAGGTAATTTATTTTATTGGACCAACTTCTTTTGGTGAGAGACAAGCTTTCAAGCTACCCAAAACTCTTCCTCAGAACTGGAAAAAGTACTCAGTATCAGAACTAAATACAAGATCAAGCAGATAGTTCATCATAAGTAGCGAGCCCTCAGTCTAAGTGACCATTCAATATGAAATGGTCCTTTAACACCCCTGTTAATAGTCTCAAAATAGGACAAAAAGGAGGGTTAGTGGGTTAGAGATAATTCCAATAAAACATGAATCCAGTGGTTTTTATTAAGACCATGATTTTTAGTGTCTGGCAAAGATATGCTCATCTTTTGAAAGTGTTATGCAGTTTTTCTTTGAGGGTAAGGACAGGTCAGAAACAGAATGATCGCTTTGTGAAAAGTGTTCACCACAGATGATAGGGTGTTTTCTGTCATCTTTTATCATTTTCCTATGCAAGTTCATTCAAGAATGTAATAATCATCTGTTTCACCACCACATGGTTATTACTGTGACATTTGTGCACTGGATGAGGTACATCACATGTTGTGATAGGTGCATGTAGGAGCCATGAAAGGTGTGTTGTGAAGGGTTTTGATCATCATAGGAGGGAAGATTATGTTTACAGGTTTTGTATCTATTGCTTTGGCAGGTTTTGCATCTGTTGGATCTGGAACTGCTTTGAGTTGATGTGTCCTGATCTGCTTCTGATGATGAGTTTGGAGAGATTGAATGAAGGCCAGAAGAAGGCTTTCAGGAAATATTTCTCTCAAGATGGAATAGGTGTTTGATAACCCTTATAGGTTCCAGTATGGGATGATAGGTGACAATTTGGGTGCATATTCTAGCATAACCACATAGTCAATATGAAAAATCAGGATAGAGTGTCAGCAGAGGGGAGGGGAACTAGGCATCTATATAAGACAAAGCCCTGAATGTCCCTGTAAAATTGGGGTATCTGGTCACCCTAGAGTTGGACTAGATTTTAATGCCATATACTGAAGCAGGTTTTCTTGGGGATGGGGGTGGCTGGACCTATGGGACAAATGCCACAATGGTGATGAGAATTTATAAGGAATATTGTAACTGATAACAGAGTCCTGTGGCACTTTTAAAGACTAACAGATTTATTTATCGCATGAGCTTTCGTGGGAGAAAATCCCACTTCGTCAGATGCTTTGAAGAT
>ML685836.1:162895-196245 GCA_007922175.1 Pelusios castaneus
AGAAAGTGGATCTCTTGTGTGGAGTGTTCCAGGCTAAGTTTGTTTGTGTTGTGGAAATTGTTGAAATCTCTATGGAAATCTTCAAGGGCATCTTTACCATGGGTCCAGATGATGAAGATGTCATCAATATAGCGTAGGTAAAGTAGAGGTGTTTTGGGATGAGACGTGAGGAAACGTTGTTCTAAATCGGCCATAAAGATGTTGGCATATTGTGGGGCCATGCGGGTACCCATAGCAGTGCCACTGACTTGAAGGTATAAATTATCTTCAAATCTGAAATGGTTGTGGGTGCGTACAAAGTCACAGAGGTCAGCCACAAGTTTAGCTGTGTCATCCTCTTGGATAGTTCTTCTAATAGCTTGTAATCCATCTTTGTGTGGGATGTTAGTGTAAAGAGCCTCTACGTCCATAGTGGCCAGGATGGTATTTTCTGGAAGACCGTCAATGGACTGGATTTTTCTCAGGAAATCTGTAGTGTCTCTCAGATAGCTAGGTGTGTTGATAGCATAGGGTCTTAGGAGAGAGTCCACATAGCCAGATAGTCCTGCTGTAAGCGTGCCAATGCCTGAGATGATGGGGCGTCCGGGGTTTCCTCTTTTATGTATTTTTGGTAGTAGATAGAATATCCCTGGATGGGGTTCTGGCGGTGTGTCTGTCTGATTTGTTCTTGTGCTGCTTTGTGGAGTTTCTTGAGTAGGTGTTGTAGTTCCTTTTGGTATTCCTCAGTGGGGTCAGAGAGGAGTGATTTGTAGAATGTTCTATTGGACAGCTGTTTATAAGCCTCCTGATCGTAATCTGATTTATTCATGATGACGACGGCACCTCCCTTGTCAGCCTCCTTAATAATAATGTCAGAGTTGTTTCTGAGGCTCTGGAGGGCATTACGCTCTGCATGGCTGAGGTTATGGTGTAAGTGATGTTGTTTGTCCAGAATTTCAGCCTTTGCCCGGTGGCGGAAACAATCTATATAGAAGTCTAGTCTGTTGTTCCGATCTCTACAGTCATTGTCTCCTTAATAGCCCATTAAGGAAGCTCCCAGGTACAATGGGCCGAGGGAGAGACCTGCTGAGCTACTAGGACTTGAACATGTGACAATTCCATTTTGATTGGAAAGAACTGCACACAGCATGGAGAGGACAGAGGTGATAAAAGGCAGCAGCCCCAACTCCATCTGGTCTCAAGTCCCCAGTCTACAGCCAACACCCATCTCTGGAACTATTCCTCTGAGACTGGACAAAGAATTGAAGCCCACCCGGGTGCTGGGTGTTTACCAGAGGAACAAGCCTGCAAACTCCAGAGGAACAAACCTGCAAACTGCTTTATATGAACTTTAAATCATTTGTATGTATGTGATTAACTTTGACCCTTTAACATCCCTCATACTTTGCTTCTTTTCATTTTATATTAAACCTTTAGTTGTAGTTGCCAAAGGATTGGCTATCAGTGTGGTATTTTGGGTAAGATCCAAACCTATATTGTTCTGTGTGATATGGCTGGCTCTTTGGGGTCAGGAGAACCTATTTCTGTAAGGGACCATGCGGCTAGGTGGGAGCCAGAGGAGCTGGAGTGCAATAAAGGGAGCTGTTTCTATTTTGGGCAGATTTCTTGGTACCCAGTGTGGGGAACCAGAAGCCCGTTTGTGACTGATAGGGAGACTGGTTTAAGTACCACCTATCAGTGTGTGGGGAGTTTGGCTCCCAGTTTTGCAGCTTGCCCTGATTTTTGCACGTCCAGGAGGGTATCCCAGGAGGCCCCGGTCATAACGGGCATGTTGACTTTCATATTAACTGGCAAGCAGTAAAAATTCTGTAATTGAATTCTTCTGTAATTGAAAAGTAGTAATATTGTCTATGGGAATATATAAAAAAAAAAAAATCAAAGAAAACAGTTTGTTGCAATTCCCTGAAGATGGTGTTTCATTTGGTCATCTACCAACTACAGATGCACCACAATTAGAGGCAGCTGAAAACGAGTAAGTGGTGATTACTACTGGATGTTCCCTTGGTGCAACTCCGTCAGCAAACAGAACAAATACTGCTCGTATAGAAAATGAGCCTGTACATTGGCTAGAAATTTCTACAGACTATCAATGAGTATAAGATGACTGGGTAAATTGCTATGGCCTTTACACAATGCTATGACCTAATGGAGCTGCAGATTTACACTTACTGAAAGTTAACTGTCAGTCCATCAGACTATTTCAAACTCTTGATGCAATAGAGATAGGAGAGCTGCTAACAATCAGAGTTCAATTTTTTACCAAAACCCTATAATGCAATGGACCATACTTCAGCAAGGAATAATGTGTAATGACACCTAGCTCTTATGTACCTCTTATCAATAGGTCTCCGCAAATTTTACAAAAGATAAGCTTAATTATCCCTATTTTACTGATGAAAAAGTGGACGCACAGAGGTAATAAGTCAATTGCAAAGCACACAACCAGGGTTTCCTGAATTCCAGTTCATTGTTCTATCCTGTAGGCAATGCTGCCTCATGAAGAATGAATTAAATGGTATTAATGAGCTAAAGGAAAGGCTACTAAAAGCATAACCCACACTTGTCAAAAAACTGTTTTTCTACAATTCATCTTTGAGGGGTACTAACATCTACTGGCACACACTGCATGCAGCAAACTGTTGGACGTGAATGTGATACTGTTTTTGCAACCTCTCACTTTGGTCTTCACATTAAGAGCAGATGATTTGCACTGGTCTGAATTACACTGACTACCAGCTTCAGAAATAGATTACTTAGCAATGCCAAAAATATAGTAAATGGAAAGTGTGCAAAACTTAAGGAAAATATTTTAATTATTTCATGGTTCTTCCAAAATTGGGCCAATGTCTTCAACAGTTTACCCACATTTCACAGTTAAGAACTTCTGGTATCATACCAAATGTTAACACCTGTGAAAATCCACATATCCATGGTGTTTTAGGGCTTGAAGCCGTGGTTTTCAACCGGACTATGTGTACCCTTGGGGGTGTACAGAGATCTGAAACACTTGGAGGAAAATAGAGTGATCAGGAACAGTCAACATGGATTCACCAAGGGCAAATCGTGCCTGACCAACCTGATTTCCTTCTATGATGAGATGACTGGATTTGTGGATGCGGGAAGAGCCGTTGACGTGGTATACCTTGACTTTAGCAAGGCTTTTGATACAGTTTCCCACAGCATTCTCGTCGGCAAGTTAAGGAAGTATGGGTTGGATGAGTGGACTGTAAGGTGGATCGAAAACTGGTTAGATCAATGGGCTCAGCGGGTAGGAATCAATGGCTCGATGTCTGGTTGGCAACCGGTAACGAGTGGAGTGCCCCAGGGGTCAGTCCTGGGGCCAGTTCTATTCAACATCTTCATTAATGATCTTGATGATGGAATAGACTGTGTGCTTAGTAAGTTTGCGGATGACACCAAGTTGGGGGGAATGGTAGATACTCTGGAGGGCAGGGACAGGATCCAGGGAGACTTGGACAAATTGGAACACTGGGCTGAAAGAAACCTCATGAGGTTCAACAAAGACAAGTGCAAAGTCCTGCACTTAGGACGGAAAAATCCCATGCACTGCTACAGGCTGGGGACCGATTGGCTAAGTAGCAGCGCTGTAGAAAAGGACCTGGGGGTTATGGTGGACGGGAAGATGAATATGAGTCAACAGTGTGCCCTTGTTGCCAAAAAGGCCAATGGCATATTAGGCTGCATCAGTAGGAGTATTGCCAGCAGATCGAGGGATGTGATAATTCCCCTCTATTCGACACTGGTCAGGCCGCATCTGGAATACTGTGTCCAGTTTTGGGCTCCCCACTACAGAAAGGATGTGGACAAATTAGAAAGAGTCCAGCGGAGGGCAACAAAAATGATTAGGGGGCTGGGGCACATGACTTATGAGGAGAGACTGAAGGAACTAGGCTTATTTAGTCTACAGAAGAGAAGACTGAGGGGAGATTTGATAGCAACCTTCAACTACTTGAAGGGTTGCTCCAAAGAGGAGGGAGCTAGGCTGTTCTTGAGGGTAACAGAGGACAGAACAAGGAGCAATGGTTTCAAATTACAGCTGGGGAGGTCAAGGTTGGATATTAGGAAAAACTTTCTCACTAGGAGGGTGGTGAAGCATTGGAATGGGCTATCTAGGGAGGTGGTAGAATCTCCATCTTTGGAGATTTTTAAGGCTCGGTTAGACAAAACCCTGGCTGGGGTGATTTAGGGGGAGTGGTCCTGCTTTTTAGCAGGGGGTTGGACTAGATGACCTCGTGAGGTCCCTTCCAACCCTATTTTTCTATGATTCTAACACAAATCAGACTTCGGCACAATACATTTGTATGTGAATACTGATGTGCCACCATGGATATACAGTGCATCCTGTCCAGCGATGCTGCACTTCACTCCATAGCTAACGTGGAGAATCCTTGGGGAATTGTTTGGTGATGCTCAATGTAGCAATGCAAAGGACAATATTGCAAAAACAGCAGTACAATTTTTCCCGATTACTCAGTCACCCAAGAAATATTTATCATTTCGATAGCATGCCCATTGTATCATTACAGCTGGACATTTGTATCAGTAAAGGTTCAATCAGAACAGTGGCTAGCAATCCACACTGAAAGCAGAAGAGACTGCTTTTCCTTCTTTACTGTAAATGTATCCATAGCCTATAGATGATTTAGAAAATAAGCCAACAACAGAATTCTCAAAACACTATGAAAAAGGACAGAGATGGGTTAAATAAAGAACACCTGCTGTTCTGTGTCTTAAGCCAAGTGCAGATACAGACTAGAATTATCACCAACAGGTGCTTTTGAAGGTCCCAGAGCAAAATTTGGAGCAAGTGGCAAATAGATTCTCTCCATGGAAAGATAATTTCAATGCAAATATTTTGCAAGAACCTCAAACGTCAGAAATTGCAGTTGTTAAGGATGAGTGCGAAGCTGGTGTTGTGCATAATCCTGTTTTTCATAAATGGTTGGTTGGGTTGCTGCTGGTACAGAATCAAATGAAGTAGCTAGACATGTTGAAATTGGAGCATGTTTTATAGATCGCTCACGCATGACTGGTGAGGCATTTACAATAGCTACAACAATCTGGGTGGTCTTCAGTCTTTTATATCTATAACAAAATCAGACAAACAACGATGATGTTGATGATATGATGACATGTGGTCTTTTCTGCAGAACAGAGCAGATGTTGATTTACTAGTTGCAAATAGCTGCTTTCAGACAAAATAATAATGAACATAATAAAAAATTGTAATTAAGAGAAAATTGGGAAATGTTAAAAGCACTATGTAATGTCTATTACTTGAACTTTTACAGCAAAATTGGATCTGAAATCTTTTAATTTTTTTTTTAAACAAGAGCTGCAGCTGTGTTTCCAGGGCCAATAATTTAGTCTGATGTACATTTTGGAATTGATGAAAACTTTAAAGAGCTAGATAGCAAATTGGATCAAAGGTTACAAAAGGATTTGGAAAATTGCCATTTTATTATCCCTGATGAAATGAGTATGAATATTCCCTTTACTGGAAAAAAATAAAACGAACAAAAAAATGCATGATGTAGACAAGTGAACCTTCACATGTCAACCCCACCATTTGAAGAAATGCCAATCAATGTGCTTGGAGATTTGAAACAGTAACCAATAGCTTGACAGTCCATTCTATGAAAATATCTTCCAAAGCAATTTGCAGATCAAAGGTAGCCACTTTTTAGAAATTTTTAAAAGGTTTTACATTCTTTCCATATCCTATTGACAACCAGGTAAAATCCAACAAGTATTAAGAGTAATCTTAGATAATTTGAACATGGGTGAATGTCAATGTCTAGTGAATGTCAATGACTAGTCAAAACTAATGCAACAGCAATCTGTTCCTTCTGTGGAAAAATTGCAAGATATTTTTATGCAATTTTTTATTTTCCTGGAATGCATTTGCAATTTTTTTCAAGTTTAAAATAAAACAAACCTACACTATCTCTGAAGAATACAACTTTACTAATACTTCCTTCTCTTGCTCAGTTTCCTTGTCCCACTTATATAGCATGGTCCAAGGATGTGGGAGGGCCTCCTTGATTATACCCCAGGCTGTCCCAGATATAGGCTCCAATCTATCCTTTAAAAAGGTAGTACATTGCTTCTGCTTGCCCACACCACTAATTACCTGCTGCTGGAAGAGAAGAAATGGGGCTTGCTCTAGGAGTCAATTTCATTTGATTCTAATTTGGGCTTTGACTAGTCACACGGCCTCCCATTATACAAAGTTGGACATCAGCCAATTTAATGTCGGCTAGTTGCATAGATGTAGCCTTTTCAAGAGCCCAGCCATTTGAGGGGGATTATATTTGACCTTGGGTTCAATCATCACGGGATATGAAATATTTACAAAATATGAAACTGATGAAACATAGAGAAGGGCAGCTTAGCTGACTTCAAATTTAGGTTAACCTCTGTTTGGGAGTAGTGGAAAATCTGACCCTTGAACCAGTTCTGAGTTCTTCCTCACAACGCTCACTTTCCTCATGGCTGTGTTATGGGGATTAATTAACCAGTTACAGGTGCTTTAAACATGTTAATTATTATGATTACTGTCACTCAAGTAAGTATTCCTTTCCCCTCCTCTCCTCCCCCACTCAGTCATCTGATGTGTTTTGGATTATTTTTCTGTAGGTTTAGGCAAAATGAGGCCCTACTTTCAACTTGATGGGATTTCTCTGTTTGGCTGCATGTAACGAGATTAACTTTGGAGAACTATATCTGATGGGGTCTTCTGCAGGGCTCTATCAATTGTTTAAAGAATGGCAGAGCAGTCATTATGTTATTTAAAGCCGCACAGCGCACAGGTTTAGAATTCCTTCTGCCTGGTAGGTATAGTTCTATTGAAAACACTGAGTTCCTATTTAAAAGAAGACCCCATTGCTGCAGGACAGCTAGCATTTTAAGGCTATGTCTATACTGACTGCAGCAAAATCACTGCAGTCAGTGCACTCTTTCGGGTGCAATTGAGCAGTCTGTATAGACGCGCTCAATTGCTCTGGAGTTAACTCCTGCCCTGGAAATGGTGTATCGCTAAAGCAACGGGACAGTAGTTCTGGGCGCCTTAGCGAAGCGTGTAAGGGGTAGTTAGGAAGTCGTCGAGAGATACACAAGGTGTTTTACGTACCTTGCATATCTCCCATCGACTGCCACTGAAAAGTGCAGCAAGTGTAAACTAGGTCGAAGTCTCTAGGGCTATGTCATTTCTTAAAGTCCTCAGCAATGGGATTTTTTCCCCTTAGCTCAGGATCTTCACAATTCTAAATGCGTCATTGGGATGAGGCTATAATTTGATCAGGCCTTACACAATGAGAACTTCCAGCTGGCTTGACTAGAAACAGATAATATAACTTTCAAATGCTGTGTGCTCAGAATTTATTTTTTAGACAAAAGTTTGCCCTCTCATCCAAATCTGAACCTGTGCTCTGAATTATAAAAGAAACAGCAAGTAGTACAATACACATACACACAAAAAAAACCACAGAAATTAATATCTCGATGCATGTGAGCCAATCTTTAAAGAATCTATTTGGAAAGGAGCAGCCAGTAAAAAGAAAGTTCCAGTGATGATATATGATCTTTTTAAAACTGTTTTGACCTATGAAGTCTTTACACCGGTTTTTTGAGAATCATTTTTCAATCAACACTAGCAATGGTACTTAAATTTCTACAGCTCAGGCTGACATTCTCAGAATATATGTTCACGCACACAATGAGCTTGTGTAACCATGGCTACTTTTCTTTGTGGCATATGGCTGTGTTCTTCCCAGAAATATCTTCCAAGCGATCCATTAAGAGCACAAACTAACTTTTGTTTTTCATATTGGAGTTCAGTGGTGTCACTTTTCCAGGTTCAGAACCATGACATCCTGGGACTTGTAGCTCCCAAGAAGTAGGGGACCTGTATGATGAGCAGCAATGCATGTGGTGAAAGTTGTTGAGGAAATTCAAGCAGCAGTCTTCCCTCAGAACAATGAGTGACCAGGGAAGACCTGTTGTGGGAGTAAAGGGGATAGAACATAATGGTTAAATGGCCCTCAAAGTATTTTGGAAAGCCTGGGAAGAGATCTTGAGGGGCCGTAAAAGGGTGAGGGAGGGCTTAAGAAGAGGCAACGTTTTGAGCTAGAAAGCCAGAAATTATGAGAGAGGAGTTGATGTTCACAGGTTTAACAAAGGCTGTGGAGAAGTCCAGTAGTACAGGGGTCTGGACCTGTGTGCCAATGAGTGTAGTTTGTTTATTTGGATGATGTATTATTTGTAAGCTCTGCACCAAAAGGTGACTGTTTAGACTCTCCTTAAACATTTTGTTTACTGGACTGATTACTTCAGAACCAGAGAAGTTTGGGGGTTAGTTTGAAGTCTGAACTACATAGCCACCATCAGGACGCTGAGGCAGGCACAGTGAGGGGGACAACTGAGGACGACACTGCACCGGATGGTGGAACCGGCAAGCCACTGCTAGAATCATAGTAATGGCTTCATATGGAAACTGCAATTTTTTTGATGCATGGTGTCCTCAATCACATCTACTGCCTGGGACTTTTTATAAACAAGTGTAGCTGTTTAATTTGCAGTTTGTCATGAATATTTTAACCTCTGAGAACTCCACTAGTTCTGTGGAATTTCTAAAACTCTTTTTCGACCTTGCAGAATCTGTAAATTCTACAGCATAGTCAGCACAGCAGTAAACACCATAAACCTAATAGTGTGGGCTCAAGACGATCACAGACTCTCCAGGTACAGACTGTGGCATTTGTTCAAGGAATTTAGAAACTGGATAGCTGGAAACAAGGCTGTGTGCAGACTCCATAAATTTCAGTGTGGCAGGAATTCTGGGTAAAATTGCTGAGATCTGGGAACCAAATAGCTTCTGTTCCTCAAGGAACCTAGAAATTTCCCACTACAAAACTTTCAAAATCTGCAGGTTTTGCCAGTCCAGCTGACCAGATTGCATCCCACCTCTGGCAAGGTACATAGACCCATCTTGCGATCTTGTAAGATCCATGCCCACCACTATAATAATTATGGAGTTCAAAAGCACTGATGAAAGGCTTGATGGCTACAGTTTCAGTGCCAGTTACTACAGAACATTATATCTCTTCCAGGCCTGTGAACCCCACAGCTAGCCCTCATAGTCCTTCTTAACAAACAAGTTTTTCAGATATGTTCAGTGGAGCTTATAATTGACGTGATTCAAAACAGCTCCTGCTCAAGGAACTTTGAATCTTCTCTGGCAGAGCTGATGGAGCCTGTAAACACCTTCAGAGGAACAATGTGAGAATCAAGTTAACAAACCTGTCCTCCTTGCGTCCCATTTTCCTTGTAGAGGACCGAGGAGCCATCCTGCTTCTGCCCCCTGAGTTTCCATGGGACTTAAGGGCAGCCCTACTTCATTAAAATACTACTTTTTTTTAAAGGTATTACTGTATTCTTTCCCATTCTCCAAAAAGATTTCTTCAAGAAAATAATTCTTACAGTGTTTTATCACATGGAAACATTTTAAAGGGCTTATTCAAATAAAAAAATACTAACTCCAAAACCTTAAAGACATTCCCAGACAATGTTCCCTCTAAGGTTTGGCGGCTTGTGTGCAAAATTTTCAAGCCATATGCAAAACTTTTTCTGAATAAAATTTTTGTGTAAACTCACACGACAGAAATTATAGGCATTAATTGAAGTTAAAGTAATTGTAAATAGAATTAATTAATTGTGTTTAATTGAATTTGAATGAATTTTGAATTGAAATTTAATTTTTAGAAAGGTTTTTATTTAAAGTTAATTTTTAAAAAGTTTTTTTTAAAAAAGGAAGGAAGGAAGGAAGGAAGGAAGGAAGGAAGGAAGGAAGGAAGGAAGAGAGAAAAAAGAGAGAAGGAAGGAAGAGAGAGAAAGGAAGGAAGAGAAAAGAAACAGAGAAAGGAAGGAAGAGGAAAGAACGAGAGAAGGAAAGAAGGAAGAGAAAGAAGAAAGAGAAAGAAGAAAGAGAAAGGAAAGAAGGAAGAGAAAGAAGAAAGAGAAAGAAGAAAGAGAAAGGAAAGAAGAGAAAGAAAGAAAAAAGAAGGAAAGAAAAAGGAAGACAAAGAAGGAAAAAAGAGAAAGAAGGAAGAGAAAGAGAGGAAGAAAGAAAAAAGAAGGAAGGCAAAGAGAAAGAAGGAAAGAAAAAGGAAAGCAAAGGAGAGAAAGAAGGAAAGAAAAAGGAAGGGAGAAAGAAAAAAGAGAGAAGGAAGGAAGAGAAAGGGAGAGAAAGAAGGAAGGAAGAGAAAGAAGGAAGAAAAAGAAAAGAAGAGAAAGAAAGAAAAAAGAAGGAAGAGAAAGAAGAAAGAGGAAGGAAAGAAGAGAAAGGAAGGAAGCAAAGAAATAGAGAAAGAAGGAAAGAAGAGGAAACAGGAAGAGAAAGAAGGAGAAACGAAGGAAGAGGAAAGAAAGAAAGAAAAAAGAAGGAAGAGAAGAAAGAGGAAGGAAAGAAGAGAAAGAAAAAAAGGAAAGAAAAAGGAAGACAAATAAGGAAAAAAGAGAAAGAAGGAAGAGAAAGAGAAAGAAAGAAAGAAAAAAGAAGGCAGGCAAAGAAGAGAAAGAAGGAAGAGAAAGAAAGAGAGAAGCCAAGGCCGCTGTCAGGGGAGGACCCTAGCACGGCCCTGGGAAGCTGCTGGTGGGGCGGAGCAGACCCCAGCCCCGGAGGTTGATCCTGGCCCCGTGCTGGGAGGCCGAGGCCGAGCTCGGATGAGCTCGGCCCCGGCCCTGGGCTGGGAAGTCGAGGTGGTTGGCGGGTGGGAGCCCGGGAGCCTGCCGCAGCCGCAGCTACCCCGCTGCTCCGGCCACGTGGGGCAGGCAGGCAGGCCCGCACACCTGAACCGAGCCTGAGCCTGCCCGTCCCACCTTGGGGGCGGGGAGGGCCAGCCCAGAGGCCAGGCGCAGGCGCAGGGGGAGTGGCGGGCGCAGGGTCTGGAGGCCGGGCGCAGGGTCTGGAGGGAGTGGTGGGGGCTGCCGGGCTGCGTGGGGGTCCCTCAGTGCTGCGCGGGGGGTGCGACGGCCACTGCACAGCCACGCACCCGCGCAGCTTAGAGGGAACACTGTTCCCAGACAAGAAGTACTTTAACTCAGTCTTAAGTTTGGAAATACAGAGTAAACAAAAAGAATCTCATGATAATATTGTCATTTAAAAGACACACCAAATGTTTGAAAGTTAGAACACTGGAAGTTTACATTCCATAAACAATCCTACATGCAGCCTTCCCAATTGAGTATCCATCCAACAGACCTTTCTAAATTTTAAATATTATCACCAAAGTATTTTCCTCAAGTGAGTGTCTAAAATTAGATTTCTAAATCCTTATTCAGACTCTGAACTAAGTGGTCTGCTTTTCAGAAGCGCTCAGCAGCCAGTAGCAACCACTGGAGGCAATGGGACAGTAAGTAACTAACTTTGGTTTGATCTAACCATCTGTAACATGTTCCACTGTCAAATATCCATGCCATAAATATATGGCTATTCATACATGTATATACATGGATCTAGGTAAGGGTTATTTTTACTTTCACAAGAATTTGCATGTACTACTATAAATACTATGTTTCTCTATATACATACGTAACAGAACTACAGAGGTCTGTTGGTACACTACTACCTCATGAGCTGTGAATGCTGGAAATTATTGATTGCTAAAGGTGAAATGTTCTGTACTGTTTTTACAATAACCTTTGCTGTCACTGAACCCCTGGGCTCACACTGACTAATGAGGCATAATTACCCTGGAGAGACTATCTATTGACAAAGAACAAGCTGTTCAACAACATACGTGGGTAACCCTTGATTAAAACATACATTAAACTCCTCACACTCTTTATCCACAAATTAGCTCCTCAGACTAATCCAAACAGCCAGAGAGTTCTGCAGCTTCTATTTTTAAAAGTTGCCATTTCCCACATCTTTTTATGCTGTTGCAAATTTACCTTCATACAGAAAAACAACCAACATGGTTTTCAGATCTGCAAGGGCGACTCACAGGGCATCTCAGTGACCTTCAGCTTAATGCTGTGCAGTGCAGGATGGGAAGAAAGAAAAAGGCTGGGCAGCTATGCTTTTGCCAGTTATTACTGCATGTGCTGCTAGCAAGCACTTAGGCATTTGTTCCCATCACTTGACATGGTAATAAATACGTCAAGTTGGAGGGATTTCCAGCCCTACTCAGTGTGGGTGGGCAGTGATAATTCAGAACTCTCATTAAAGATCAAATTAAGCTGTCAAAACTATTATCCTCTGTGCCAAGTTACTTGGTACTTCACTGACAGCAACTCACTGTAGCTCTTTTAATATTTCCCTTCCTCTGGGCTCTCTTCACTTTTGTACTCAAGTTAATTGATTGCCATTTAATTTGAGATAGATAAAATTTGTAGAAGCTAGTGTGGACCTCTCCACCCCTTTGTTCTGGGCTACAAACTTTTTGTTCTTTACCCTCTGCTGATTCTCTAGGATCAAGTAGTTTGAGACACAGACATCAGTGAAAACATGCCCTTTGACTAGACTCTCCAGGGTGTGACCAGTCAGAATGGAGCAGGTATTAGATCTGGCAGAGATCATATTACTGCCTTGGTAACATCTGGAAGCTGTTACCACCATATGTCAGAAAAGAAGTTATGAAGTATTTTAGGAAGCATAATGATATTGTGTGACTGCAGAAGGAAGGGGACCAGAAGCAACCAGAGTAGGGGAGAGTCGTATGATAGGAGGTAGAGGCACCTGGAGGAGGTTTTGATAGGGAATGGGTTAAACTTCTGTGCATAGTTTAAATAATCATCCATGTTCTGAGATGTTTATCTGAAGAGAACTGAACCAACAGACCTTTTAAAATTGGTTTGCCCTCATTTCATTTTTAATTCCTTTTCTCTCATGTGATCTCAAAATACTAACATATTCTGTTAGAGACACAAGGTGAGTGAGAGTATCTTCTATTGCAGTGCTATGCAAACTTTTCCAGTCCTCCCTCCCCCATAATAGAATCTGTCCACACATCCCTTCCATTACTGTACCATCAAGGCTTCCTCAGCAGCAGAGGTGGGGGCAGAATGGGGAATGAGGCAGAGTTGGGGCTAGAGGTGGGGAGGGAAAGAAGCCAGAGCTGATCTGGGGGCAAAGCAGGGGCAGAGTGGATCTGGGAATAGGGGCAGAGCGAGGCTGGGGATGGATGTGGCCTGGAGGTAGAGCAGAACTGGGGGCCGAATGGTATTGGAGGTGGATCTGGTCTAGGGGCAGAGCTGGTTTTTGTGGTGGTGGTGGTGGTGTTGATCATCTTAACAGTGGAGATCTCTCTACAGATTTTACATCTGTTGTTCTGACAGGGTCTAGTGTTGCTTTGAGTTAGTTTGCTTTGGTTTGTGGGCAGCTTGTTTCTGATGATGAAATTGGAGAGAAGTGGGAGTTATTTAAAGGCCAGAAGAGGAGTTTCTGGAAAAAATTACTTCAGGATGTAGTCCCCATTGTGTACGGGTTCTAGTGTGGGGTGACAGGTGACAACCAGGGGTGTGAGGTCAGAGGAGATTTTATTTTTGTACTGAAGCTGATTCTCTCAAGATATTTGGGCGGCCTGTTTCATGTTGCTATCTGTTTATCTGGTGTAGCATCCTTGTTGATGAAAGTGGTTTTAAAGCATGGTAAGATGTATGCCTGGACTTTCTCCTGGGAGCATTTTCTGTGGTATCTGAGAACCCAGCTATAGCAAACAGATTTTTTGGTGTATAGTCTGGGGAAGTAACTGGATACATTTAGGTTGGTGTAGTTATCCATGGGTGTCTTGTATATAGGTGTCTGGATTCCAGGTTGTCCATCCAGAGGATGAAAATAGCAATCAATACACCTCAGGTATATCATTTGATTTCATGGTGCATTTGTCCAGAAATTCTTCCTCAAGGTGGCCCATGAAGAGACTGGCATATTGGGAAGCCATCCTAGAACCCATGGCAGTTTCCAGGGTTTGGATAAAGTGTTTACTGTTGAGTGTAAAATTTCTATGGGTTAGGATGAAATGGATACATATGCTGATGTGTTGAGGGTGGAAATCAGAGCGTTATCCATTGTCTTGTAAATATTTGAGGCTGGCAGTGATGCCATTATGGTGAGGAATGTTGGTGTACAAGGAAGTGACACCGTTGGTGGCAAAGTTGGTGTTTTGAGTGCAGGGGACTAGACTCGATGACCTCTCATGGTCCCTTCCAGTTTCTATGATTCTATAAGGGAGATTGGCAATGTTGAGGGGTTTCTGGAGGAAGTCTGTTTTCTACTGGAGGAAGGTGCTGAGTAGTTTGAGGATGGTTTCTATGGGTCCCAATATTCTGTCAGAGTGCCATGGCCAGGGATGATGGGTCTCCCTGAGTTCCCTTGTCTGTACATCTTGGGGAGAATGTAGAAAGTCCCAGGAGTGGGTTCATGAAGGATGAGATTGTGGCATTTTGTAGAGTTTCTCTTGGCTTTTAAACAACCCCCCAACCTCTTCTAGCTCATCATGACAAGCAAGCTCTCTTCAGATCAAGGCACACCAACTTCAAAGCTACACCAGGCCCTGCCCAAACAATAGATGTGAAACTTGAAGACATATTACTACTACTATGAGGGTCGTGCCTATTACACCATGTGGCATACCTCATACAGTGCACTGAACGCCCCAAAACCTATGTGGGTGAAACCAGAAAATCACTACATGTTCATGGAAAAATAATAAAAGGAAAAAAAAGAAGGTGTCCTGTGGCACTTTTAAAGACTAACAAATTTATTTATCGCATGAGCTTCCATGGGAGACAATCCCACTGAACTCGACTAACATGGCTGAACTAGTTCCAAAGGGCTAGCCGTGTTAGTCTAGTTCAGCAAAACACAACAAGGTTGTTGTGGCATTTTTAAAGACTAATAAATGTATTTATTTATATTTATATATAAAAATTTGTTAGTCTTTAAAAGTGCCACAGGGCTCCTTGTTTGTATGGCTAAACTAGACTAACATGATTACCCCCTTGGAACTTGTCAACAAGAGGAAAAAAAAAAACCCCCATCCCCTGGGGACGAACACTTTTCACAAAGCAATCATCCTCAAACGAAACTTGCACAATATCTTCAAAAAATGAGCCTATGAGTTTAAATTTTTTGCTAGATGCTAAAAATCATAGACTGAAGAAAGACAATGGATTTATGGGTTATACAACAGTCTATAACCCACTAACAAACCTTCCCCAGTCTCCCCCAAGGTTCATGACTGGAGACGTGTTAACAGGCCACTTCAGTTTGAATGGACTTTCAAATGTTGACAAGTTCCAAAGGGGTAGCCATGCGAGTACTTCAGCAAAACAAGCAAGGAGTCAGGAGGCACTTTTAAAGACTGACCATTTTATTTATTGCATGAGCTTTCGTGGGAGAAAACCTCTCTTCAAAGCATCTGACAAAGTGGGATTTTCTCCCTCGAAAGCTCATGCGATAAATAAATCTGTTAGTCTTTAAAAGTCCCACAGGACTCTGTTGTTTTTCTACAATAGACTAACACGGCTACCCCTTTGGAATCCTGAACGAACACAGACACAACACCACTGCAGACAATATATCCTATTTATAAAGTGGTGATCCTACACTTCGCATTGCACATGACAGAAAGCCATAGGGCATTCCTGCTCTAAGGACTTTACAGAGATGTGAGAAAATAAAATTCTCATTGAGGTGAAGAGTTATATTTTTGTGGGTTCGCAAAAATAGTGACAAGTTACGTGTTCTTTCCTCAGATTTCAAACAGAAATAATTTTCATAGATGGAGAACACTGAGTTTTGATCTGTTGAGGTACTGCAAAATTTGACTGGGAATAAAGACTTGAGGATTTACTCCATTATAAACATGTGTACACATACACACAAATGTTTATCCATTGGGATCAGAAATATTTAGATGGGTGTTTATTCCAGCAAAACAGTATAGTGCAATTTCTTCTGTATAAATTCTGAATGGAAAGATCAGCAGCTGCTTCTGCATTTTTAATTAATGTTTGTAAAGGGCTTTGACATCAGGAAGCGCTATGTGAGTGCTTAGTTTTCTATTTGCCAGTTTTGGGTGGTACTCAAGAGAACGGCTATGTCATGTCACAAGCCACTTGAAATCTATTGTTCTGTTAGTCATAACCAAGATTACCTAGAATTACGACTGACTTTAGACATCCACGCTGAGAGACGTTAGGCACCCAGAAATTACCTGTCACTCTTGAAAATCTGAGCCCATGAGTTTTCAAATATACAATGAGAATTACTCAGTGGGGTTACGTTTTTATCAACAGTGAGTCATTTTCTGCCCTTCAATACATTTATTTAAATATATTTCTAAAACAGGGAGATGCCACTACTCAAATAAAAATTAAAAGTAACCCCAGATGTACTAAAATAATCCTTATTAAAACAGTGAATAAATCATGCAGAATTAGCAAATACCAAATGCCTTATTTAATTTATTGGCACCCATTCTGTATGGCCAGCAAAGAAAAAAACCAAGTGAATTGACTCACTGCAGTCCCTCTCTCAGCTACAGCTATAACTAGAATAAAATGAGAAAACAAAACAATATTTTATTTTTCTGGAAAGGCAACCAAATCTCTCTCTGCTACTCAGTCGGAGTTATGGTATCTAGTACAGATGGAACAACACTATTTCCTTCATTATTTACTTTTTTTCACAATCAGTGTACAGCTTTCCTTTCCTAAGCATTTTAGTGATTCTGACTACATAACAATTGTACCTTCTTGTGATAGTGACAACAATATTGAGCATTTTCTTAAAATGGCTAAGCAGTTATGTAAAACACTTATTTGCTGCAAAAATTTTAGGGACTAATTTTCAGAACTGCCCTCCAATTTGTTTCCCACGAATATCTCTGCCTGCAATTTATAGTAGGTGCTAATGAGAACACCAGCAACCTATTGCCTGGTTTGCGGGTGCTGTCAAATAGATGAGAAAATGTTATAATTTAATCCTGCAAATACCTTGGCGGTGCAAAATTTGTATGCAATTATTTAAAGGCCTAATGTTGGACTGAAAGCATGGAATTTTATTAAGTTCAGTCCATAATGACGTAATGGGTTGGTGAAGACTAATAAGAACATGCTTTTGAGTGCTTAGATCCTTCAAGAACAGGGCAACAGATGCTAAAACATGACAAGAAAAGTAAACTCTGCAATACAAGAGTGCTGGGGGGTTCAGCCCAGTGTATTAATTCATACCTTTCAGAGTTGCTTTCTTAAGTACCTTCATGGCATAAAGCTGCCCGGCATCAGATCCTTTGATCTTCCTCACCAGAAATACCTACAAAATAAGACATCTGACATAATCAAGTACTGTGGTTTGAGGGGAAAACATTTGCTGAATTTGATGGAGTAAATGGATACTGACATGCAGTAATTTTAAGGAAAATTAATACCTGAAAGTGTATAGTTTTTATTTCATAAACAGTTGGCGTAGCTGGGCATTGTAAGCTTTGTTTCGTAATCTAGTGCCCTTTCATAAAGATAATGTTTAATATTATCAGATGTTGGTTACATATCCAGTTAAAGCTGGGAGAATAGCAATAAACAGTGTTTGCAAACATTTGCTTGAATTCTGAACAGCTATTCAGATGGACGCCTGGGAAATGGAGGTTCTTCACGTAACCTGCTGCATGAAAACAAGGTATTTGCAATTTGTGCCAAGGAATATTCAGCCCATTTAAAAAGGTTTAGTCATTTGAATCAGGGAGAAGAAACAATACTATGTGATTAAGTCGTCAATCATGAATAATGAATGGTCCAAGCATGTAGTTGAAGGGAATAGTTAATTAATCCAGAAGTTGAAATATGTTTGAATAAGTATTTATTATAAAATTGCAAACAAAATTGCAAAGATCAACGTCTGTTCATGGAGATTTCATGAATGTAAAAAAAGGGCTACTTTTGATGAATGAATTGGTCATTACAATACAGACAGTTTGCTTCATGTACGTCTGAACAGGTTCTTATTATTATACTGTTTGACTATGCAAATTTACAAATATATGTTTTTTATTTTATTATGTACAACAATTTCTTCCTATCTAGACCCTGGTGAATTTTGGGAGCAAAAGGGAGAAACCAGCAATTTAGTTCAGTCACTATAAGCCTCCCAAAATGTATTTTGAAGCCTTTCCAAACTATTTATCCCTCCTTGTTCTACCAATAAGGCAAGAAATCTCAGAACACCAGGGTCTTTCAGTCAATTTCCAGTATCTATTAGTTCTACAAGGCCAGAAATACTCCCAGAGAAAAGCTTCTCTGATTGTAGTTCAGGACTTCTGGTGCTGGACAGATACTGGAAATTTTAAGTGGAATGTGAAAATGAAAAGTGCATAAGAAAAGGAACACAAAAAGTTTTCAGCTGACAAAAAGGTTCAATCTAGGTTCAATTAAAGTGCTAAATGAAGATACCACCTGATACTTGTTCAACTACCCTGCAGCTTTTCCGAACACCACCACCCAAAATACTTTCTCTTGCTCACTAGCAGTCAAGGAACAGAGGGCAAATGGAGAGATTTAGCCTTTTCTTTACAAAAACACCCCATGTAGATTGCTATTTTTGCAAACAAATTTGTCTTTTGAAATACTTTTGGGGAATTTTTGAAAGTATGAATTGATCCCAATTAGTTCTCTGCACTTATGAGTTGGGTGCTTGGCACTAGTTGAGTTGGATTGGTTAGTTGGGATAGGACAGATATGTTATTTCTTACTGTTTGTTTCCTGATCTGATAAACATGCCAGCACCTCTACTATAAATAATTGTGCATGCAAAGTGCAAAATCAGGCTTCTACAGATATAAATTTAAGATTCATTTTCCATTAACCTCCTTGCTAAATTAAGCTCAATTATTCAAGCTATCAAAGACAGAAAGAGGAGTGGACATTGTCAACGCTCATCATTTAAAAATTCATCTATTCATGGAAAATTGTTTTGTGCTTTCACCCAACCCTACTCAGAAATAGTGTCTGGCATTAGGTGGATAGAGAAGTGAAAAAAATCGCATTAAGCAAATTTGGCTAAACCCCAGAGTTTCACCTTTGTTATTCATCATTAAAAATTTCCAAGGTACCTGTAACTCCCAATCAAGTGGATAGTGTTAGATGTAATGTTTCCTAAGAAGGCTTGCTCTTTTGCCAGAACAGCACATTACCCCAGCAGGAATATTAAACTGGAATGGTTAAAGTCCTGGGCAGGAAAAAAAACCCAAAGGACCTCACTGTATGCTATATCAGCTTGAAAAATCAGTAATATTCCTACATTGTAATAAAAAAGATCATCAACTTAAGTTATTACTCATTTGTCAGCTGTTCCCTGTAGCATGGGGTATTGCAGTTGGCCTGCATTCCCCTCCAAAACAAATGAGGCAAGGAACATGGTGTGCTGTTTTAGAGGACATCAAAATAATAATCAAACCAAAAGGGAAATGGAACAAACACAATGCATTGCATTGCACAATGTTTTCTTATTCTTAAAAGGTACAGAGGAATGCAAATAGAATTGTCAAAATTCCCTCAGCTAGAGCTACTTGGTTGTCTAAAATTAAACACCTAAATCCTTATTTAGACACCTAAATAAGATTCACAGATGTTGCGCACCTGCCGATCTCTTAGACTGCAAAGGAAGTTTCTTGCATCCTGCAGCAGAGAGTTGGCTCCAGCTAGTAACTATGAAAAGTGATGACTTGACTGCCCTGGAGATTAACATGCTATAAAGTTAAACAAGGAATTTTGGTGCTATGGTGATGTGAATCTACAGTAGACAGGAATGGGAATAGCACTGCCAACCCTAGCGCGAGCTTCCCTGCCCACAGGGACCATTACTTGAGTGAAAAGTTTTCCAGGGGCATTCAATCCCAGGCTGCCAATTAGTGTCTGTTGTGGTATGGAGACCACTAACTAATTTCACATAGCTCACTGAATGGTCATCTCTACCATTATACGCTGATCCTTCAGTGACGTGTATGGACATTGCCCACCAGGATTAAGTTTTCCTTTGCCAGAAACTAGCTATTTTAGCTGTGAAATGTTGAATGTAAACAGCCAGTTCAGATGACTAATAAAAAAATACAGCAAGACAATCTAAGATCTCATTGAAGAACCACTTCTGAAATATTTATTACACCCACATTCTAAAATTTTTGGATTAATTTTGATAAAAACCTGTAACAGATCAAAAGATCTGGAGGCTTTTGGAACAAAGGGAGCGACTCTCTTTTTTTAATGCAGCTGTTCAGAAAACAAGAATGCAAAGGTCTTTCCTGTGCAGGGCTGTGGGTTATGAATCTGGTGCTGAGCAATAAGGTTTCCAAATTCCCTCATCCCAGGAACCTTGTAACTGATGTGGTGACAATTAGTGGTTTGCTGTATTTAGGAAAGCTGATAAGTTCTCTAGATTTGTTTGCCTCAAGAACAGAACTGAAGGCTTCATCAGTGTGTGGCCCTGGCAGACCCAGGGCCAGCTCATGCTAAGGCCCCAGGCCTCATTGGACACTAACAAGTGCATTGGGGGAAACCAGTCTGGCTTTACCTGTGGGTTAGTATAGTTAAAATAGATATCAGTGTTATAAGCATGTGTTTAGTGTTTAGACTCAATGGCATGCTAACAGGGTGCTGCCCGTATTAACCAAATTCCTAAAGTCTAATTCGTATGGCATCCCCACTATGCTGTGCCGTCGGGATATGCCCTCCTGTTGATGCAGCATTAATCTTTTCGTGAGAGTGGATTTACTGAGTCAACTTTTGGATTGATTGAGCGTGTCTCTGCTGTCAATTAATCAATCCTACAGCACTGACAGTGCCTCCGTGAGGGAAGACATATCCCCTAATGCCTCCCACAAAGTGGAAACCTGGGCATGGACTCATCGCATAAGCTCTGATTCTAGGGTGAAGGGGATAAAAATCCTGACAAGAAGCCAGGATCATTAAGTTATCTGGACTCTGAGGGGCAAAGATTCTTAAACATAAGCAAGAGATCTCCAGTCTGCTTGGCACGGTCAGCCCTAATAGACGTATTGAGCTACTTGTTATAGAAGTTTACATGACTATTTTAATCTAAGACTCTAACTCATGTGCATGTTTCCTGTTTTAACCTTGTAAATAACTTTTTTTTAAAGTTAATAAATCTTTAGTTACTTTCTGACAGGATTGGCTCCAAGCATTGTCTTTGGTTTGAGATCTGAGAACAAATGACCTGGGGTAAGTGACTGATTGTTCCTTTGGAGCTAACAGTAAACTGAATATTGTTGTGATTTTTGGTGTAAAGTGACTGTTTATCACATAGTCAAGCTGGGATAGTGGCCAGATAGACTGGCATGCCCCAGGGGACTGTCTGTGACTCCAGGGTAAGACTGTTCTCGTGCTTCAGACAGTCACACTTGTTACTAGGTTGGTGAAATCTAATTCTAGAACCATGGCTTTTTTTCTGCCGGTACGCACCAATACTGTGTACCGGCACCTATTTTTCCCTGGCTGCTCCCACTGCCCAGCTGCGGGCTGGGGTCAGCAGGGCAGGGAAAGGAATGGGTTTCCTTTCCCCTGCTGACCCCGGCCCCCAGCTGGGCAGCAAGGCCGGCAGGGGCTAGGAGCAGCAGCCGCAGGCCATAATCTGGCCCGCCAAGAGGCTGGAATCTGGCCAGCGGTCGCTTGGGAGCTGCAGCCAGGCTGGAGCTTTTTCAAATTTCCCACCGTGAGCACGCTCAGACAGAGTGTGTTCAGGGCGGGAACAGCCTGGCCAGGGAGCGACTCTGGCCACCCCGGCAGCTCTGGCCATGTAGGGAGGAGGGAGCTGGGAGGCTCAGGGAACCGGCAGGGGTGGGGTGGGCCAGGGCCGAGAAGAGTGGGGAAAGGGCCCGGGGGCGAGAGGAGCAGGGAAGGGGGTTGGGGAACCGGTGGGAGGGCTGAGAGGAGCAGGGAGCCAGCAGGGAGTGGGAAAGGGGTTGGGGGGTCTGAGAGGAGCGGCAATGGGACCGGGGGGGCAAGAGGAGCGGGGACTGGCAGGGAGGCCTTGGGGGGGGGGAGGTGAAAGGAGCGGGGAACCGGTGGGTGGATGGGGGGGGTGAGAGGAACAGGGAACCGGCGGGGGGTGGGGAAGGGGCTGGGAGGAGCAGGGAAGGAGTCTGGGGGGCAAGAGGAGCGGGGAACCAGCAGGCAGGTGGGGAAGGGGCCCCGGGTGGGGCGAGAGAAGTGGGGAACCAGTATGGGGTGCGGAAGGGGCAGGGGGGCCGAGAGGAGTGGGGAGTCAGCAGGTGGGCCAGGGGGGCGCCAAAAGGAGGGGGAAGGGAGCAGCGGGGCAGATGGCGGGGCCTGGGAAGGCCGCTGGGAGTCAGCGGTGTTGTAGGCTCCTGCCCCCCCCCCCCCCCCACCGCTCCTGCGGCATACCAGCACCTTCTTTTTTTCTTAAAAAAACAAACAAACAAAAAAACCCACTGTCCAGACCATCCAACTAATTTGGGGTTTTTACCTCAAGGTTGGCACTCAGAGTCGTGAGTCATTCTAGACATTGTGACATAGTATTACTCCAGTTTATGTTGGTGTAGCTCAGTTGATTTCAAGAGTGAATCAGTTTCTTAAGTAAGGCAAACTGATCAAGGGTACATGCCTAAGGAATATGGCTTCAAATAAACCAAGAAAAATAAGAAACTTAGAACAAGGATTTTTGACAGCTGATTTAAATTAGGTTCACCAGCCAATAGTGAAGGGTTTGGTGATCTCATTCATTTAGAGTGACCATTGAAATGTGGATACTTTGCCATAGGACATTCAGGTGATGGATTGTGACTTATAGTTTTTGTATTTTGTTCTCTAATAGATATGTGTAATATGCAGACAGTAATGGAATGTGTGCACAAACATGGCTTTTGTGGGCATTAAAAATGGAAGTGACAATGCAAAATTAGTTGATCTTTTCTAAAGATAATAATACTTTGCACTTACACAGTGCTCTTCATCTGAGCATCACAAAGCACTAGTCCTCACAATACCACTGTGAAGTACCTATCGAAACCTCATTGTATAGATGGAGAAACTGAAGCACAGAGAAGGTAAGTGAAAAGCTCAAGACCATACAGAGTGTCATTCAGGGCTGGAATTGGGAGCAGGCAACCCAGGTGACCACCTAGGGTACCATACTCGGGGTGCTCTTTTCAGGGCCATCCCTAGAGGGGAGCAGGGGCCGGGGCCAATTGGCCTGGGGGGCCCCCACCCCACGCTGGAGAGGGGAAGGGAGGCCTGGGTCGACCCGCTCCGCCCCCGGGAGCCTAGCAAGCATCGGCTCCCAGCAGCAGCACAGTCTTGGGTCCCCGGCCGGCTCCCAGCTGCATCCCCCACAGGCTTCCGCCGGCAGGAGCCGGCCCCAGCTGGGACCCCAAGCTGCTGCTCCCAGCGCCCCAGCCGCGGAGTGGGAGTTGAGGCCAGCCCTGGCCCCAGCCAAGGCCAACCATGTGGGGCAGGGTGGCCCGGCCCAGCCCAGAGAGGCTGGGCCCCATGAACTTCCCCGCCCCGGGCTGTCTGCTCCACCCTGGGGGCGGGGAGGGCTGGCCCAGGGCCAGAGGCCGGATGAAGCCTCCCACCCCCTGCCTTTGGCTCGCTGTCAAAGGCAGCGGGGCAGAGCGAAGTGGAGCCATGGGGGGGAGCCGCAGCGATCACCCCATTCACCCCCCTCTCCCCAAGAACGGCCCTGGCTCTTTTCATTGTTTGTGACAAAAGGGAAAATAGAATGTTTGAAGGAAAATGTTTCAGCTATTCCCTATGTGGTTTAATTTTCCACTAACCTCCTAGAAGGTTCTGGACCCTAGTAGAATAAATACAGATTTACATATCCTAGTGTGCATATTTATTGCCTTGTATGAGAGGGATAAATCATGCATGCAAATCATGCATCAAAGTTGTGATATGGGCTACAAAGGCAATAAAAATAAGGTATTCAAAAGTTTAACTAATAGAGGGGCTGGAGTGAAGAAGCTCCCTGCCCGGGATGCCATTTGGTCTAGGGCTGGCCCTGGTGTCATTTGCAGAGCTGTAAGCAGAACATTCGACTCTCAGTCCCATGCTTTAACTTCAATGGCTGCCATCTTGCTCACTGGGGATTAAACCTGGGATTCGCCAGAGCTCAGAACATGAGCCTGAGAGGATTTTCAAAGGTCTGAGGGAATCATGTGACCAAATCTTATTGAAAGTAAATGGGAATTCATAATTAACACTGACAGGCTTCTTTGAAAATTCAAAGCTATGTCCCCTAACAAGCAGTTATAGCACAAACATCACCTCTGGATCATCTGGGGGATGGGTTAGCCCAGCGAATAGTGCACTATATAACCAATACATAAGACTCACTCATGTTTTCGGGTCCAGTGCCATAAACATTACTCCCCAACCTGTCTTACATAGGATTCCAGTTCTGTCCCCAGAAATTCATTGACTTCAATGGGATAGTACTACTGTCATTCAAATTAGAATTAGGCCCATTATGTTGTCTTCTCACAATGCTAATCTGAATGATTACATAATGTGGAAAATTACCTTTCCATAGGAACCTTGCCCTAAGACTTTCAGCAACTCAAACTGTGAAGGATCTGCCTTTTCAAAGCCTTCCTTTACATGATGACTGATGTCTATTTCCTTCACTATACCTTCCTCCTGTGAAAGAAAAAGAAATCATAGCTGTTATTATGAATGAAAGAAAACAAAATATTTATTTAAAGGCCCCCACACTTATTTCTGCAATTAAATCCCTAATACTAGACACTTTATATACCGGAACCTTTCATTATTTTCAGTACAGCATATTGAGTCTGAATGTCAGGATTCAGAATCCCACTGCTTCTGCCTGGGAAACTTCGTGATGTGAATAGACACAAACAGAACCTGTACACTGAAACACTGGCATAAATAATTGAACCTGCTTGGTCAGTGTTTATGTGCTACAGTACCACCATTGCAATTGATTCCAAATATATGCCACTCTGTCCAAAGACATCATTTACAATCATTTCAAAATCAGGAGCTTTAGACTCAGACTCCAAAGTCAGAATGGACCATTACGCTCATCCCATTGCAATGCAGGACAGAGAACCTCACCCACCTACTCCTGTGATAGATCCCGAACCTATGATTGAGTTACTAAAGACCTCAAATCAGGGTTTCAGGACTTAAAGGCACAGAGAATCCACCAGCAAGTCACTCATGCCCTAGGCTGCAGAGGAAGGTGAAAACCCCTCAGGGCCTCTGTCAATCTGTCTTGGGGGAAAATTCCTTCCCGCCCCCAAGTATGGTGATCAACTAACCCCTGAGCATGTGGGCAAGACTCACCAGCCAGAAACCCTCAAAGGAATTCTCTATAGTAACTCAGAACCTACCCCATCTAATAGCCCATCACAGACCATTGGGTATATTTACAACTCATAGTCAAAGATCAGTCAATTGCCAAAGTAGTCCCATCATCCCATCTTTAAGAAGAGACTCTAGTTATAGATGGGCAATGGGGGCCGGGGCAACTTTGCTCAGAGTGGTTCTGTATGTTCAGTTGAAGGAATCATGAAAGGTTACTACCAGCAACCTGCCAAATACAAAGATTTACAAATCCCTCATGCTACTGGGGCAGCAGGAGGATAATGAAACATTCTCCCCCCCGCCCAGGAATTAGCTGTGATGCCTCATGTTTTCTAGGCAGTTTTGGAATATTTACATTATCAACACAGAGGGGCATCCTTTGACGATACTGGACACTGAACAAAGCTCCTGGTCCTGCAAACATCTGTGCTTAAAGTTAAGCACAAACCTAAATGTTTGAGTATTTGCAAGACCAGGACCCTGAGTTACGCAACCCTGCCTCCACTGTATTTGAAGAACAGTCCTATGTTAGGTAACAATACAGGTTTGCCTTGTATTTATTGAACAAGACACTGCACAGAGCCATTCACCAGATCTGTTTGAGCTGTTCAGGATCATAGGAATAAGCCCTAATTTTCTGTAAGACACTATCAAGTTAACTTATCTAGCTCTGACTTGAATAGCATTTCCATTTTTCTAGTATGAACCCCAAAAGAATCTCCTCCAAATCACTACCCATGAGTCAGTTTAATAACTTATTGATATCACTACCACGCAAAAATTAGTCTTCTCCAACCCTGCCTCTCTATTCTTGTATATCACATCTAGATTAATGTATACTAGCTGCCTCCCTCATATGTGTGTAATCAATATTTTGTTGTTTCCTTCCCCATTTCTGTATTTCCTCACCATATGAAATGAAGAAATAAAATTAAAACATAACAAAAAATCTTTACCAGAGTAAGAGGGAATAGAAATGGGCCAAACAGAACCATTTATTATGCCCTGAACCTTGGGGGTTTGGATAACAAACATTAGATCTAAACCAGAGTTGGGTTTTGTAAAACCTAACTCACCCCACAGTTTTGCTAATCTAGATTTCCTATAGAAATGGGCTTACCAGAACCATCTATCCAAACTCCTGAACTCTCGGTACATAGAATAAATGGGACCCAGATCTAAATGCATCTTGTTTTTGTTTTGGCAAAACCTAAATCTAAAACAAAGATTTGCAAACACAAAACTAACCCTTATTTTAGATACATCAAATGATATCCCCCAAAACAACATGTATCTCCTCTCTCTCTCTCAACTTATTTTCGGTCTCTGAAATACTCATGATGAAATCTTGGCTCCGTGGAAGTCAGTGACAAAACTCACAGTTCTCTATGGGGACAGGATTTCACATAGTAATAATTTCTATCAATCCATTCATATTCATAATGCAAATTACATGCCTACAACCTGAAGCATATTTCACATTATTCTTTTAAATTTAACACAACTTCTTGAGTTCAAAGCATTTAGTTACAGGGATATATTGAAATTGCTACGGTGTTACTAATTTTGTTTTCTGAAAAAATATTAGAAAAGTCTATTATTTCTTGGGACTATCATAATATAAATGATGAATCCATAACTTGTAATAAAGCAGCACTTTAGTTAATTACAAAGTGACAATTAATGCTCAAAAAAGACATCCAAGAACTAAAAATAGACCTACAAATGTTTAATGAAGGGGTCATTAAGTTTTTAAGATGGAAAAGATCTATTAACTCATTTGTTTTGTCCAGTGGTAGTGTTAAATACCCCAAGTAACGAGGCTTAAATCACTTCCCATTGAAGATTAGTCTGCTTTGCTTTGGCTTCATTTCAAATGCTCGAAGGCATACGAAGCTGCTTCAAGTCAGCTTAGTCTGTTCCTGCAAGCAAGCAGGATGTTCTCTGAAGCACTAGAAAGACGGGATTGCTTGTAGAGATGCAGAATGGAAGAACAGCACTGCAGTATGTTCTCAGTTGCACGAACAGTAGCTGCTATTTCATTAACACTGAAACTTACAGGCTTAATCCTCCTCTAAGTGCAGGGCAATGATCACGTAGATTACTTGTGAACTTTGCTAGAGTTCCTCTGAGCATCAGCAAATTTAGGCTTCAAATTAAGGGACGGTTTCTAACCACCTGATGAGTGAAGTTCTGGAACAGCCTTCCAAGGGGCGGAAGGGGGATAAAAATCATAACTGGCTTCAAGACTGAGGTTGATAAATTTGTGGAAGGAATTGTATAATGTGACTACTTAAAATTACATGTAGCCAATCTGTGTCTGCTAACAGTAAATATCTCCAACAGCCAGAGATGGCTTTTGGGGTAGGCTAAGCAGGTGCCTGCCTAGGGCCCCAAGCAGTATAGGGCCCTGTCACTACCCCAAAAGCTGTGTCTGCCTCCCACCCTACAGGACACATAGTAGAGAGCTGGGACCTGGGGCCCCCAGATGGGGTTTGGGGCCCTCAGTGGGGTGCCTGGGCTGTGGGCGTGTTTCAGGGCCTGTGGGGGAGAAGCTGTGGGGACCTGGGGCTGGCTGTAGGGGAGGCTGGGACCAGCAGCTGGATCCTATGGGGCTCCCGTAATGGGCCTTCACCTACGGCCCCAGATAGCCTAAGGCCGCCTCTGCCAGCAGCCAATGACGGGACACTAGATAGAGAGGGCTCTGAGTTACCATACAGAATTCTTTCCTAGGTGTCTGGCTGGTGGGTCTTGCCCACATGCTCAGGGTCTAACTGATTGTCATATTTGGAGTCAGGAAAGAATTTTCCCCCAGGGCAGATTGGCAGAGATCATGGGGATGGGGGTGGAGGTTGCCTTCCTCTGCAGCATGGAGCACAGACTACTAACCAGTCGGAGGTTAGGCCTTATAGGAGGTGAGGTTCTGTGTCCTGCAATGTGAAGGAGGTCCGTTTGGTGATTCCATGATGATTCCACTTGACCTTAAAGTCTATGAGGCTGAGTCTGTTATTAGCCTGTAAGCTCCATGAGGCAGGTCCATCTACACTCTACATTTGTACAGCACCTAGAACAATGGGGTCCTGCGTCCATTATTAGGCCTGCTGGTGTTGTGGTAAACAAATTAATAAGCTGATCCTGTAATACTGGTGTAAGAGATGATCTAATCTGACCCCCATAGTTTTATACCATGTTGAATAAATCTAGGTAGCAAATCACTACGTCCTATCTACTCAAAGTCATAGGGACTGTTCCTGTGAGGTGCTGACTACTACCAACTTTAGCTGAAACTAGTGGGAGATAGGGAGTGTTTAGGACTTCACAGAATGAAATCCCTTAAACATGTTGCTTCAGCAGTACAAGTTCTTACATGCAGAATAAACAACAGCTCTTGCTCTGACCATGGCTACCCAGGTTGAACAATCTAGCAAGGATCATTTTGTTAATTGTGCTGAAGATACACAGGGCATTAGAATCCCAGAAATTAGTTCATGGATATGAAGGCTGGAATGAGGGATAAAACAACAGCATTACAAATACTACGAGCTGAGCCCCACTGATCTTCACCGAAAATAATCACAGAAATATGAACTTGATCTACTCACAAAAGAGATCACATCACTAAAAGGAAGTGTTTTAATTCTGTTGAATAGCTTATCATTCAGACAAGAAAAAATCGTAATGCTACAAGTAGAGTACAGAGCAGGCAGTGCATCACTCCCAGGCATGGTGAACGAGGAAGTTTCAAAGGTATTCCATGAGAAATTATTTGGAGAAAAGTAGTAATTTAATGGTGGGTTGTTTTGAGCTGAACAATTGCATTCTACGTATGATCACAGATGTTTATAACACTGACATTTCACTGGTCTGTGGTATCATTAACATTTGGATGGGGGTTGTTAAAATAGCCCAGGCAAGGCTGTCTTTGTTTTTGTCTTGTGTAGGAGACAACAAGTAATATTAGGAAGAGCACTGAAGAGTGGGTGTGATAAGAGAGCAACCACCCTTGCTCCTTCCCCCACCCCTACAAGGGCCAGGACCTGTAAGGTTGAGGGCAGAGCTGTAAGATGTATGTATGTATGTATGGAGGGAGTGAAAAAAATCAAGCTTCTTTCAGGTGTCGAGATGAGAACCCAAAATCACTACTTGTTTTTGAAAATTAACACAGTTTTCATCTCCCCATATCATCACACCATGGAATGCCAGGATCAAAGATTTCTTATTTTTACATTGATGCACAGCACTGTGCTATGTACATTTATAATCATAAAAGTCACATTCATTTTAAGAAAAATCCAAAATACCAAAATTATCCACAGTAAATTTAACCAACCTCACTCACAATGGCGAATAGGGTTAGGAATAATCAGTGTGCTCTCCAAATCACATAACATCAGCTAGTTTGATTCAGATACATTCAGACATTGCACAAAACATGACTCAGAATCCATACGTTACAGGACATGACAGCCTTTGAACACTGCCTTACATTAAATGTTTTCTTTGTTACACAAGTGGAGGGGAAGGGAGGGGGGTATCAAACAACTCAACCTTGTTTCAGGATTAAGACCCCCACAAAACAAACCATCACCCAGATTATCTCATTTTTATATTTTCAGCATGTAGAAAAGACAACATTTTTCTTTCTTTCCTGGTAGAAAACATTATTTTGTAGATTATTCATTTACATCTGCTGAATTCTCCCTTTGTTAATCCAGAATGGGGCACAATATTCAGCATTTGCTAGGGAATCTGTTTTCTCAAATACAGTTAACCAAGGCCAAACACTATATTAGAGGAGTAAAAGCTTTCGTGTCAGAGTCTCTGAGCCTTTTTTCACACAGAGTAGCACCTTTAGTGTTGTCTCCTAGTCTCCTCCTGACTGTAGTTCATCTGGGATAAGGTACACAGATACAAGTCACGTTCAGATTGGTGTGGCACATCTGTGGTAGAGAGCAAAGGAAGAAACTCCCAGTGTGCTCTTTAAGTAATTTCACCAAAACAAGTGGGATTATTTGCAGAGCATAGTACTATTCAATGTGAGTAAAGCTAACGGGACCACGGTGAATAATGTGAGCGCCATTTTACCACTCATACAACTGTGCTTCAGAGATCATGGATCACAGTTGAGAGTGTACTCGCTGTGTACATGTGGGCTGCAGAAACCCTTGTGTATTGCAACTTCAGTGATTAACGTTGTAATTATTTTTATGGACAGGTTATATTGTCACAGCAGCTCGTGGACAATTAACAAAAATCCACAGAAGCTCATGACCAGTCTGTGACATACTAAAATGAATGGGGAGTAGGCTTACAAGGGGATGACTGAAACCCGAGGAGCGGGGATGAAACCTTGATTCCTGCAGTGGCATGGAAGGAGGACCAGCAGCCACCACTCAGGGCAGCTGGGAGCCCTGGGGGCACTGCTGGTTGACAGTTTCTGAACCACTGCCTGGAGGCTGAGGAGAAAAATATGGCCTCTGTGACAATGTTATGTTTAAAAGCCTATTGAACAAAGAAAACTCACACAACTGTGTTGCACATCTGGGACTAATAATGTTTGAATGTTAACCAGGAGCAGAGGGTGTGTGCATGTTCTAACCCTCCCTCAGCAAGTTCTACAACAACCAATCTGAGGATGAGGCAAAGCAACATGTTAATTAAGATCTGCTCCCTTGAGAGAGGGTTTCACCCTAAAAAAAATCATGAGCAGAGTCTTCAATCGGAGTTGAGGTCAGTGCAGTGAGGAGAATGTGAACATGAACGTTTCAGGATTCAGTCTTGTGACAGCTGTGGACACCAGCCAGACCTCTAACTCCCTTCTGATTTGTCCTTCAGCACAGTAAAGGGAAAGCCTGCACTGATTGAGTTAAATCTTCTGTAAATATTTGAATTTGTGCAAAAGGTATACAATTCCCGAAGTGAAATGGATGTGCCTGTCAGTTTGTGGAAAGCATGTGACTGAACAACACAGCCACAGAGGGAGATGAGTCCGAATCCCTGATAACCAAGCAGCAAAGAACACCTCTGCGACCCATAAGGGAAGGCGGGGGGAGGGGGCGGGGGGGGGGGGAAGAATAAGTCTTCAAATACATTAAAGGCTGTTATAAAAAGGACAGTGATCAGTTGCTTCTCAAAGCACAGATCAGGCAAACATGTCAAAGATCATTTCGGTATATTTCGTGCTGCCTCAGGATGGTAGGGGGCCGGGGGGAAGGAGATGGACTAGATGCAGAGGCGGCTTTTGGGGTAAACAAAGCAGTAAGGGGCCCCTTTGCCTACCCCAAAAGCCATGTCTGCCTCCCGCCCTGCAGGATACATGGCAGGGAGCTGGGGCCAGGACTGGAGGTGGGGCAGTTTTGGGGCCCCAGCGGGGTGCTGGCGCCACAGAGGGACCGGCCATGGGGAGCTGGGGTCGCAGGACAATGGCCACGGGGAGCCAGGGCCGTGGGGAGGGCTGGAGTTCCTGGTGGGGAACTGGGGCCACAGGTGGGGGAGGGGATTCAGGGTCCCTGGCAGGGAGCCTGTAGGGGGCCCTGCAATGGGCCTTTGCCTAGGCCCCAGATTGCCTAAGGCCACCTCTGACTAGATGACCCTCAAAGTCCCTTCCAGAGGCCTATATACTTCTGTGATTCTATGAGCCTGACATAGGACAGGGATGTTGGTGATTTAGAGTCTGATCCCGCATTCCAGCATGCGCTCAAATCAGTGAAGTCAGCAGGATTTCTGGCTGCACAAAGAATGCAGGATGTGCATAGAGCCAGTACTTAATTCCTGCCAAGGCTGAGCCCTGGTACCTCTAGGTTTGGTGGTTCATAGCACCAGCACCTCTGGGTTTGGTGCAAGAATGCTGAATGTAAAAGAATTGCTTGAGCCCTGGCACCTCTTTCATTATAAATTAAGCACCGTATGGAGGGAACTCATTGTGAAATGTGGAGACTGCAGTCCTGGTCCCCCCACCCCCCTCCGCCTTCCAACCACAGATGGTATGGAGGCTCCTATTTTGGTTATTTGTGAGCTCAGCAATAAGTAGAATAGGGGACCAGCTGTTCTATGGCACTGTCCTCTGTTCAGCCCAAGGTTTCCACACACAAATCTTAGAGAGAACAGCATTAATGCCTGCAGAATCCTTCCTGGCTGACAATGAGCAACCACAGGGAACTCTACCAATTACAACAGAGTTCGTGCCTTTTTTGGCAGGGAGAGGGAAGACCTACTGGGGACAGGAGAGGGATATGAGGTACATGGAGCCACATGAAAATGTAACCATTGCTGTAAAAAGGTTTTTACTTCTGTGGACATGAAGACTCATTCCCTGCCTGCTCTACAGCCCCTCTTCAGCACCAGAGAGAACAGGTTCCCTGGAAAATTTTGAGGTTCAGTTCACCTCAGTTTTTTGCTTTCTCTAGGCTCATCTCATGGGATTTTCCTAAGAGAAGAAGTGGATTAGCCCCAAGTCAGGGAGTTAGTTTCACCCCCATCCAAGTGATTTCAATTTCATGTGATGTATCTGTCCTCATTTCTTTTCTGAAGTGAAGTGAGATACCTGCTTGGGGGCAGGGATAGTTCACTCACAAGAGATGGTAATATTTGAACTGCTGGAAAATTTTATATACATGTATTAGTAAAGCCATACAGGATGAAAGATGCTATGCAACTGTAAGAAGTGTATCCTATCACAGAAATCAACAGAACAAGATCATTGAATTTACCTTAAGACTTGCATGTTCCTGTGCATACACAAAGAACCACAAAGAACACAACAGGGAACTTTTAAGGAATGTAATCAAACATTAACGTTAGTTTTCAGATTTCTATTATCTTACTGTGCTAGTGGTAGTATAAGACAGCTATCAAACTCTCCCGGAAAAATTCTTACACCATGTTAATAGAAAATGCTAATCTTTCAATAATTTCTTTACTTGTTTTTGTTTTCTAAACTAATAAAAATTATATCCCTCACA
>ML685836.1:205253-221722 GCA_007922175.1 Pelusios castaneus
CCAGGAGGGAAAGAGAAATAAAAGCAGAAAGAGAAATAGAAGGAACAGTAAAACACAGTTTAATAGGTGAACTCCATTACAGATGTTCTCCAAACTAGGTTCATGTGAAGAGAGAGGAACGCAGATGTGTTTCAGGGGATGTGTTTCATTAATACCAACTGTATTCCAAAATGGTTAATGGAATTAAAAACTGTGAGGTAGCAGACTACACAATCCTCCCAAATTGCTGAGCAGTCACAATACATCTTGGGCTTCTTGATTGAGTTAATTTCTTGGGCAGAAAGAAAAGAGTGGGCAGAGACTACAGGTACTTTTCCTGTTCTTTTTTGTTTGTTTGTTTTTTGTTTACACTTGTAAATATAGCTTCCACTCCTACATTGTGCAAATAGGGGCTAACAGCAACAAGCAACAGTACAGTTTATATAGATGTGCCCCCCTTTCTGAACTCCATTTAAACACAGACACCTCTTACAAAGCCACTTTTTGCTGGTGTCGGCAAACCTGTCTTTTAACTTAGCCCTAAATGCAATAAATTCCTTTGTGATGAAGACTTTAATCAAAGCCACTGACATCAGCTAGCTAACGTGTCAGTCAAAGCCACAACAGAGCTGGGGCCAAAACTCTGAGGAGGAGCAGAGATATCACTATCAACAAGTGCAGCTGTTTTGCAGCGTAAGAGTGGAAAACAATTTGGGCTCAATAGTCCTCTCAAACATGAGAGGTCACGTTCTGGCTACTCAGAGGCATTTGTTGTTCTTACCACATCAATTTTACAAATAGTTTTAGGTCAACTCAAATGGCATTTCTGACAAAAATTATTTGTTGGAAAAACGTCTTGCCCAGCTCTGCTCAGGTACATCTTGTAAATACAGAATCCAGTTCTACAAAACCTTATTCACATGAATAATCCTTATTCACATGTGTAGTCCCATTGTCTTCACTGTAAATAGATGTGTCAGAAAGCACTGTTTGTGTGCGTAGGATTTAGCATGATCAAGCCCTTTGAAAGAAGGATGCACATGGTTAACACAAGATGTGTCATGAGTGAAAACAACTCGTGTTTGCCACGATGGCAGAGTGCCAGTTACTTAATGTCTATTGATAATGATTCAAGAAGAGGAGGAGCTCTCAAAGGTACCAAATTTACTGTATTAAAAAGTGAGCTGGGCATCAGCATCTGTTGCAGCTAATCAACAAAAGGAGGTAAGTGGGGCAACAAATTGTGCCGTTTTTAGTCAGCTAGCACGTTGCCTCTTTTGTAAATATCAAGAGTTTCTAAGCATGTTTTTGCTAAATATTAAGCAGTGAGGAAAATGGCAATATGCAATTAGCAAATTAAGGGCCTGATCCAAAGCTTCTGGAAAAACTACTTGATTTATATGGGCTTATGAGTGTACCCTAAATACATGAAGTACTGATCCATGTGGGAGGCTTAAAGTGACAAGTCCACTGAAAACTAAAAAGTTTGCTAAAGGCTCAATTACCATCTGGTCACAAGGCAGATACAGTTGGGGCCCAATTTTGTAAGCCCTAACAAAGGAGAGTAGTCCCAACTCATAGGAGTAGTCATTAAACCTGGATCCACAAAGGGACTCCAGTGTTGCAAGGCTTATCTTTTAGGTATCTTGAAAAATCACTGGAACCCACAAAGTCTGACTCAGGCACTTCGGGCCCCTATACAATGAAGGGGTAGAGATGAACATCTGAGACTGGGATCCACAAAAGCCAGGGAGCTGTCTAAACTACCCAATGGGAGATGCCAAGGAGAAGCATTTCTAAGCCTTGCTCCTCTCTGAGTTCAGCGCCAAGCCTGGGCTGTAAGGAGGTACCTGTTTGTGTTTGCAATTCACAGCTGGGAATCCTGCTTCAAGAAGGCAGTTTAGACACTGTTTTTGTGATAACAGCTTAGGGGCTTACCTATCTCCATGCAAAAAATAAGCTTGGGTGTTGATGGATGGGAGGGAAGGAGAAGGTCACTGTTGGTTAAGGTACTCACCTCGGCGGCAGGGAGCCCCTTTTCAAATCTCTTCTTTTCATCAAACAGAGGAGGGAATTGAAATGGGGGATTTCTAACCACTGGACTAAGCATTATAAGTGAGGTTGCTGCTTCCTCCCTCCCAGGCTCTTTTCTGTGGCATTTGAAATACTCCGGGCACACCTACTGGACCAGTCCCCTCAGACAAGATATGCAGGGAAATACTTCTCTTCCCCTGGCTTCAGGATGAGGCTGGGACTTAAGTATAACACAGGCATTTAAGTACATGCTGGAGTCGGAAAAGCGCATGTTCCAAGGGAGGAATTTAAGGTCTGAGTGAGTTTGGGTATCTACAGAGTTAGGTGGCAATTGAGCAGGAATTTTGAGAATTGCAACTGTGCTTAAAACTGGGTTTTAGGCAGTTAAGTCCCTTTGTGGATCTGGCACTAATGTGAGTGTCATCAGGCTGATGCCCCAGGGCGCCCCCTAGACCCGGCACCAAGACCCTGTACTCACCCAGCTGTCTGCTTTGCAAGTCCTGCCACCATGTCCAGATGTTCCACCATGCCAGTCTGGTGGTAACAGGCTCTGCCTTACGGTTGAGCCCTGGATAGTACACATCTTCCGGAGTTAATAAGCATTAGAAGAAATCAACACAAATGAGTTGCCCTACAGGTGGGAAAAGCCTCTCTTTCTTTATGGGGCTTCTGTTAAGCGGTGGCCCCAACTAGCCTCATAGACTAATATGGAAAAATAGTCCCATTAAAGGTATATCAGAACCAGGAAGCGGTCATCTGAGAAATTCCAGCTTTCAGCCAGCCCTCTCTCTGAGAACTGAAGACCGGAAGTCCACGCATCCCTCCCTTCTTGTCTGCCACCAACTGTGCTGAGTTTTCACCTTTTAAGTAACTCCCTTCAACTCTGACCTCTCTGACTGGTGTGTCAGGGTGAGGCCAACTAAGTCCACAATAGTTCTGTCCTGCATGCATCTGTATACCCCATGACAGTGGGAAAGGGTTACAGATTTGAAGAATCAAGTCCCTGGTCTCTTAACTGCTGACTGTATCAGTCTTGAGGGACGCTGCTGAAGCAGGTAAATGGCTTTATTTCAGGCCTTCCTAAAAAAAAGGGAGCACTAAGAATAAACTAGAATTCTAACAATGTCCATCAGTTTAGTGTACAAACATCTTTCTTCCAAGAAGAAATACCATCCTCTCTTTCTACCTCCACAAAAATAGGTCTCAGCCATTTATCCCTAATATTAATTACTGCAGAGGAGAATTCTGACTTCCCCTATATGGCATTCTAAACGCAGTGATACCCATATGCTACCCATTTATCCTTTAACAATTTTAACCGCCCGTAGAGTTCAGTCCTGGAATAGAGTATTATTGAAAGAAGAGCAGTAAATAGACTGTCACTTTTATCATCAGAATCCCTAAGAAATGTCCTAAATATTTAGAAGTACAAGGATACATGCCTGAGCATAGAATCAGTAACATGGAGAGACTTATGCAGAAAAATGTATTCCCCGTGTTAAGAATTTTCCTTGAGTATCCAGCTTTGCACAGATGCACCCCTACTGAAAACTCAGATGCTGTATCTTTGCAACATGCAACTTTATTAAATTCCAGTAAGTCTGAAGTAAATTAAGTGCATGTTAAGTGAGGGGCTGTATAGCTTATTGGATTTTATTTATGAGAGTTCTCAGTAATCTAATTAATATAGCTCATTAATCAAGCACATACTATTTGGAGAAGCAAGATGTACACATGATGAAGATGGCAAACTTCAAAACAGTCCATAGAGTACAACACTTTTCTTCCATTCCTCCCTCATATAAAACTAAATTCTCTTCAAAGTTTTCTTTATTACAGGAAAATACTTCAACAATCAGAGCCCAGGGAGTTACTCTATTGACCACTAATTCCCAGAAGCCCCAAAGCCACTTGCTGTGAAAGAAGATGCTTTTTTGATTTGCAACTGCATCTATAATAAAGCAATGAAAAAAACTGATGGTTTTCTTCTGTTTCTTCAGATGCTTTGTTCATTGCTTCCCCCAGGGAATGCACGGCCAGAATTTCCATTGGATAGTGTCTCATATTTCTTAAGTGCCTGCTATACTGACTTAATTTGGGTCAGAAGAAACTAGGGATTAGTCACATTTCTTTAAAAAAATAAATAAATTACAAAATCAACTGTCACACAAAATTACTTTGACTGATTAACAGTAAGAGTTCTATCTTATGAGGGTGTTTAGAATGTTAAAATACACGTGTGAGCTTTACTTTTTGCATTTTGGGGGTGGGGGGTACAATAAATTGAAGAGATCAGTCCACATTCTGTTTTCCCTTAATAATGACTACAAGAATTCTGTGTACACTTGCAGCTTCTTCCATCATATTCAAAGTGTTTTAGAAATATTAATTTTGTCTCACAAGACCCTGGGAGGGATGCAAATATTGAGTCAGACAGCTAGGGCACCTGAAGTGCAGTTAGGTTAAGTATCTTGCACATGCTCAGACAATGAACTGGCCGAGCCAAAAAATCTACTTTCTCGACTCACAAAACCACAAATTTAAAATTAAAATGTAGTGGCATTTTAATTTGGAGGCTTGTGCGTGCAATATTTCTAAATCCCCAAAGTCCACTGCTAGATGTATTAATGTTTACCTCATGCTCCTCTGTGTGGAATATACTACGATTTATTTTCTGTTTTACTGAAATGGAATGGACACACAGGGATATGTAATACAGGGATATGGAGAGTTACTCTCTCAGAACTGCACAGACATTTTAAGTGTGCAGTTATCCTCATGCAAAACTCCCCATCCATGAGTCCACAGTAAATATGGCATCTCAACTTCTTAACTAATTCAGATGGCAGAAGAACTACTAATTACACGCATGTAGCTCAAATTCATTTCACACACCCTTCCAGCTAAAATGCGTTATTTTTAAACCAGTTACATTCTATTTTTTATCCATTAAACCAGTGGTTTTCAAACTTTTTTCCTCGGGACCCAGCTGAAAAAAAATCATTTATGCCCGCGACCCAACAATTACATCTTTTAGCAATGCATTCCAGTCTTTTGGTGTTGGCAGCAGGGTGAGCTGCGACCCAGTGCCTGTGGGTCTGCGACCCAGTACTGGGTCCCGACCCTAAGATGGAAATCACTGCAATAAACCATTCAGTTTAACACTAACACCCTGGAGCTGTTATACCGTTAATTTGGTATTCGGTTCAGATGTCCATCTGAGCTCTGCTAGGCTCCCTGGGCTTGGCTCTTTTTTGATGGGGAGGGATGAAGTAAATAGTGGTATTTCTCAGGTGCTACCCACAGTGAGATTTCACTCCCAACAGATTTTGTGGATCATTATAAAATGACCTTCTCTTTCTCCCATCTTATGTTCTTTGATAAAAAATGACATTTAATGCATCACCATTTGGCATCTAGAGTAAATACCTCACTGAGATGAATAGGACAGAGTCCACACCACTCTGAGCATTATTTGCAGGCAAAAAAGAGCAGCTTAGATAGTGGAGTACAAATGGTGGCTTGGCAGAGGTCCTGGCATTCCACCTGCTTCATACCAGCTCTGATGAGCACATCCAGATAGCATCTTTCATTGGAGGATTGCAAAGCACTTTAGCTCACTGTCAGTCCCACTTTACAGAGGGGGTATTAGAGACCAAATAGGTTAAGATCTTGATTTGCAAAGGTACTAAGCTGACATCAATGGCAAGCCGCAAGTGCGAAGCATTTCTAAAAATCAGGTCACCAGTGACTGGCAGAAGGCCACGTAAGAGTATGACCCATCTCCCAACTGCCCATCCCAGCTTAAACAGCAAGACAATGCTTTCTGTACTAAGAGCGCTGGCATTAACACATACAACGAAAACAAAAAATAAAGGTTTTCATTCAAGAAAAGGTCTTGTACGGAAAAGGTCATTTCCAGATTTATCTATAGTTTCATTGCCTTTATTGCACCTGCCGCCCTCTTGCTGACTCAGCACCCATCCTTCCCTCCCTTTTGCTTATTTTTAAAATAACTACTTTTGTCTTTTTTTGGGCCAGCTTCTGAGCCAGAGAGACAAACTGGTGAGAGAGACAGGTTTCCAGGTTACACAGAGCTCTTATTCAGGTCTGGAAAATGTACGGTGTCCCCCAGTTAAATACAAGATGGAACTGATTGTTTAATATAAGTAGCAAACACATATTTCAAGGGACCATTCATTCAAGGTCAAGTGGGCTATTAACACTCCTCCATCTCATCCTCAAAGGAAATGTGCATAACACTTTCAAAAAAAGAGACTGGGAGCTTAAAGTCATAACTCTTCTAGACACTAAAAATCACTGACTGAACAGAGACACTGGATTTATGGCTTCTTACAAGAATCTGTAACTCGGTAATACTCCCCCAGCTGCCTTCTCCCCACTTCCCATCCTTTCCCCTCATAGGACTGGAGAGGTGTTAATAACCCACTTGTGCTTGAATAGTCCCTTGAAATATGCATTAACTACTTATGTTAAAGAAATTGTTCCACCTTGTATTTATCTGGGACAATGAGTGTGGCCAGGTTTACACTACAGAACCGTATAACTGTGTTGTTCAGGGGTTTGAAAAGTTCACAACCCACACTAATGAGATAATCTCTCCCTTTGGTGTAGAAGTGTCTTTGTTTAAAGATTACAGCAGCACAGCTGTGCCGATGCAGTGTTTAAGTGTTGACCTGTCCTCTATTTCCCAGACCCGAAGAAAAGCTCTGTGTAACCTTGAAAGCTTGTGATGGAAGTTAGTCCAATAAAAGATATTACCTCACCTACCTCGTCTTTCTAATATCCTGGGACTGAGATGGCTATCACAACCCTGCATGCATGCTCTTTGTCTGACCTACGTGTCGCATTGAGCTTTCAAACACTTGAATTGCTAGTTCCTAGCAATTACTTGGGCTAGACAGAATCTGCTCTTTTAATTAAAGCCAAGAAACTAAGAAGTTAGAAAACAGTCATTACCTGCATATTTAAAAATAGCCACCTTCACTAATCCTCCAGATGGAGCCACTTAATGTTATTTCTAGAGGTTAAAGGTATTATTAGGAGGATGGTACTTCCATTTCACAGGTGCCACTGGTGTTCCTTACGAAAATAGATTTATTTGCTTCCAGAAATGCTGCTTCCAATATTTCTGGGAGCAAATAAGGAAAAAGTGATGGCCACAGTGATTATTAAGGGACAAACAAGGAGTCGTGCCACCTTTAAAGATTAATATTTATTTATCCCATGAGGTTTCGTGGGTGTAATCCCACTTCATCAAATGCATGAAATTAAGGGACAGATACTGATGCATATACCCATGTTGATTGCTAATATTATTTTTAGAACATTATGGTATTCACTGTGTCCATACTTTCAAGTACTAAAAATAATAAACTAATGTTTTTTATTTCCCAGTGTCTTGTAATTGATTTTTCACACTTACAAGGAATTTTAACTAGGAGAGTTTAGCTTAATAGTGATCTACTTCCTGGTGGGACTGGTGGTGGAAGGGAAAGACTCAATAATATGACAAATTAGGACAGCAGGAGAAGTGTTCCAACATGAGAAATATAATCAAGGACCATTCCACTTTCCTTGCTAAAGATCAGATCAGTCACATGCAGAGAGATTTGAGGATTCAAAGGACACCTGGGTACTAAAAGTGATTTGAAAGGCTGCCCTGGGGAAAAGGGACTATTCTGCGCAGCCATGTGAAAAATATCATTGGTTCCTGAAGGCAAGTGCCATTGGAGGGATTAATAATAAGGGATATAGGATATCTGTTGGTCCTCATCTGAAGTCATCTT
Source organism: Pelusios castaneus (assembly GCA_007922175.1). NCBI lineage: Eukaryota > Metazoa > Chordata > Testudines > Pelomedusidae > Pelusios > Pelusios castaneus. The sequence goes on from ML685836.1 coordinate 213,077, forward strand.
AAAGATCCAGATGAATACCCATTTGTAGGGAAAATGTGACAATATCCTCAGATATACAAAAAACTACTGCTCGATCTACAGCACATCTCTTATAGGAGTCACTAAATTAATAAACCCAAGTTTTAATCTTTTTAATTACACGGGAGCCTCCCTACAGAAGTGATTTTGTGTCAATAAGAACTACAGAAAAATGATTTTTCTTCTTTTCCCCTCCAACTAAAGTGATACGTCTAGCAGATGCTGTATTTGCACAATGACAAACATCTCTGTTGAAAAGGCAATTCTCAGCCACGGAATGATTCAGAGAGAATACAGGACAATGCCCCCAATTCTCATCCTCGATGAGCCTGAATAACATCCATTTCTGAGCAAATGCAGCTGGGTCCCTCAAGGGAAGTAGTCCATCTCACTACTAAATAACAAAGGTTTGCAGCCTCTAAGCACCAGCTAAGCAAGCTATAAAGAGTAAACATGTATAATGGAAACCATACAATGACAATGTAGGGAACTCAATGCATAGTGACTTGAAGAAAAGAGTGACTTATATAAATTATTGCTATAAAACTTTTGTATAAACATCAAAGGCATTCTCTCTCTAAGCTTCAATTTCCACTGGCTATGCATCAGAAAGAGAATTAACTTAAGGTTACAAAGTTATCAGAGTTTCAGGATAAACTGCACTTTTATTCCCCCAACATAGTCTACTAAGGGCATCAATTTTAGGCTTCCAGCTCCCAGACAACACCTCTCTTGAGCAGAGACATGTATTTCATTCTCTCCTGACAGGGGACTTTAATGCTGCATAGCTCCCTGCTTACATTGTGAGATCCCCAGCAAGCCAGAATATCTGAAAGATCAGTGCCGGCGCTTTGCTTTCTCTCTGAAGGCTATTGTGTATTGCCTAGAGTTACAAGTTTCCACACAGCTCCTTCTAAGCAAGCACATTTTTTCTTAAGGGAAAAACACTACAGAAAAAACATTAAAACAATAGCAGAAAATACAACCACTCTGGAAAGCTTACCAGAGGTCACCCCCAGCACTGACCTAAGGCACTGCTGTGTTTCAGTCTTTCATAATCCACAGCTGGATTTCCCCTATGGTTAGAAGTTCATCTGTCTTAAATCCAGAACCAGAATGAAGTTTGGGAAGACCAACAGTTGCTTTCTACAGCCCAGGCCTTTGATCCTGGCCTTCTGTAACAGATGATCAGCAGATGATGACCCTTTCCTAAAGGGGCAATTTCCAAAAACTGAGTTTTTGCATAACCAGAATTTGGAAATTTGAATGAACTTCTCCCTAAGGACTCCACAGGAAAGACACAATACTCAGAGTCCCAAAAGTCTATTCTTGTCTAGCACATTTTCAATATAGTCTTTTGGACCCCCAGTTCTTCAGTCTGTCATATTTCCTCCCTAGAGAGGTTATATACAATACTGGCCCACAATAATATATACATAATATATAATAATACATAATATATACACATATAATGTATATATAATATACAGTAACGTCTTTCAAGGATATTGCAGGAAATTGCCATATCTATTACAGTAATAACTTACAATGGGCCCAGCTTTAAAGTCAGGACTTGTATTTCCATAGTAACATAAGCCAGCTGAGGCTACTGTAGAGTCAGAGTGCTGGGGGTTTTTTGCCACCAGTTTGATTAGTTTCAACCTCAAACCGGTAGGAGATGAACACCAAACGTTCTGCTTCTGCACTGGGCAAGTGCATTCAAGAGACAGGTCACCAGTGATATGGGCCTGGAGCACAAGGCAGCAACAACAATGAAGTCCACTCCAAGGTAGGAAGACTCCCATTGACATCAACTAACTTTGGATAAGGTCATTACAGAACAGGTGTAAACAATAACATATGAGTAGAAACATTTTTGTCTACATAAAGACAGTGTTTTTGGCATTCGGACACTAATTATATGTTGTAGTAATTGTACATAGTACAGAGCCTCACACATTAACTACAAATATTCTACTGAACTTGCAACTCCTGCATTTTCAAATATTTCACAATAGCTACATTCATTATAGCCTATGTACAGGGTTTTCTGGTATGCACACGTACCCAAAAGTGTAATTACAGTTTAGTTAATATTCCTGTAAAAGGCTCACAAACAGTCTCACAAAAATCTAAGTCAAAAAAGAGTTCTAAACATTCACTAAGCCTCATATTCCATGGAGTTCCATCCGCCCCTAAGAGGACTGCTTTTTGCCTATCCTTGTTTAATTTTCTCCCCAACCCCATAGGAAGCTGGTTAAGTGGAGCTTCTGCAGGAGTTGGTTGTGGGGAACTTGTGCTCCCCATCCCCTGAGGTGATGGTGAGCTTTATTGCACTTAGCATCTACGAGGCTTCCCTAGTGGAGGAGATGCTCCACCCTTTACAACCACTATTAGAGCTAGCAGGTGGAAGAGGAACTTTCAGCCACAAAATTTCATTTCCTCTCCTTAGCTGAGGACAGCTCCATTTCTCTGATGAAGCTATCAGTCAGGCGAGTTCAATTTCAGGAACATTATTGCTTTTACAATCCTCCCCGGATGGTTTCCAAGGAAGAACGCAGTCCCATAAAGCTGTCAAGACACACCGAGCATGTTCAGTGTATTCTCTGATATAATTCTCAAGTGCAGAGTTATAATCAACATAGGGTGAAGACACCCTCAGGAAGGGGCAAATTTGGGCAGCAATGTAAAAATGAAATTTGCTTTATCTGGCTGCATCTGAATGGGTTGTAGCCTAAAGCAGTAGTTTTCAAACCATGGGTCCGGACCCAAAACAGAATCACAGATCCTCATGTACTGGGTCATGGCTCCCCCTACTGCTGCCAAGAAAAGACTGGAATGCATTGTTGAAATTGTTGGGTTGTTGGCACAAATGATGTTCTAAAACTGGGTCCCACGGAAAAAGTTTGAAAACTACTGGCGTAAAGAAACAGTAGCTTATATGAGAGGGAAAAGTCCTCCTGCTCTATAGCCACAAATCAATTTATGCTCAGTAGTGCCTCTGGAGTGTTAACAAGTTCCTTTTGATTTACTCCTATGAATAAAACACAGCACAGAAAGCTGTTTATATAGAGGCAGTCAGCAATAAAGAATGTGTGTCCCAGGAATATTATTTTTAGCAGTTGTCTACTGGTATAACAATACCCAGTTCAGAATCAGAATATAGTAGTGGGTGATGCTTATCTACAGTAGGCAATCACTTTGAAAAACCACTCATAGCGGGAATGTCTTTGCTTCTTCCAAAATTTAACTTTTAGGAAGGTCACATTTAAACAACATACAAATGTCTGTTTAATACTAGACTTTGTCATACAGGGAATTCAGCATCAGTCTAAAATGCCTAATTAAAAATAGATCTAAAGACATCTACAGAGATTTAAAGGCTCTGTGCAATTGCTTGATGATTGCTCATCAATGCAATGAAACTCTAAAGACTCCTCATGTCTAACAGCATATTCTAACAGACAACCAAACTTTCTTCTTATTCTTATGAAGAAAATTGGCTCCTATTGTGTGCTAAGCTTAGCTATACACTTGAGTACCAGCAGTGCAAGAAGCTGAAAGGTATCAGCTACGTTCATTTCTTTCTAAGTGGAAGAAAATCTCTCCATTCCCTCTCTCAGGCTATGTTGTTGAGCCATGCTAAACTATCAATTTTTGTTTCACAATCTTCCCAGATTGTACCTCCGAAATATGTTTTCTTGCTTCTAATGTGTCCATGGTCTGTCCATTTGTCTTAACATGCATACTGCTTGAGTATTCAAGCACTATTAGTACCTCATGAAGTAACTCAGCATTTGAATTCCACTGGATCTCAAGGATATATTGGGCCAGAACTTCACACTGCTATTGAAAACCTTACAAAATGACACATGGTGTCTACAACATAATGCCTATTATTATGGGCTTAATCATACTATAATGACATCCACTCCAAAAATGAATTGTTGACCATTGAAGATCCCTATTGCATGTTCTGGAAAATTTTAAAGAAAACAAGCATTTGTTTTTATTTCTCATAAGGTGAGAATAAAAGCTAGTATTTGAGACAAAAATTACAGGCTCACACAAAATTAAGATGAATGAGACTCCCCGACTTACCATTTTATAAAATGTGTACAATTAACTGACAATCTTTGATATGATTTGTCACTCATGAGCGAGGGGCTTCTGTCTCTCCTCCTCTCCCCCTGCTATCAGCCCAGTTTCTTTCAAGCAGGTTTACTCTCTTAATACAAGTGAGTAAACAAACAGAAGACAGTCTTTTAACTCACTCTGCTCTCAGGCTTCCAAGCCATCCCCTTCCACGGTCTCCAGTGCCCTGCTCCTGGCAGCATCCTAGTTCTCATCAGCTTAGCTCCCTTCCTGAAGCAGTGGTCCCAGGACTGTCTCCTTGAGCACCTGGTCCTTTGCTCTAGGGACTCACTATGCGAGTTAGTTTCACTCTACCATGACTTTCCTTCCCCATATACCACCTGCCACAATCAATCACTTTCCCCTTCTGCCTGGCCTCTAGCAGTCCTTTATAGGCTAAAGTGTAGCCCAGCCCCTTTTAATTGATTGGACTGGGCTCACCTATGCTGACACAGCCCAGTCTCACCATGACCAGCTCCCCTGTGACAGTCATTACCAATGGGCTGGTATGAAAAACAAACTATATTTAATTGACATGTAGGAGGAATGTTCTCTTGGGACAGGTTATCTCATCATTGGACATATGTTGACATAAAAGCTTGTGTGTGGAAGGAAGGGGTAGAAGTAATCAATTTCATGTTTTCTCCCCCTTCCCCTCACCCTCTCATGCAGTTTATTTCCAGGGTTTGTTTGTGTTTAGAATTGTGCAGTGCCCATCACTTGAATAAAACAGTGCCTTTAAAAAAGTAAAACAAAGATAGACCCAAAAAGAAAAAATACATGTAATAAACTAACCCAGCCATCACCCCTGACTGACCAAAAAGACAAGGAAATGCTCATTGACTGTAAGATATGCACTGAAGAAGTTCAAGGATAGACAAAAACATCTTGCAACACATCCTAGAGGAGGGTGGGCAAGAGCTTTCACAGACATCCAGGAGAGGGAGTTTCTAGATCCACTGACAAGAATGCATTGCCACAGCCCTTCACAAATGCAATCCTAAAGATGAGGTGGGTGAGGTAATATCTTTTAGTGGGCCAACTTCTGACAGCAGTGGTGCTCCAGTCAATTGTAAACGTGTGATGGAACATGAAGGATACTGAGATAGATGCAGACAGTCAGTGGTTGAAGAAGGCTGCCAATCTTTGATTGCCACGGCATTTGCAATGAGACAGCCAACAAACTCTCTACCACTGCTGATGGGTGTATAAGGGCAGAAGACTGACACATATATTAATAGATTTACAGGATCAAATTCTAACCTTATTCACATCTGTACAACCACAACAAAGTCTGATTTTGGATCTCTCTATTTTTAAAGATGTGACTACAGTTACTATTCTCCTGAATTTATGAATAATTATGTTTAATCTACATGCAAAGAATATGAATACAAATGCAAATTCAGGAGTAAATTGTTTTTGCCCATAAATTACCACTTATTGTGAAAGCCTGAGAAATATCACACTGGTCTTCATTTTATTGAATGGCTTTTAATGCCTTCACTTCAGAATACAAGCACCTTTTGCTAAACCACTTGAGAAAACACGAGTGTTCAGCAGCCTGCCTAGTTCTCATATTATAGATAAAGTATTATGTCCAAAACATCTCTTGTTTTAAATAAAATGACATCTAGCCATTGTTTTAAAATAGATGTTTAAGACACACACAAGATTTAAAAAATTTTTTTAAGACAAAACGGAATTAGGACTAGATTGAAGGTGGATTCAACAGTTATCCAAGTTTACTTTGTGCTGCATAAGTGAGCTTAAAAAGACTGAAAGTTGCTGTTCCAAGAGAATTCCCCTTAGGCAGGGGGAGTCTCTGTCCATGAAAACTGGGAGAGGTGATGTAAAGCTGGCCCTGTGCAGCTCAGGGCAAGTGGGAAGAGAGTGTGTCCAGAGAGGGAAAGCATTTCATGGAAGGAGAAATGAGGACAGGGGCTCTAGCAGATCTGAGAAACACGGAGCTGCTTCTTTTCACTCCTCTTCACTGCCTGAGCCCTGGGCTTCCACAGTGAGCACTACATACAGATTGGTATGTAGCTGTGTTCCCCTCCCATGTTCCGGAGAAGCACTGGGAAACAAACGTGACTCAGAAAGCCCCATTCCACTTGCTCTGAGGGAAGGAGGAGGAAAAGGGTTTAGTTTACTTTGTCCATTGGGCCCAGCCAACTCTGCTACCCTATGAGCTTGTAGTGAGGACGAAGGCTGTGGAGCCATGATGATACCATTCCTTTTCTGGCCCCTTGCTCAGTTTGGGACCAGGAGCTGTGATCTGGGTAATGACCACCCTTGTATGTGGGATCCTGTTTTCTCTTCATGACCACATTAAGGCTACGGATAATTCTGCCCTTTATGGTATTGTATACAGGGGTTAAAAAAAACCGGAACGTGCTGGAACGCCATTCCGAAGCCCACAAATTTAAGGGGCCAGCGTTCCAGGGCCTGAAAAATAAAAAAAATGAGGCGGAACACATGTTCCGTCTTGCAGGAGCTGCAGCCAATAGTCCCTGCCCCCTACCTGGCCAGAAGACACCGGCAGGGAGCTTTCCTAGGGTGGGAGTTTTAAAACTCCCGCCCTGAGCATGCTCAGAGCATGCTCAAGGCGGGAGCAGCAGCCTGTGGCGTGGCTGCTCCAGCGGCCAGGTAAGGAGGCCCTGCGTGGTGGTGTCGGGGACAGGCAACCATTGGGGAAAGGGACCAGTCAAGCCGGCGGCAGGACGGGCGGGTTAGGGTGGGGAGGAAAGGTAAGGAATCGGGCTGGCTGGGGGACCGGGCAAGCCGGCGGCGGCGTGGGCGGGTTAGGGTGGGAAGGAGTTGGTAGGGTCTGCTCAGGGGACCGGGAGAGCTGACGGGTGGGTTAGGGTGGGAACTGGGACCCAAAGGCTTGAGTCTACTACTGCCTGTTATTCAAGTTTTCAAAAGTGCCCAAGGGTCAGCTTGTTAAAGGGATATAGATTCTTAAAGACACAAACAGGTACACAATGGGATTTTGAAATTAATGGGAATTAGGTACCTGTATGCTTTTGAAACCTAGTCCCAAATAACTGTTAAGCCTAGATCCCACTGAAAGTTTAAGGCAGAATTTGAAGTTTTTGGTCTGATCCTTTAGCTCAGATTGTAGTGGACCATGTGTTTAGATCCAGATGTCTCAGGATTCAGTCCCTAAAGACGATATGTCAGGAGTATGTTACAGTAGGAGAGTTCTTCCTGGAGTGAAGATGGTACATTTAATGGACTGTTTCTCTCACCCAGCACACCAGAAGTACCAGCTCTATTCCTCCAGAACCAGACATACCAGGGGCCAGTGCTGCTTATGGAATCAGGCTTCGGCAAACTGGCTTCAGTTACCTGATACTCCTTTTTGCTCACACTTCGAAGCCTCTCCTCTGCGTAGCTGAATTCATGTGCTATCTATTAATACTCTAGATTGCTTGGCTAAGGTGGAGGATCTACCAGTATGAGCCTGATCCAACAAGGAGTTCAGGCACCTAACTGAGAAGGGTGTACAAACAAATCTGGCTTTGGCCAGTGAGGTGGTTCAAGCATACCAGCAATCTGTGAAACTCAGCAAGTGCGTCACTTACCCATGTCAACCCATATTGTGGTGGTTGGAGGGGAAGGGGAAGAGCAAACAGACAGCCCAGTATCACGAGGCAAAAGACCATCTCCATAAAGTCTGGCAAGCCCAACCTCACTCACTTTTCTGCAAAGAACTGACCAGATTCCCAGCACTAGACTTACACCACTTTCTTTGTGCCCACAATCGCAAAATGTTTCACACACAAGTTACTGAGTGAATTTGTCTCAGGGTGCTCATTGCTCAATCCAGGGGTTCAAAGTAAGCCAGAACACCCTGAAACACAGTCCCAGGGCCCACAAATTTGAAGGGGGCCGAGAGATTAGGAGGGTTCTGGGCAATGTTCCCTCTAAGGTTTGGCGGCTTGTGTGCAAAATTTTCAAGCCGTGTGCAAAACTTTTTCTAATAAAATTTTTGTGCAAACTCACACGACAAATTATAGGCATTAATTGAAGTTAAAGTAATTGTAAATAGAATTAATTAATTGTGTTTAATTGAATTTGAATGAATTTTGAATTGAAATTTAATTTTTAGAAAGGTTTTTATTTAAAAATTAATTTTTTTAAAGTTTTTTTTAAAAAAGGAAGGAAAAAAAGAAGGGAGGAAGGAAGGAAGAGAGAAAAAGAGAGAAGAAAGGAAGCGAGAGAGAGAAAAAGGAAGGAAGATAAAAAGAAAGAGAAGGAAGGAAAAAAGAGAAAGGAAGAGAAAGAGGAAGAAAGAAAAAAGAAGGAAGGCAAAGAAGAGAAAGAAGGAAAGAAAAAGGAAAGCAAAGGAGAGAAAGAAGGAAAGAAAAAGGGAGAAAGAAAAAGAGAGAAGGAAGGGAGAGAAAGAAGGAAGGAAGAGAAAGGAAGAGAAAGAAGGAAGGAAGAAAGGGGAAGGAAAGAAGAGAAGGAAGAGAAAGGAAGGAAGCA
>ML685836.1:222041-261321 GCA_007922175.1 Pelusios castaneus
GGGGGGGGGGGAGCATACCCCAGCCCCGGAGGCTGATCCCGGCCCGGTGCTGGGAGGCCGAGGCCGTGGATTAGCCCAGCCCCAGCCCCGGGAAGGAGGCGGTCGGTGGGTGGGAGCCCGGGAGCCCGCCGCTGCCGCAGCCACCCCGCTGCCCCGGCTGCGTGGGGCAGGCAGGCAGGCCCGTGCTCCTGACCTGAGCCTGAGCCTGCCTGTCCCAGCCTGGGGGCGGACAGGGCCAGTCCAGAGGCCGGGCGCAGGCTGGGTGTGCTGCGGCAAAGCCGCGGCCCCGGGGGTTGGAGGGAGCAGCGGGGGCTGCCAAGCTGCGCGGGGGTCCCTCACTGCTGCGCAGGGGGTGTGACGGCCGCTGTGTGGCCGCGCGCCCGCACAGCTTAGAGGGAACACTGGTTCTGGGGCCTGTCAAATTATACTTTAACCACTAATTGTATAAATAGGGTTCTCAATTCTCTACAACATACAAGCTGCACTTCGACATAATGGACATCAGAAGCCACAAAGATCTATTTGACAGAGGTGGATTAGGGGCTTTGGGGGCCACGGGCCTCCCTCACCGGTGGCTCCCCACCTGGGGCCCCGCCACTCCCGCCTGGGGCCACAGCCCACCCAGCCTGGGGCCCTGCCCCCTGTGGGTGGGCTGGTGCTGGAGGGGGGAGCCCTGGGGCCAGAGGCCAGTCCCAGCCCAGTTGGTTGACCCCCAGGGCCGACAGAGTTGACTGGTGTGTGGAGTGAAGCTTCTGGTGGGGCCCATAGGCCATGCTGGAGGCTGTACTGTCTGCATGCCAGCCAGCCCTGCCCCTGGAGGGGAGCGACCAGTTGTGCTGGCCCACCTGACCCCTGGGGGCGGACCATCTGACCAAGGGACGGGGCAGGAGCACAGTACAGAGCCTGGCCTCTGGCCCAGGGCTGCCCCACTCCCTCCCCCGTTCCTACTGTCCCCCACCTGTGCAGGCCTGGCGGTGGTCACGGGCCCCGTAGTCCTGTGCGGTAATCTGCGCCTGCTAGCTGACACTGACTCTCAGATCCTTGGCCAGCCACTGCTGGCAGAAGTTAGAGCAGCAGAGGAGCCTATTCTAGCAGAGTTTACACTAGAAGGTCACTCAACCCAAGTACGTCCCTCCTCTTCTTCCTTTAAGTGGGGGTGGGGAAAGACCAGCTGGCATAGAAGGCAGCTATGATGGGGAAGATTCTCCTACACAGAAGGAATTCTGCTGCAGGAATCTCCACTTGGCATGCCATTTACACTGAGCAAAGTAAATTTGGTAGCCCGATGTATCCACCTCACTATATTTAAGCAATACAGTACAGCATGGGTCAGGGCTCAAGACACCTTTCTCCTCTTCCACACTCCATACACACACCACAAATAGATATTTGACAAAGGAATAAATCAGCCACTCAAGCAGAGTCCCTATACATCCCAGAGAGTGCATTTAAGGAAGAACTAATAAAATGTTTATGGAAACCGATTTTTCCCAGTGCCCCTCAAGAGAATCATCATTCATTTTAGCATTACAAGTGCTTTAACTGAAGGTAACCTTCCCTAGCAAAGTGGGACCAATATGCAGTGATGTTGGAGACCTGCTGTGAATAATTAATGAAATGTTTGTAGGCATTGTTATGCCTGGATTCCTAAAGGAACTGGTCTACTTAAAGAACCAGGCTTATTAAATGCATTTCCCAAGGAAAAATGCAAAATCTGTTTAATGAAGCAATTTGACCAATTTGTGATATGTTTTTCCTCCCAGGTCCCTCGCTGTGCATTCCAAATCCATCCACCAGATAATTGAATCAGAGATGGGTATAATATCTCACTTACAAAATTACCATGTATTTGCCTAATTAGCAATTACAGCCCACTGTTGCCACAAATGTTTACTGAGTAATACCTTTGTTCCACTGTAGGCTCTGACACAACAATAGAATGTAATAATACACCAAAAATGTGCAAGCTAGGCAGAACACCATGTGCCTTGCCTAAATGAAAAATGGGTCCAGGCTCAAAAGCAGCTAAATACAAAATGGAGTAAGACGGTAGGGTCTAAATCTAAATGACTATTAATTAGAATCCCATTATGGAATCCCATTTGAAAACCTAACCATGAAAACTTTTGAGAAAACGCACCATGAATTTTTATTATTATTTTACTTATCTGCTACCCTCAACCCCCCTGCTTTCTCTCTCCTGTTAAAGACAATGAAAATTGAAATCAGTGTCAAATCTTCCATTGGCTTCTGTATTAGGTAACGGAATTTTGAAATCCTATGATTGAGGAAGCACTTTCACTTTAATCCTAGAATTTCATATGTTTCTAAAAAATATCACCTGTGTGGTGTCAGGTAAGTCTAATCCAGAATTCAGCTTGTTTTAAGGCTTTTAATTATGTCCAAAGTAAGGCTAGAGTATTTATATACACGTGCAAGCTCATGCACACGTGTATCTGTAGGAACCTAGGGTGCATCTACACTTAGAAATTAAGTCGACTTAAGCTTGCTTAAATCGACTTAATTTGATCTGCGTCCACACTACATTTTCCTTAAGTCGACTTAAGCAGCTGCTTAAGTCGACTTAAGGAAAATTAAAGTCGACTTTCTTAAACCTCCTTTTAAGTAGACTTTTCTGGCCAAGTCGACTTTATTAAGTCGACTTAGCCAGTGTGGACGTGGAGTAGCCCTAAGTTGACTTTAAGTCGACTTAGGGGGCTTTAGGGCTTCCCCACTGCCCTCCCTGCCAGGGTGGCTGGCACAGCCACAGCCTGGCATGCCACCCCACAGGGCAGGACAGAGCCCTGCCCACCCTGCCCCTATGCCCTGCCAGGGTCCCTGTCAGGCTCAAACCCGATTGTACCAAGGTACAATGGGGCAAAGGCTGAGCCCCCTGGCACTTGGCAAGGGGTGCCCCCCCTGCCACCGTAGACCTGTCCCAGGTCCACCTAGCCCCTACAAGTCGACCTAGGCATCCAGTGTGGACGCTCTAGGTCGATTTGGCAGGGTCCCTCTAAGTCGACTTAATTTTTGAGTGGGGACATGCTAAGTCAACTTAAATTAACAAGTGTAGACATAGCCCTACAGTTTAGGGACTCTTCCTCAGTATAGTTAAATTAGCATCAGATGGCAAAATGCTGTTCTAAAATTCATCACGATTAAGCTCAGGACGAGACTTGACAATACTGTGAAGCACCACCTTGCGCTGACGGGTTTGGCCTCGGTAGGCAAGTAAATGATTTCTCAAAACCAGCACATTATGTTGCAGGAACATATTACACCCACCCAGTTGCCAACAGCTCTGTGGCTTCAGGGCATACATGCCATAACTAAGTTAAGATCCAGAGCAATGGCAGAAGCAATGGCCGCAGATCAACGGAAATCCCTTACTTAACCTATGTTTAATTGTGGCATATTCAAGGACTCGTTAAGAACACTGTTGGGTAGGCAAGCTGCCACCCCGTGCCTCAAGTTTCCCCTGCCCTCCCTCCCTGTTGCCCCCTTTTTTCCCCACTTATTTTGAAGATTGCTTTGTATGTTTGTTTTTTCTTTCCCTCCCCTTTGTGCCCAGACTATGTGGGAAAGTGGGGATGAGTTACTATTTAGTACAAGTGCAAGAAACTGCAAGGCTTGTAAAATCCAGCTGGCTGTTGCTATGAGAACATTTTGAGAATCTACAGGTAAGAAGTATAAAGTTATAAGGCTAGCAAAATGTATCTGCCTCGGACAGCCAATCAAAGAATGGACAGCTGCCTCGGGCAACCAGCCCAAGCACTGGCCTTGAGAAAGTTTTCTGCTTTAAGACATTTCTACCTGATAGCCAAACTTTTTGCCTGCCTAAGGACCCTAAGTAATCCGGTTTGACTGTGACCTCCCGAGACCCTCCTGCCTCTGGAGTCCGGACCCGGCTGACCTGCTTCTATGTCCACCTTGGCACCAACTCCATTGCCATCATGATTACAATGATTCTCTTGCTGAGGTATGAGTGAACCAGTGTGAATGCTCCCTCCTCCTCCCTAAACAGTCAAATTGCAGCCTAATAAAGCACCACTTCTTTAACCCTTTTTTCACCTGGCCTTTAATACATGTTGGACCCCAATTCCCCTCCAACAAACACAAAGTTATTTGCTCCCATTCAATTCCTGAGTTTCTGCCCAGGAATTGTTCAAGGAATCAAATAATAATAAATTAAGGAGCTTCAAGAAAATGGAAGAAAAATCATTAAACAAACCTAATTGTTTTTACAATACACCTAGAGTCTATCTTTCTCCTGAGATTAATGTACTTCACTTTATCTAGTTATTCCCTGTGACTTCTCAAGTGTTATAGACTTTAAAGACACTAAAATTGCATGGTTACATAAAAGAAGAAATGTATTTAATTTCCTCTCAGAAGTCCATCTACGTAAATGAACTTCTGAGAAGAAAAACTACAGGAAGTAAAATACAAGAATTGTACAATATTAGATTTTTTTTTAAAAATGTATCCAGTATAGGCTTTATGGTCCATCACAACTCCAGACAGAAAAAAAATAGCAAAATGAGAAAAGAAACAAAAAAACCTGCATGTGTGGAACATCTACTAAATTATATACTCTTCCCATCAAGGCACACCTTTAACACTAGACAGGGGAAAAGTAGAGGGTGTTGCAACAAGGAAGAGGATAGGACTGAGAGCGGAGGTTGTCCTTCTTGGTCCCCAGTTTCCCTTTCTCCATCTCTGAACACTTCATGCCTCTCATTTCCTCTGCCCCTTTCAAGTTTTTTCTCAACAACATTAGTAGGACATTGGGCTTAGGTTTTGTTCAGAACGAGGTCCCTTCACATAAAACTCTGGCAGCATAAAACCCTGTTGAGAAGTGCTACTCTAAACCCGTACAATTACTCAGATTATTTAGAATAAATAAATAGAAGCAAACTGTAGCAATCACCACCTGTGATTATGTATGCACTTGTGAGGGAACGTCTACATGAACAGTTACTGTGCAGCATGCTGTGGTGTAAGTCTACAGCACTCCAGTGTGCCCTGCACTCTGTGTGGACTCTGGTACTCAGTAGTAGAGGTTCCATAGCGTGCAATGGTGTACTGCTCTTTGAAATGTGCACTAGGGTATTTTTAGTGAGCAGCAGCAGGGTCCACAGGCACAGTTCGTGTGCAGCGCACTACAGCACTGTAGGTTTACACCCCTGCTTGCTGTGCAATAAACCAGCGGTTCCCAAACTTTTCTCTGCTGTGGCATGCCTTGATACCTTTAATTATTTCGAGGCACACCACCATATAATGAATATTCATGAGCTAATTTAAAACTCTTCAAATAGTTTTTCAAAATATTCTGTTGCACACCTGCCCAGTCCAGACAGCACACGAGTCTGCCATGGCACACCGACTGGGAAACACTGCAGCACGTACTCGTGTGGACAGGCCCTGATGCCAGACTTACTATAGGCCCATAGATTGCAAGTCTCTGTCTATGCAGCAAGAAAATCTTTATTCTGTCCCTATAGTGGACACTTTCCATGCACGGGTAAAAGTTTATCATTGAGTCCTGTCTATTGTAAGTTTTGTTCATTTTGAATTAAGGATTTTAATTAGTTCCCAGTCTGTGGTTATTTAATAAAAAAGAAAAAAAAACCCAAACATTAAAATAAATAGGTTTGTAATTACATGCATGGATTAGCATCTCTCAACCATAATTACTAGACAGAGAAGTTTTTTCTTTTGAGACTACATACAGATGGTGAGCACCATGAGATCTGTTTCAAACCTGTGCTTTATTACTCCAAAATATCCACCTTATCCTGATGGTATCATACGTCGTTCCAAGAATACTTCCACTGTGGCTCAGACCATGCCCCCTTTTGACGGAATCACCAGTGCCCACACAGCAGGAAAGAAAACAGCCCAGCACATCAGCTGTAATCAGTGGACATCTTCATACTGCAGTACCATGGGCTGGATGTAGAACCTTCAGTTAAGGAAAATATTTTGCATGTTTGTGGAGACTGACAGCATGATTTGACCAAATTTCTAACCAGTTAAATACTCAGCCCAACTTCACACATGGCTAATTATTTTAATAGTATGGGGTGTGGAAATTACTAACATACTTGCAGATGCACTAAATTAGCCACTCCCCAAATTGTTTGGATACTCTTTTGCACCAAAACAATTAAAATCTGCTCATTCAAGGCTACAAAAATGAGGCAATTCAACATCAGTAATTGAACCTCTTTCATTCTCCACTTACAGAAATCCTTTGCCCTGACAAGGTGTCCATGAATGATTTTCAGTCCCTTTGCCTGGAGCTTTATAATCAGAGTGAGACTGCCAAAAAAAAAAAAAAGCGCTGAGATATTGACACACCTGCAGCTATTATAGTGTCTAATCTCAAACTAAACTTAATAACGAGAGAAAATCTTTTTAAAAATAAAGCTTATTAACACAAAACCCAAATATTCCACAACAAACAGAATCCACAGAATTCACAGGGACTTGACCCAAAGACTAGGACTGGACAGTTACATTAGGTACAGAGTGTCGTGATATTTTTTAAAGTAGCTTCTGCTTACATGTGCCTAAATTTTTATTTAGCTTGAAAGATCCTTGAGGAAGGGACCATCTTTTTTATTTATGTTTGTACAGCACCTAGCCTAGGGCATTCCTGCTCCATGGCTGGGGCTCCTAGGCATTACTACAATACAAGAAATGGATAATAAATAATGATCATAGATGCCCGATTTTTCAGAGGTATTAAGCATCAACAGTTCCAGTTCACTTCAGTTAGAACTGTGGGGTCATCTGAAAACCAGGCACCTTTAAGGTGTATCCTGCTGGACCACCCCCGCCAAAACAGAGATACCCAAAATCTGAGAACAATTTGGACTATAGGACATGGTCCTATCACAAGCATGTGGAAGTTGACAGAGGGACTACGGCTTAGGGCAGGGGTGCACAACCTTTTTTGGCAAAGGGCCAAATTGCATTTTCTAAGGCCACTCGAGGGCCACAAATGCGGGGGTTGGGGGGATGACGGGGGGTGTCACGTCACATGATCCCCCCACTCGCTCTGCTCCCAGAAGGCCGCATAGAACATGCTCATGGGCCAGGCTGTGCACCTCTGGCCTAGGGCAACATTTCCCAAACTGGGATTCGCAGAACACTGGTGTTCCTAGGCATCCTGTAAAAAAAATTCAGTGTTAGAGATATTTTCCATCTAAAATATTAAACATGAAATTGTGTGTGTATCAAAAATACTAAGGTATTTGAATAGTATTTAGATTGTAGATATATTAATATTTATAACGCATTCATAATAGACATGCCCCAAAACCTAACTCTTTTAAATCAACTTATCAGCAATACGTGTGGCAATTTTTTGGTAGGAAACCTCTTCCTCCCCCGCACCTCCCGACCAGCATGTATGTGTTCCATCAATATATTCCAAGCTCTAAAGTGTTCCATGGCCAAATTAGCTTGGGAAATGCTGGCCTAGGGGTATCTCTCATTAAGAGGAGAATTGCAATAAGCCCCCCATCCCAGTATAATAGTGCTTAGTGAGAGAACATCAATGCAGGCAGAATCCCAAACATTAGTAAACATATGTTGCTTCACTGTGGTAAAAAAAGATCAATCCAATTTGTAGCTTGTGTTAAACAGCAACAGCCACAGCTGATCTCCTTCAGTGGGTCTGACAAGTCTATATTAGTTGCTCTTGTTACATAAAGGCAATCAACCAGAAACTGGAGAACAGTGGATTTATGAGGGTTCATAATAACTGAACGCAAATCCTCTATCCCCGTCACTCAGGGCCAAATTATTCCCACAGCTACTTATATGCAGCTCCCACTGAAATCAAACTGAATGTTGCTTGGGTAGGGACTGCTGTACAAACCTTGTTGCCTGTGAAGCACAATGGAGTGATAGCTTGAGCAATGCCCCTCCAGTCAGTTTTATAGCATCAGACTCTCCATCTTTTCAAATGAAATATAATTGCTTCACCAATTCCCTCCTATTATGTGACGCAGGCATTTATTTTATTTGGTGATGCATGTACTACTTTAATACTGTTTCAGCATTACTCTAAATTACATGCCCCAGAGTATGAACGTTAACTAATATACATATTTAATTTCATTTCAGCAAGATGTTCATTATAGATTGGAACAACCAGGGAGGAATTCTGTAAAAGGAACCTTGCAAATTTTCTCATCCAGAACCGATTCCTGTGTTAAGGGACAATCAAGGCTAGCTTCTAATCCTGGGTCTCCAGAGTGTCAGTGTCAGACATGATTGAAACAAACAAGTGATCCCAGGCACTTATACCTTGAATTTACAAGAGAGAAGCTTTCAAGCTTACACAGAACTCTTCTTCATGTCTGGGGCTGAAAAAGGTCTGTCTAAGCTTGAAAGCTGGTTTCTTTCACCAGCAGAAGTTGGTCCAATAAAAGATATTACCTCACCCTCTTTGTCTCTCTCATATCCTGGAATCAACACAGCTACAACACTGCAAACATCAACTGAACTTACAAGGTAGACATACAGTATAGAAACAATTATCAAGGAAGAAAGGCACTCCTGGGCATTTTAAGTTGTACAGGTCTGCCACAGGCCACCGGGACTGCAATTTCACATGTAGCAAGAAGTAAGAGGTCTCGTCCAAGGATAATAAAGTGCTGCTGCTGCACACCACTTAGAAGAATCCCCTAGGCATATTCAAAACCAGCTGTCTCTAAAAGGCTTAGGTAATTTGACATCATTTCGCTTGTTTTAAGTCTTCTTTGAAATAAAGATGTAGAAAAAGCGAATAGAGTGGTATTTGCTCTTTCACATGATTCAAAAGCCCTGGGACACCCAATGAAATTCCTAGGCAGCAGATTTAATACAAACAAGAGGAAGTACTTTTTCACAGAATGCAAATCTGTGGTATTCCTTGCCATGGGATGTTGTGGTGGCCAAAAACATAACTACGCTAAAAAAAGAACTGGAAAAGTCAATGGAGGATAGGTCCATCAATGGCTAATCAACCAAGATGTTTAGGGGTGCAACCCCTTGCTCCAGGGTGACCCTAAATCTGAGTGCCAGAAATAGAAGAGAGGGGTTGACCAGTCCCTAACTACCCTATTCTGTACACTCCACTGTAGTTCTGATAGAAGCTACTGTCGGAGACAGGACATTGGGCAAGATGGACCATGGTCGGACCCACTGTGGCAGCTTTTATGTATGTTGCTGGATCCAAAGACAAATCATGCATTTGTTTTTTTCCACAGAAAGACATTGCAATTTACTTTAATGTCATTTAACTATTTCTTTTTGTCCTCTTAGTATCACAGAGTGAACTTAATACGTGATCAACAGATTTGAAAATCAAGTCACTTACTTAGGTGCCTAAATGTGAATTTTCCAGTAGGGTGGTTTAAATTAACTTGCTTTGCTTTGAAATTCCAAAGGGGTAGCCGTGTTAGTCTATTGTAGAAAGACAACAGAGTCCTGTGGCACTTTTAAAGACTAACAGATTTATTTATCGCATGAGCTTTCGTGGGATTTTCCCACGAAAGCTCATGCGATAAATAAATCTGTTAGTCTTTAAAAGTGCCACAGGACTCTGTTGTCTTGCTTTGCTTTGGTAGCTAAGGAAAAGTCAATACTGAAAATCCCTTTTGCCACAGTTAGATTGGCAGAAAAACTCAAACCAAACCAAAACCCCTCTTCAGCAACCTTTCTAGTAGGTTACTAATTTTAGCCACCCACATTTGAAACTTTTAGCCTTGGGTCAAATTCTGTCCTTGTATGCATAGGCATGGATGAACACACAGATCTCAGGGGATCCCATGGCATTATTTCCAGTCTCACCCCAACTACTACAGTAACATTGAATCCTAACACCTACTTTGATTTGCTGTTACAGCCTGACCAGATGCTATGTCATACACTCCCCTGCATTTAATTTCCTCCCACTCTGTAACTTTCCTATCTTCAAAGCGTCTGACGAAGTGGGATTTTCTCACCCGAAAGCTCATGCGATTAATAAATCTGTTAGTCTTTAAAAGTGCCACAAGACTCTTTTGTATTGCTACGGATGAATGACATGGCTCCAGCTAAAGTATGTGTCTAAGGACAGGACTTCCAGAGAAAAGTAACTATCTTTTGTTTTTTATAAACAACAATAAAAAGTATTTACTGGTGAACATTGCTCCACAATTAATTCCTATGGGAAAAAAAAAACCCTGTTAAAGAATTGCAATCTAGTGTGGGACTGATTCCGTACCTCCAGATTAAAACATCCCAAACTCTGAGGGAAGAGAGGGGAGTTAGAATCCAACTCCACATCTGGGTGGAAACTGAGATAAAAATATTGCTTCTGGCCCAATCACTATAAAGGCAAAAACAAAACACTGAATAGGCAAACTACAAACAGCATACAAAATGTTGGATACAAAAACAATTCAAAGTAAGGGGAGTATTCAAAATTCAGGTCTAAATGTAGTGGCAAGGTCCCGTTTCTTGTTCTATCTTATTGGGAATTCTCTCAGCTCTGTCTAAAGTGCTGTGTGTGAGGTTTTTTTTGGTTTTTGTTTAAGATAAAAGCAGCTTTCAGTACCAAAAATATATGAAACTAAGATTTTCTGTCCTTTTGTGACCTAAAGAAAAGGCCCTTCTCCTCAATTACTTACTTCCACACTTCCTATTAATGGCATAAGCTCTGAGCCCTTCTGAAATGTGCTAGTAAAAGCTGCCTGTTTTCTGTACTTTTGTTTGCTTTGGTCATAATGTCTTTTAGCTGACATACTTATTACACAGCTAGGTACGTCTGGAATTCACCTACACAATTTATGTGCCACAAAAGAATCTCTCTGCCAAGGGTGTGGAATAAAAACTGCGCATAGTATCTGCCAGTTTCAAAATCCATCTCCACAAATATAAATATGGTTACACAGTAATATTTCACAATTATCCATTGATATCCACAAGGAAGATAATCAAGTGGTAAGACGATATTTTTTTCCAGTACTGGATGATGAGTAGCTAAATAATACAACACAAAGCATTTTCATAGAATCATAGAAGTGGACTGAAAGGGACTTCAGTAACTCATCAAGTACTAGTTCAGAGCCCTGCACTCAAGGGAGGACTAAGTGATAACATCCGTTCCTGACAGTGTTTCTCTAACTTGTTCTTAAATGCTCCAATCATGGAGGTTCCACAACCTTGCTAGACAATTTGTTCATGTTAAAAACCAAAAGGCCACATAAATTAGGCATCAACCCTACATTTGGATCTGAAAATTTTGTGTTCTCTCTTTTTAATGGAGAAAATTGCGTTTGTTAATTTCTCTAATTCTACATTTAAGTTTAACAACCAACAGACATCTGCAGCCCACAGTTTTACCTTTGAAGGACAGCAGGATCACGCCCCAAATTGTCACCAACTATACATGGGGCAAAATTCTACCGTATCCCTGCCTTGATTTTGCATGGGTAACAACTACCAGATGTGGCTCTAAACATTTACCAAATATAATGAAGTTAGTTACTACATTCTGCAGTAACAAAAAGTAGCTCCAGAGATCTAAACTTTAAATGTGCCTCTTTCATTCCTGATGGAAAACACAAACTGATCCACTCAGAACTTACCTGGATCCTTTGTTTTGAAGGAGACTATTTGGTCTGAAACAGGAACCCACAGATTTTAGGGGAACTCTGGAGGTCTGCTCATCCATGTGGCACTGCTTCCCAGGCCCCCACCCAAGGCCTATTTGCAGCACATCCTGAGGAACCATGCTGACGTACTCCCACCCCAGATTAGGAAGGGAAGCACACCACTTACGATGGCACAAAATTACATCAATTTGTGCCCGGCTTCCCAGTGGGGTTGGTAGGGAAACAATGCCATGGAAAACTGTAGTCCGTTAACAGCTTCATTCACCTGCTTATAACCCAGGGAATTGAGTGCCTGCCTGACACCCACAGAGGGGCTTTTCTGGAGTCCAGGGGAACATAGGAACATGTACAGGATAGCAAACTACGGCTCATGAGCGGCTTCAATTCTTTTGCAGTTAAAGTGCAGCCTGAGGAGACCCCTAATCCCTTCCCATTCTCCATCCACCAGACTAGGGTGGGGAGCTCGGAGGACAGGGGTGGCGAGCTGCCCTGCAGTGGTAGGGTTAGACAAGTCTGCTCGACAGGGAGGAGGGTTCTCAGGCAGTAGCAACTCTCCCTCTCATCACGGATCCACCGCTCTGCACTGGCCTATGAGAAAGCAAGCAAAGGAGAATGTTTGCATCATGCTGGTAAGCTAGAATTAATTAATTACAAAACCTATGTGAACTAGCAAGTTTGTCCATCAAGTGACCCAATACTTTGAAAATAAATGTCGGAAATCTTTAATGTTGCAAAGGAAGACCACCACCTGCACAGTAACCCTTTTAAAAAGCAAAACCAACGAGAGTCCTGTGGCACCTTAAAGGCTAACAAATTTCTTCGGGCATAAGCTTTCGTGGGCTCCAACCCACTTCATCAGATGCAAAGTGGGTTAGAGCCCAGGAAAGCTTACGGCTGCAGAAATTTGTTAGCCTTTAAGGTGCCACCAGACTCGCGCTTTTTGCTATATACAGACTAACATGGCTACTCCTCTTGAACTTAATATCATGTGCTGCAAAGAGCCACAGAAGATGCATTAAAGATCCACTTGAAGCTCACAAGCCTCAGTCTGAGTATCACTGGCTTAGGTAATTGGACTACGGACTCCCCCGTCAAGATGGGTGTCAGACACGGGGTGTGCATCTGGAGGCCCAGAACCATATAGACAGTGCCTAAACTCTTCCTAACTGCAGGGTGGACCCAAGGTTTGGGTCCAGTATAGGAACCTGGTGTAGCCATCAAGGGAGTTCGTATGCTCTGTTATAAGAAGCCTTGTCCGTACTGTTTCATAGGACAAAGTGGAAGGCCCACCTCTTTTTTCTGGTATTTGTTTGATGCTAGTAAAATAGAAGGGAATATGAGAGATTGTATTCTGCCTCTGAGTGTGGTAGAGAGATGCATAAGTATGCATTTTAATGTAAGTTATATATACATATCTTGTTTGTAAAAAAGCAAATTTATAGTCCTAGCACAATTACCTTTACCATGATTGTCAAATGCCTGTAATTTTAATGCTCAACATAAGAAACTTAAATAGCACTCATTTTTGGAGGGCAGGTGTGCAAAGAAATGACTCATTGTAAACAGCACACCTAGCACCAGTTCTGATGGCATCATATACCAGGTGAACTTCATTTGCAATCATATTATCAGAATTCCCTGCCAGAGACGGCATGGGTTGGTGTGTATTAAGCCTTATAACTTACAGTGATGTGGATGTGTGCAGGGGTGGGGGGCACTGGGGGCAGGGAGAGACTCGCACTGCTTGTCATAGTAGCTAGTGTCATATTTTTCCAATCCTCTGGAGATATTGGCTTGTTCATTTTCTTCCCCCCCACTGTCACTATTGCCCTGCAGTTCTGTAGAAGAAGTACATACAGTGTGCTATCTGCATTGAATTATCAAATGAACTATTTTAGGAAAGATGAGTCATATGGGATGAGTTAAAAACAAAAAAAGATATAGCTGATATCAGAACAATGGCTGTGGTTTTCAAAAGAGTTAGATGACTCATTCCCTTAGGCAATCTTTTAAAAATCCCAAACATGTATATGTCCTATAACTCAATTTCTGTTGCTTCAAATCTACTGTATTGCCTTATCTTTTATAGTGATTTCTCTCTATTTTAAAATGCTTGAATGAAAATATCTTGTATGGTCAACAACTTTATCTTTAAAAAAGGAATGTATCTGTTCTAAAATTTTTGCTTGACTATCTACACAAAAATCTAGTTCAAACGAGTTTGCCCAACCATGTTAGATCACCACTACTGAAGTTAGATTAATGAACATAATTTATACTGAGCTTTAAGTTCTATAGAGTCTCATGTTCCTTTTGTGAAAAAAAAAGATGTCCTGCTGAAGTTATTGGGACATACGCATAAAACTACTCATGTGCCTAAGTGTTTGCAGGTCTGGGACCTTTCTGTTTGTTTTATTAAAATTAGAAAACACACATTCCGTTGTGTGTGCCCTTGTCCGAGTAGGCAGATGCCCTTTCAATATGACCTGATGAAGTCCAGCACTGGCAATTTTAAAATCAGGACTGGATGTTTTTCTACAAGATATGTTCTAGTTCAAACAGGAATTAAGTCAGAGAAGTTCTATGTCCTATGTTATGCAGGATGTCAGACTACATGATCCCAGTGGTCTCTGGCATTATAATCTATGAAATGATAGAAGTTTCTTAAGTAACTTTTCACGTTTACTTCATCTGCATATATGTCTGTTTTTTGTGTTGCCTTCCTCTCCTCTCACTGGTCAAAATTGCCAAAAATAGCCAATAAGACAAGCCTGTGTAGATTATTGTATCCAAAATGGATTTTTCATAATGACCGAGGAAAAGATCTTCACAATTTTGAGGATAAGATATGAAATATTGAAGATGCAGAGGTAAGGAAAATCAATTGGAAAAATAAAGTAGAGCTTCTTTTAAAACAGTTTCACCTTGCTTCAAAAATGAGAAACTAAATCTCTGTTCATGCAAACATTGATGCACATGATTAAGGTTAAGCATGACTACTCATCTGCTGCACCCTGCATAAGTGCAGGCAGGATCTGGGTGTAATTCCCAGGCTCTCTCAAGCCACTTCTGTTTTCATAACAGAATATGGAAGAAAAATGAATTGCTAAACTAAGTGACTCAGAACACACCACAATTTCAGGGCATTAATATATTAATCAAAATTTCATCAAAACGCCTTGTGTCATGTCCCATCATCTCCCAAACAAGAAAGCATTAATCTGTAAAGATCAACATCCCTGTTGCACTGAAGCACATCTCTTAAATCTTATGAGACATCTAGTCAACAGCATTTCCCCACCACTTCACCTAAAGTACTCTTCTTCCCTTATTTCTGCTAGAGTATGACTTGCACAAATGTTTTCCTGACATCCATGTCAAAGACTAGTATTTCTGAGCCTTCTTGAGAGAAATGAAAACTTAAAAAAAAAAAAATACTTCTCAAATGCTGTCACTGATTATGTTCTCCTCCAGCTGATCATTGGTGCTATAAAGTGCACACACTCTGGGTAGGCTAGACCTCAAAAGGATCAACAGGCCAGATGACCTTAACTATAGACTTTGAATAACACTGTGCTTTGACATGTCTCTCCTGGCTGAAGATCAATGGAGACATATTAGCTGGCTTATTGGTGGGGACTGTCACTATTCTCAGGTACACAAGCTTGCTTTTCTTCTCTCACAGTGTACATCGGGGCTTAACTTCACTGACGTGCACAATTACAGCTGTGTAACAGAGAGGAGAATAAGGCGATGTCTCTTTTGCATTTCATCTGCATCTCGGTCTATTTGCTATCTTTGCTAAAGGAGGCAATCAACCAGGAACCAAATCAAAACGGGATGGAAGAAATTGTGATATTTGATAGAATATATTTTCCCACCACCCTTGAAAATAAAAATGGTATCTCTGAAGAGTAAGCAGAATTTCAAAACACTGAATTGACAATGTAAGGGAAACTTAATTAGCCACACAAAAGTATTAGTGTTGTCAGTTTAGCAATGCACCTAAGTTAATATACCCTAAGGGTTTAAATTTCAGAAATGCTGATTTGAACTCCCACTGAGAACTCCCACTGAGATCAGTGTGACCTGCAGATACTCAATACCTCTATTCCCATTGTGTTGGGCCTACAATTGTTAAGCAATGCCTGTGGGCCAAAATACAGCCAAGTCCATTAACAAAAATCACTATAAAAACATTTAAAAAAATAAAGTGAATCAAATTCTATTCTCAGTCCCAAAGGGGCATCTCCCATGAAT
The DNA here is from genome assembly GCA_007922175.1 of Pelusios castaneus. Taxonomy (NCBI): domain Eukaryota; kingdom Metazoa; phylum Chordata; order Testudines; family Pelomedusidae; genus Pelusios; species Pelusios castaneus. Next base: position 237,959 of record ML685836.1, read on the forward strand.
TAACAACCCATGGCACAAAGCAGAACGTGACTAAGATCAACCTTTCACTATACTCAGTGCTGCTAGGCGATAAAGAACTGCAATGGTGCATAGGAAAATTGAAGACCTTTTTGTCTCCCATGTAGTTTCTCTGAAAGGCTTGTCCAGTGATTCTTACTCAGCTAGTTGAGAAAGGTATCCTATGCCATTTCTACCCCAATAGAAACCTGGTTTCTGCATTTTTAAAATAGGATTCCTGCAGTTGAGGAAAGGAATCCCATTCATCGGTAGGAATCTCCATCATCATATGATTACGGAGCCAGTAATAAGCCTGAATTTTGCACCATGGCTACACAGGCTCAGTGCCTATCATGTTAGCTGTGCCACTGGCAATGTGCTGTAAACCAGACTGCTCTGATACCTACTGCAGCAACAAAGACAAAATCCTAATGAACAGCTACTACAATCATTACGGCACACACTTCAAAGGAAGTACTGCGAATATTCAGTTATCCTGGAGTCAATGAAATAAAACTGCTCTGTCTTGTAGTTCTCAGTGGGGAGAAAAAGCCCAGAAGTTGAGGAGCAGCTGTGTCGAAGCTTCAGTTCTGTTTTCAATTTTCACACCCTCTCTCAGCAGCTGTACACCAGTTTCCTGGTAAAAGGTAAGGTAATAGAACAGCAGGTGAAGGGGAGATTAAAGATGGGAAACCAGAGAATCAACCACAACAACAATGACATTATTATGTGTGTAATAGAGGTCCTTCTGTGACAGTTATTGTGTCATTTTGATGTACAAAACTAAACCCTCTGGGGCTTTTTGTCACAGAAAGAAAATGGTTGAATTTAAGGAAAAGATGGAATCCTGCATAGTTCAAGGCATCAGTGATGAAATCACCAATTCAAATCCTGCCCAGCCCAGGTCACAGTTAGCAGAAACTGTCTGGTATTTGGGGGCTTACGTGAAAAGAGTTTTGTGGCCTCTGGCCAGTTCCCAATTGACGGAGCATATGAGACAAAGTCACTACCCCACTTAAGCAGAAGCCTAGGAACTGACTGGTTACAGAAACAGAACTAACCTCACATTGCTATAGATGGTCTCTTCAGGTAAGGGTGAGGCACATTGGCAGAGTAGCAAAGTAGAGGTTCGCTCCTCTATCCAGTAAAAAATCCAAGCCAAAACCACCAACCAAACAAAAAACTTTGGCTTCCAAGGCTGCTAATCCGCCAACTTTCACAAACATTGAATTCTCTTAAGGACCAATCAGCCTCACCTCAATCCCTGGAAAAATCATGGAGCAGGTCCTCAAAGAATCCACTCTGAAATACTTGGAAGAAAACAGAGTGATCAGGAACAGTCAGCATCGATTCACCAAGGGTAAAAATGTGCCTGACCAACCTGATTGCCTTCTATAATGAGATGACTGGATTCATGGATGCAGGAACAGCCATCAACATGATATACCTCGACTTTAGCAAAGCTTCTGATAGTGTTTCCAACAGCATTCTTGTCGGCAAGTTAAGGAAGCATGGGTTGGATGAGTGGACTGTAAGGTGGATAGAAAACTGGCTAGATCATCAGGCTCAGTGGGTAGGAATCAATGGCTCAATGTCTAGTTGTCAACCAGTAATGAGTGGAGTGCCCCACAGGTCGGTCCTGGGGCTGGTTCTGTTCAATATCTTCATTAATGATCTGGATGATGGGATAGATTGCACGCTAAGTAAGTTCATAGATGACAACAAGCTGGGGGGAATGGTAGACACGCTGGAAGGAAGAGAAAGGATTCAGGGAGCCCTAGACAAATTGGAGCATTGGGCCAAAAGAAATCTCATGAGGTTCAACAAGGACAAGTGCAAAGTCCTGCACTTAGGACAGAAAAATCCCACATACTGCTACAGGCTGGGGACCGATCGGCGAAGTAGCAGCGCTGTAGAAAAGGTCCTGGGGGTTATAGTGAATGGGAAGCTGGATATGAGTCAACAGTGTACTCTTGTTGCGAAAAAGGTCAATGGCATATTGGGCTGCATCAGTAGGATTGTTGCCAGCAGATTGAGAGATGTGATTATTCCCCTCTATTCAGCACTGGTGAGGCCACAGCTGGAATACTGTGTCCAGTTTTGGGCTCCCCACTACAGAAAGGATGAGGACAAATTAGAAAGGGTCCAGCGGAGGGCAACGAAAATGATTAGGGGGCTGGGGCACATGACTTATGAGGAGAGACTGAAGGAACTAGGCTTATTTAGTCTACAGAAGAGAAGACTGAGGGGAGATTTGATAGCAACCTTCAACTACTTGAAGGGGTGCTCCAAAGAGGAGGGAGCTAGGCTGTTCTCAGTAGTAACAGAGGACAGAACAAGGAGCAATGATTTCAAGTTGCGGCTGGGGAGGTTGAGTTTGGATATTAGGAAAAACTTGCTCACTAGGAGGGTGGTGAAGCATTGGAATGGGTTACCTAGGGAGGTGGTGGAATCTCCGTCTTTGGAGATATTTAAGGTCCGTTAGAGAAAACCCTGGCTGGGATGATTTAGTGGGAGTGGTCCTGCTTTTAGCAGAGGGTTGGACTAGATGATCTCATGAGGTCCCTTCCAGCCCTATGATTCTATGGTTCTATTATTCTATGAAACAGAACAAAATGCCTGAATATGAGGTCAGCATCTGAGAGCATGCCTCAGCCAGTATAAAAGTCATCAACTCCACCGGAGTGATAGCTATTTACACCAGTAATGTATCTCCCCCGGCTGAGTTGGGTGCTCATCTGAACGCCTGGTGTTGCACTCACCACCACCACCCAGAAGTCCAGGAAATCTGAGTGACAGCTCCATTTCAGTGCCATCAGTGAGGGTTTCTTGAGTGCCTTTCGTGTGCTTAACGTTTAACAAAATAGAGAAGATAAGGCTCCTAACCCAAGAAGTTTACCTTGTAAACTGAACAGACTACACTGTTTGGACACGTGATTAGCAGAATATCTTTTGGTGCCAAAATGGTGTGGCTATTTCACTGATTTACATCCTCTTCCTTCTTTGGTGGATTTCCTATGAGAGGCTTACTGGAATTTTCTCTTTTGTTAAAAAGGAATTTGAATGAGAAAATAATGGAACATTTCCGGTCTAAAGGGGAAAGAAAATCAGAAATGACTGGAGTGGGAGATGAAAGCACTATGAAGGTAAGTTCTGAGTGCAAAGTAGAACACAGGACCAGGAAAACTGCCAGATTCATTCAGCTATTAAAATCTGTTGGAAGGTGTGTCAGCCCCTCCCTCTGAAGGACAATGAGAAATCTTTGCTGAAAGGTTTCTCTTTCTTTGAAAATTTCAGCTCTTTGAAAGTCTGCCCTTCATTTCTCTTGTGACACATTAAAATGTGTCATTCGGTCACAGTGGTTTTAGACAGTGCTGTTATACACATGCCTAATGGAACCTGCCGTGATGCATTTTGACATGACATGTCACCCAGAAAATTTGATAAAAATGTTTGCTCTTGCTTGCAGTTCCTTGGGAGAGAGGATGCAGAAAATACGGGCTCTGTAATTGATGGAAAGATCTGAAATGAATATTAGCAGAGCATTAGCATGATGGTTATAATTCGTAGAAAGAATTACTAGAGAAAGATAGGTATTTTTCCAGTAATGAGTGGAAGAAATTAGCCAGTTGGATTCAAGAGCTGACATATTTCAGAAATGTCTTGGCTCTAAAAATATTCTTTTAGGGTTTGTGTAAAGAACTCAAATTACATATAGATATTACCAGAAGAGCCATTATGCACATCTTCACAGGACTGGAGTAAGATTTTATTTGATGGAAGTATTTATATCAGCTGGTACTTATTATTTGTACTTCAACATTTGCCTGTAAAGCTGAACGTAAACAGGCTTTTTATGGGGGTGGGGAGAGGGAAAGTGGAAAAAGCAGAGAGAAGTGCCAGCTACCTACGTCGCTGCCTCTTCATCCATGACCAGTTCTTTTTTTGTTAAAAAAAAATAATAGTAAAAATAAAAAGGTGCTGATACTCAGCCAGGGACCTGGGGTCGCTGGTGGTGGCATCAAGAGCTGGGGCTGCATCACTGTGAAAAAAAGGTGCCAGTACTCAGTACCCCTGAGTACCATCACAAAAAAAGCCCTGCCCATGACCTATCGAAACAGTTGCCCTCTCATGACAACACAGCTAATGGAGTACAGGGCAAAGAATGAGAGAGCCAGAGCTAAGAGGTCCTTGATCAAGGGGATGCAGCTGAAGAATGAGGTCCTAAAAGGGCTCAGATATATTGGAGTCTGACCATCTACAAGATATGCTGCAGAACTCTCCTTTTTATGACGTGTTTTCCTCATAAGACAAATGATTTGGACTCCTGCATACAAAAACCCTGTTAGTCTTTAAAAGTGCCACAGGACTCCTTGTTTGTTTCACATTAATGTTATCCTTCATACAATGTATTAAGCTCTTTGTTTCTGTAACCTGGCCTCAAAAGGAATTGGTGGTGGTTAAAGGCCAGAATCTGTGTGCACCAGAATCTGGGCCCTGCCACTTGAAATGGACTCCTGAAATTTCTTTTAGATAATAATGTACCAGCAGCAGCAATCAGCTGTAAGAAGGGATGTCAGTGCATTAATAGCTGGGGCTAGGGATGGACTCTGTGGAGTGGGGGAAGTACACTCAGTGCTTTTTTTCTGCCGGAACGCACCGGAACGGCGTTCCGGCACCTTTTTTTCCTTCTCCCACCCACCGGCCGCCTCGACTTCCCGGCCCAGAGCCGACCCCGCTCCGCTCTGCCGACAGCGTAGGCCTCCTGGCACGGGGCCAGAATCAGGCTCCGTTGCCGGGGTCTGTCTGCCCTGCCGGGGCCGCGTTCGGTCCCCGCCGGTGCTCCCTCCCAGCTGTGCAGGTTGGGCCGGGCTGGGGAGATTTAAATCTCCCGCCCTGAGCATGCGCAGTTACAGCGTGCTCAGGGCGGGAGCGGACTGGCCAGCAAGCAGCTCTGCCGGCCGTCCCTGTGGTTCCCAGCCTCCGGCCAGGTAAGGGGGCTGGAGGGAGGCCTAGAGAGGGGTGGGGGTGGGGACAAGGAGACGGGCTGGGTTGTGGGGTGGGGGTGGGGACAAGGAGACGGGCCGGGTTAGAGGGGTGGGGGTGGGGACAAGGAGGGACCCCCGCGCAGGCCAGCAGCCCCCACCGCCCCCTCCAGACCCCCGGGGCTGCTTCCTTTCTCTTCTTTCTCTTCCTCTTCCTTTCCTTCCTTTCCTTTTTTTCCCCTCTTCTTTGTCTTCCTCTTCCCTGCCTTCCTTTCTCTTCCTCTTCCTTTCCTTCCTTTCTCTTCTTTCTTCCTTTCCTTTTTTTCTTTTTCTCTTCTTTGTCTTCCTCTTCCCTGCCTTCCTTTCTTTCTCTTCTTTGTCTTCCTTCCTTCCTGCTCTTTCTGTCTTTGCTTCCTTCCTTTCTTTCTTTTTTTCTTTGTCTCCTCCTTCCTTCTCTTTTTTCTTTCTCTCCCTTCTTTTTTAAAACTTTTTAAAAATTAATTTTAAATAAAAACCTTTCTTAAAATTAGATTTCAATTCCAAATTCATTCCAATTAAATTAATTAAACACAATTAATTAATTAATTCTATTTACAATCACTTTATCTTCAATTAATGCCTATAATTTCTGTCTTGTGAGTTTTCCCCAAAAATTTATTCTGAAAAAGTTTTTCACACGGCTTGAAAATTTTGCACACAAGCCACCAAACCTAGAGGGAACATTGGCTACTAGTTGCGTACACAACAGCAGGCCAGCAGGCTAACATCGGTCAGTCTCACACTCTGGGCCTGGGCGGAGCCCACAGCACCAACAAAAAGTGTGTGGATGCATTACTGCCTGCCACCCAGTACCCAGAAACACAGGCCAGCAGCAGACGTGATAGCTACGCATTCACGTTTTTTTCTAATTATAATACGGCCCCCCAACAGTCTGAGGGACCGTGAACTGGCCCCCTATTTAAAAAGTGTGAGGACCCCTGCTGTAAGACCTCACAGGTTGTCTTTCAGTATATTAGCGGCCTGCATAGTTAATAAAACTTAACAGTTTTTACCTTGTATTTTTATTTCTTTGATATATTCAAAAATTTACTGTTTACTGCACTATTTTCAGTGTTATTTCTTTATGACACGACGGACATCAATAGGAGTTCCGGTACCTTTTTTTTTAGAAAAAAAGCACTGAGTACACTTGACTTTTCTGAAATGGCCAGAGTGTCTGCAATGAGCTGGTTGCCCCCATCTCCACACACTGTACAAAATTATACAGAAGTATTATATAGTTTCTTTTGCCAGGATTTGCATCATGGTAGTTCCCATATACGATAGGGTACCATTTGCATTCTTTGTTTAATATGGCACTTTTAAAGACTAACAGATTTATTAATTGCATGAGCTTTTGTGGGAGAAAATCCCACTTTGTCAGACGCTTTGACGCTTTCAAAGCATCTGACGAAGTGGGATTTTCTCCCACGAAAGCTCATGCGATTAATAAATCTGTTAGTCTTTAAAAGTGCCACAAGACTCTGTTGTCTTTCTACAATAGACTAACACGGCTACCCCTTTGGAATTTGTTTAATATGTGATTGTAAAAAGTATAATCTGTCATTTACAGAGCACAATAAATTCACGTTGTTTTTCAGATGAAAACATGTTCCTTTTCCCAAGGAGATTACAGTTTAAGGACTACATCCTGAAATCTGAAATGAGACTCAGTGATATTTGGGGAAAAATAAGTTCAGCTCTTTTTACTGTTCACTTTGTGAATGAAGCACAGGACACAAATTCCACTTGTCACACCACCATCCTTGGACTCCAGTAAACATTTCAGACATTATGGTGCCATCTGAGTAACGTTTCCACCTACTCCCACATGTACCCACAGAACAAATGGTTACCCACTGTGCACTCTAACAGTGCTCAGTCATGTTGCACTGACAGAGCAGAGCATGCCAGAAGGAACCTACGGAGCCTCTTTTGATGAACTCAAGGAGTTAAATGAAGTCAGCCATGCCAATCTGGAAGTTTACTAAACCAAGTAACTGGCCAGCTCCCCACGGCTCTGTGTTTTTTCATCTGCCCAGTCAAAAGAAAAGAGAGAATAGGAATAAAAGAGCCACAAGACAACAAACGATTGTTATTACCATAGCTTTTGAGAGTCACTGAGAAGTTACTGGGATCCAACATCATGCTTGCCACAAATCAAAATGATGAGAATTGAAATGGTCATAAATATATTTTAGGGGGCAAAGAGGGGAAACCATTTTTGGAAACAGAATTGTTCCTCCATTAAGGGGTCAGTATCACAAAGGAAACTCATCTCTTCCTTTCCACATATTTGGTAGATAAGGTAGGCCAGGTTGATGCATTTCTAAACTAAAATGACATTCACAACAGCTAAAATTTACAGACACCGTTCACCAGATATTGAATTCATTTTTTCTTCACATAATATATTGTCCCATCACTTGCTGCATAATGAAGGCTCCTTACTAGACTAATTATAAAGCGGTATGTAGATTGTAATGAAAGTTTTAAACAAACCCTGTACTCCTCTAAGGGGAAGTACATTTTCACCTTGCCTGAACTGTTCACAGCCCCTGTTAATAAAATGAGTGGGAAATTAAAGTCTAGACTCAAAGAGATTTTTATTAAGCTAACTCATGTGAAACCAATTTTGGCTCTGTTGGGCTGCTTAGCTCTTGGACACTGGGTTACAACACAAATAAGATAAATAACCCTGGATGCCTAGCTGCTTTGTTTCTACAGTTTCCTGCAAGCATCAGGAAAATTGTGTAAACAGCAACACAGTCATTGGCCCAATTTTTCAAAAGCACATATCGTAGAGATCGACATGCCTTTTGCACTTCCTTCAGGTGAGTGCAAACACACATATGCTAGAGATCGACATGCCTTTTGCACTTCCTTCAGGTGAGTGCAAACACACATATCACTCTGTGTATGCAATTGTTACTGGAAAGCCCAATGAAAAATAGAGCTACGACCTGTGTTTCTGAAATAAACTTGTTTTCTTTGTACATGCCTTGCTGTTATAGAAAAGAATGTAGTAAGTTTTTCCTTTTCATATACATTTATTTATTACTTAGTGGTCCAAGATACCTATGGTTTTCTATTTTTTCATTAAAGTCAAACTCAGGTGTCTACTGTTTTCACTGATGTTTTGAAATGTTCCTCAGTAGAGAAGTGTTCTCTATTCAAATGCCCAATGACTTGCATGAAAATGGCATATACACACTTTAGATCTCCAGAATTGGATTCGAATAATAGCTCCCTGTGCCCCCATCATGCTTTTGGTAAGCATCACCCTTCTTAGGATGGTGGTGGCTGGGGTTAGCCCACACAAGAACAGTCTGTCGGGCTGGTGAAGAAGCCACTAGCACTCCTCTTTGGGCAGTCGGTGGCTTCTTGAGTCTCCTGCCTATTGCTATTGTGCCCTCTCTCTATGAGAGTGTTCAGATTCATCCAGAGAATGAAGGGCTCAGCTCCCTCCCACAATGGAGCAAAGTAGCATGTGGGTGCTCCTAATAATGGGTTGATGGTAGCAAGGGACCTTTCACACAGTCTTTTGTGGGAATGAGGTTGGCAGGGATCCCGCAGAGCAGCGGGTTTTAAAGTTAACAATCCATTTTGGTGCATGGGGCAAGTGAGTTCTTGTTTCAGGATATCAGGACATACCACTGTATCAGTTACACTAGGGTTCCTTAGCATCCATAAGGGCTAAAAACAGTTCTCTTTTAAATAAAAGCTTTGAGTCATATGACTGTAAGAGCTAGGGTTCCAGGCCTGGGTCTATAGTAGCTATGCCTTTATCTGGCTCCAGTGATGGTTTATTTACTTAGTTATTTAAATGTAAATCTCACACTCTACACCAGGCAAAACTCACAGTGTTCAATGGAAATTTGCCTGAATAAGTTATTATGGATCAATTCCTTAAAATGGATACTATATGGTCCCTTTAAGATCTAAAATTCAGTGTAAGCTTTTAATTAAACCTAACATCAGTTGTTATATATTATTTAAAGAAGAATCAGTGGAAATAGGCCTATTTTCACTCAGGGAAAAGCAAAGAGTAGACAAACCATAGAAAAAGTAAAGTGTAAATGAGATTTTTACTGTTATTTACATTCTACTTGTCTAGAATGTTATCAGTAACACAACCAGTAACACAGCTGGTTTTTAAAAAGTGTAGGAATTTTGACCTGACAGTGTGATTACCATTTAAAACCATAACTGTCTATCCACTCTGCTGCTGCTGCTTCTGAATGGAGGATACTTCTTTTTGTGACACATCTAGTAAAAGAAAATAACATCAGAGGTACTTGTATAGCCTCCAGCACTATATCTCAGTGCCTCACAATCTTTAGTGCATTTATCATCACAACAGCCCTGTAAAGTAGGGCAGTGCTATTTTTCCTGTTACAAAGGGGGCAGAGGCACATGGACACTCTGGGTATGCCTACGCTGCATTTTCAACCCACGACAATGCGGCTCAAAGCCCAGTCAACAGACTTGGGCTCACATTATGGCGCTAAACATAGCCATGTGGATGTTGTGGCTTGGGTTCTGAGGCATGGTTTTAGAGCCTGAACTTGCTCCAGCCTGAGCCCAAACATCTACACGGATGTTCTTGAGCTGTAGCATGAACCCAAGTCTGTTGACCTGGTCTCTGAGCCTCACTAACACAAATCTGAAAATGTATTGTTGACACACTCAGTGACATAACCACCAGAGTCATGCGGCATGTTGGTGATGAAGTGAACTGAGCCCCACTCTTACAAATCCTAGGTTAATGTCTTGAGCGCTGGACCACCCTTCCTCTGTCTATAATAAGTAATATTCTTCTAAACTGTGGATTGTCTTGGGTGGGGACAAGATTTGACACAAAACACTGAAAATAATGTTAACTGGGAGGGAGTGACGTTAGCAAAGGTAGGGAATGCTCAGCTGACCTGCAAGTTTGCTTGCATCTTATTCCCCGGGATTCCACCTTTTGTTTCAGAATACTAGCCATGGTGGCCACAACGCTCACGTCCCTTGATGAGTCTTGACAAGACAATTCTAGCTGTTAGTTTACCTCAAATGGGATTACACTGCTTCATTAGAAGCCGTTACAGATAGTGGTTTACTATATGGCTGCTCCCTCCTCCTCCTGCTGTGATTTATTTAAAGCCTGTTGCTGCTATAGACTGAGCATGGGTGGTTTCTCAAAAAAAGAATCCATCTGTAATTGATTCTGTGGAAATGCAGCTGGATGCCAGGGCTGAAAAACGTAAACACAGGTTGGGTAGCATTTGAGACAGCACAAGAATATAGGCAGCCTGTAAGAATTCAGAACTGCTGATATTAAGAGCATCGGAGAAGAAGCCATCTACAATGTACAGCAAGTTTACTGGACTTGCAAAACCTAGGAACTAGGCAGGTTAAATATTCTTGAGTACTATTTGCATGTACATGGGTATAGAAACAGCTGTAACAAGAACTACCCAAGAGGCTTTTAAATAAAAAACGTGCCCATTAGTGTTCATCCAACATCCATCTCCCTTGAATACAAGAGAAGACACCCTCCTCAATCAGTGGGTGCAGAATCATTATAGTTCTGAGCCTGCAGTAGGTCCCCAGCCCTATCACAAATTCTTCACATCTCAGGGACCAGCTACAGAGCTTTAGCTCACATTGCACAAGGGCTGCACGCTCTCCAGTCTGTTCCGCATGCTGGTTCTGCTGCTAGGGGCACCTCTGTCACTACAGAGGAGGGGACAAGATTCGCCTCTTCTTGTAGTTTTAGTAATTGTCTATCAAGACCAGACAACTTCTAGGCTGGAAAGTTTGAAATTTTAGAAAAATCAACCCCTGCCACCCCCCACATTGGTTTCCCAGAGCTGAAGAAAAAAAACAAGAAACAGAGACTCTGCAGAATTGAGCAAATAATGGAAATTACCACTGATGTCCCGTTTTTTACTGAAAATGTATATAGAATTACTGACTCTACGTGACTACTAACCAATATTTCTGGACTGTGACAAAAAACAATAGGTGGGCAAGGAGATCTCTAAGTTTGATTATGAAGTGAAAAACCTGGGCAGTTATGAAGCAAAAAATGATATTCTAAGTAAGAATTATCCTTTACAGACCAAGGTACAAATCCTGTAATCAAAGTCCCACAATGAACCTATTGACTTGTGGAGCACCACCTATCCCAGCACCTGAACAGATCTCACTGAAGCCTGAGACACAAAGCTAAGTGTCTTTAAGGCCTGGATCCTTCTGAGACTTAAACACATCTTTAACTTTAAACATGTCCATGGTTCTATTGGCTTCACTGGGGTTGGTCACAAACTTAAAATTAACCAAGCACATGTGAGCTTAGAGGTTTGGGATGCAAAAGAGATTTTCTCAAGTTCAGGTCTCCACTGAGGTACTTTATCCTGCCAAGTTTTGTGTGCTCCTGGATGGATTGAAGTGTTTCTTTTTGAATTACAATAATGCAAGAAAATTCCAGAACTCAAATCTTCCTGAGTTACAGAAAAATTAACGTGGTTCTGATGATCACCTTGCAAAAAATTCAGGTTTGAGGCTCACTGGTAAATCAGTGAAGAAGAAGCTTGCCTTACTTATACCTATGTTATACCTGGTCCCATGCCTGCAAAGATTTATACACATCAGTAACGTTACATGTGAGTAATCCTAGGAAAGCCAATACAGTTTTTGCAAGATCTGGCTCCTCTTGTGTGGATGAACAGAGAACTTAATTCTTTGTTGCTGTCAATCTGGCATTGTTCGTGAGGATGCCCTCAGGAAACAAATGGTAAAAGAATATTTTTCCATAACACATTTATAAAACTCAAATAAAATCCTTACTACAATAATTAACAACTGAATGGCACATTCCTATGTATTAGAACAAAGGATTAATGTTTTTCACCATAAAATGCCATCACCTGTGCTGGACTGAATCTCATTGCCTGAGGTAATTTCCAGGCTATATGCTACTTTCAGCTTCTCTCCTATGATCCTATTTTTTCATACTTTCTCAAACAAGAGAAGAATGTCCTTGAAATGAACAATTGTCTTATTTTAAGTATAAGAGAGTGGATGAACCATGCTCCAGGGCATTAACAGAGACCTGGGGACGAATACAATATTTTTCAGCTACTTTCTACCACTATATTTTTCCAAATCTGTTTTTAAACAAGAAATATGAACTGTAGACTTACAGCACAAAGATGATGATAAAATAAAATATTGTCTGGCAATATAAAAAAGCCAATGTTGTTATAATTCTGGAAAGAATTCATAAACAGCTAGGCATTGAGCATTTCTTTTAGAGGAACATATTGCTCTGATGGAGTTCTCTCGCCACAATGGCACCTCCTGCTGGCCATCCTAGGGATTAGCTCTGCCAGCCAGCACATCATCTCTTCATGGTGGCTTTCCCACTGTCTTCTCTGCCTGCAGATAGACTTCAGTCCAGGAACCGCAGTGTCCTCCTCATGACCTAACCCTCCAGCCAGGTCACTGTCTTCACTTCCCCCCTCACGAGTTCAGTCCATTATTCCAATCACTTCCCCAGTGGCTAATGGTGAGGGTGGGGGAGAACCAGGAACCTACCCCTTACTCTGAGTCCCAACCTAGAGACCCTGTAGATAGCAACCTTGTACTGCATTTCTAACTTCTCTCAATGCTGCTTCAGTTTTCTGGGTCACTTCACCATGGCCCCAGCACCTTCTTCACCCTTTCCTTAGGGCTTTCAGCTACCCTGTCCCAGAAGCCAGGTAGGAATTCCCTCTTGCTTCCTTGGTCCCTGCCAACAGCTATTTTGTCCAAGGTGCTACAGTTTCTTCAACCTGCTAAGAATACAATCTTCATTCCTTGGGATCAACTGACCATGTTTTGCCCTGCAGCTCCTCTTATATGGGCCTGTGGGGCCCAAATTGGTTGCTCCCTTCAGTTATTCTCTAATTGGCTGTGCCCCATGCAGCTTCTCTAGGCTATCTGGAGGACTCACCTCCACTGCTCCTTTCTGGAGCAGGGCATGGTAGGCTCATGAGGCCTCCATTGACCCCTTCTACTCCAGTGTGGGATGGGCACCCCATTACAGTTGTCCACAGAAAGACAACAAGGAGTGGTCTGAAAACAGCATCAGGAAAGTGAAGCTAACAATAAAAAGAATATAAGCACAGCTATACTGGATCAGACCAATGGTCAATCTAGCCCAGTATCCTGTTTTTTTGACAGTGGCTAGTGCCTGATGCTTTAGAGGGAATGAACAGGGCAAGGCAATTAGTGAGTGACCCATCACCTTTTACCCAGTCCTAGCTTCTGACAGTCAGAGATTTAGGGATTGTATCTCTGACCATGCTGGCTGGTGGACAGATCTTCCATGAATTTATCAAATTATTTTTGCACCACAGGATACTTTTGGTCTTTACCACATCCTCTGGCAACAAATTCCATAGCTTGACTGTGCATTGTGTGAAATAGTACCACTTTTTCTTTGTAGTAATTTTAATGGCTATTAATTTCCTTGGGTGATCCCTGCATTATGCGAGAGGAAATAATACTGCCCCATTTACTTTCTCCACACTAATGCTTTTATAGACCTTGATCATATACCACCTTAGTCATCTCTTTTCTAAGATGAACAGTCACAATTTTTTAAATCTCTACTCTTATGAAACCTGTTTCATACTCCTACTCATTTTTGTAGCCCTTCTCTGTACTTTTTCCAATTGTAAGATAGCTTTTTTTTCTTAAATGAGGTGATAAGAACTGCATGCAGCATTCAAGATGTGGGCATTACACAGATTTATATAATGACATTAGGATGTTTTTGGTTTTATTATTTATCCCTGTCCTAATGATTCCTAACATTTTATTAACTTTTTTGAATGATGCACATTGAGTAGATGTTTTCAGAAAACTATCCACGACTCCAAAACCTCTTTCTTGAATGGTAACAGCTCATTTAGAACTCATCATTTTGTATATATGGTTGGAATTACTTTTTCCAATGCACATTACTTTGCATTTATCAACACTGTTTTTCATCTACCATTTAGTTGCCTAGTCACCTAGTTCTCTGAGATCCCTTTATAACTCTTTGCAACCAGCTTTACTTTCCTGAGTAATTTAGTATCATTTGCAAATTTTGCAATCTCACTGTTTACTACCTTTTCCATAAAATTTATGAATATGCTAAACAGCACTGGTCCAGTATTGGTCTTTGGGAGATCCTTCTATTTACCTCTTTCCATTGTGAAAATTGACCATTTATTCCTACCCCTTGTTTTCTGTCTTTTAACCAGTTATTGATCCATGGGAGGAGCTTCCCTCTTTTCACACAACTGCTTACTTTGCTTAAGAGCTTTTGATGTGGGACTTTGCCATAGGCTTTCTGAAAGGCCAACTACACAATATCAACTGGCTCACTGTCCACATGCTTAATAATCCCTTCAAAGTATTCTAATAGATTGGTGAAGCATGATTTCATTTATAAAAGCCATGTTGATTCTTCCCTAACAAATGGTGTTCATCGATGTGTCTGATATTTCTATTCTTTACTATAGGGCCAATCAATTTGCCTGGTACTTCAGTTAAGCGTACTGGCCTGCCTCACAGGGAACATGTGTGTTTGCTGGTTTGCTACAGTTTGTAAAGGCAAGTGATTGGGGATAAACTGGGGCCTGGGGGGTGTTGGTGGACAGATGCTCTGAATCTTGTACTTCTTACCTTGGGAATTGAGAAGAGGGGGACCACAGCTGGAAAAAAAGGAAAGTCTCCCTAACCCCCTCTTCTTGAATAGCAGTAGTGGTGGTGGTGGTGACAGGGAGCAGCAGGGCATCTTTTCCTCTCTATCCCCTTGTGCAGTGTTTGGAGGTTTAGGCTGAGCCAGAGAGAGAACAGGGTAGGGATCTGCTTTATCTTGTCCTCTAGGGAAGAAACCCTTTTGAAAGTGTCCTATAAAATTTAGTAATAAAAATCATTTTAAAATCATGTTTAACCTTCTATAGAGTTCAAGGAATTTCCATATTGGCTTTAATATCCCGCTCTAGAGACCTGTAGAATCATTTTTAAAAACTTAGAAAAAGGCTAGCATTTTCCATTGATTCTGTAGAGTTTTATGGAGCAACTTCTAAAGAATCCAGTTGAATTTATCCCTATAAAAGTTTACAGGACTTTTCCAAAGGACTGGTGCTCTAAAAAAGCTACCAGGCTTTCTCTTCACAATTCCTCCCCTTAGGCATGAAGGAGCTACATGGGAGGATGGGAGAAAGCAGGATGTTTGTGGAAGGAAAGGGAGAGAAACCTTTTGAGTCTCTTTCCCAGAAAGTAAGGCCATCACAGGTTTTGAATCCTATTAAGAAAATATTGCAATACAATAACAGGTCACTCAATATTTGTGCCTCCACCTGAATGAGAGTCCAAAAATGGTGTGAACCCAAGTTTGTGGTCTACTACAGAAACACGTCTCCATAGACCATATTGGATAGCCAAAACTTTTATTTCAACTTCCAAAGTTTGAGGAAGAGGGTGGGGTATAGCTACAGGTGGGCATGTACCTACCTGGTTGGCCAGCAGGCCCACCCACCCCATCTGCCACAGTACTCAGCAGTGGCACAACCTTCACCGCCGCAACCTCAACTGCAACTGGGGACTGTCCAGCAGCGGCACTGTGGACAGATGGGTCGGGGTGGGCTGCTCTCCACCCACAACTCCAGCCCTAGAAGAGGGAGAGGTTTAGATAACACACATTGGGTTCCTACTGTCATTAGTCCAAAATCTTCTGCACGAGAGTCTTCTAGATTGTTCTGGAGGAGTCAGTGCTCTTGTCAACGCAGCAGAGAAAGAAATACTAAACCTATTAAAAGATGGTAGGGTGTTTGAAATCTCTCAAGTTCTGTATTTCCATTTGGTCACCTCTACTTTCCTAGTTAACAACAGGAAGATTTTTTCCCCACATAACAGACTTATGTGAGGTTGTGTCTGGCTCTTGCAACACTCCAGTATTGTTCTCCTGACTAAGTTGGACCCTAAGGGAGGCATCTCACAAGAGACATGAGGTCTCAAGTACACTTTGGTGTCTGTCATCTGGAGGGGCTCAAACAGTTGTCCATGAGTGCTACAGGGAATAGACAGTCTTACTGCTGTGCTGCATGCTTCCCCTTTCCTACAAGCTGAATACATCTCAGCCCTCTCTCTTCATTTTTCTGCCTTTGTGATTTACCCTCATAACTCTATCTCGAGAGACTCTCTGTCCCTTATGCCATGTCTAGACACTTCTATCTTCTGTGAACATTTTTTCATTTTCTTTTTAGTCTATATTTAGACCTTTTGCTTCCTTTTCCATCCCATCTTCCCCTTTCTTCTTCTACCGTTTATTCATATATTTTCTACTCTCTCTGCCTTCCCATTTTTCTCCCTTTCATTAACTTTTGTCCATTAATTTCTTCCTTCCCCTTCTGATGACCAACATACCTGCACAGTTCTTCTCCTCCTACTTCTATTTTAGTCCATTCCCTTCTTCCTGACTGTCCCCCTTACTAGTAGATTTGGGAAATTACAGACTGAAGACACTTTAGGTAAAACACTCTAGGGCTAGACTTTCAAGATAGTTCAACTCCCAATAAGAACAGCAGGAGAGCTGGGTGCTGAGCACTTCTGAGTATCTGGTCACTTCACTTAGAAGAGAAACAAACACGCCTGAAAATGTGGCCCCAGTTTGGGTACAGAGCTCTCTTGAAAATCTGGCCATTTTTACAAATACAGACTACATGGGGTAGGTAGTGAGGGAGAAAAGAACCTTGAAGGATGATTTGAAGTGAGGGGGCTGATTTATACTATTTAGCACCAACAGTAAAGAGTGGCTTCCATCTTCAATACCTTGCAATTTTACTAATTAACCCCTGAAAATGGTAGCAGAAATACATGGACTGCATATGAAATACCGAATACTAGTGTTTAGGGGGTCTAGAGACTGCAGGGGGACCTCATTTAAATAAGAGCTATTTAGGTATCCCTGGATGGGAGGCTCAAAGGGAGAAATGTTTTTAAATTATGACTTGTAGATCAGAGAATTTAATCTTACTGAGAAAATAGTTCTGATAAAAGTGAGTATAAAATAAAGGATTTTCCATTTCTCTTGATTAACCAGCTTTCTCTAGTGGTTCAAAACTGAAGTGTTTGAGGAAAGATGGAGAAAGGAGATGAACTGATTAAGAAAGATAGAAAGGATTTGTTTTTAAGTACTTGTATAGTCCTCATTACCACAGGACTCTGTTGTTTTTTCTGCAATAGACTAACATGGCTACCCCTTTGGAACTCATTACCATAGTATCTGAGCAGCTCCTGTGAAATAGGGAAGTGCTGTTATCACAGTGTTACAGATGAAGGACCAAGGTAGAGAGAAGAGAAATGACTTGCCCAAGGTTATAGGTCTTCAAGTCCTTAACAACTTGACCAGCGGTTCTCAACCTTTTCAGGGTTGCAACACAGCTGGGAGCCTTCCCAGCTGTGTGTGACACCCCCCATCCATGTCTGAGCCTGACCTCCCCCCCAGTCCTGTATCTGCTCCTCCATCACCCAGCAGTCCTGCATCCTAGCCCTACAGCCTATGTCTCCTTCCCCCAGCTCAACCCCACGTCTTCTCCTCAGACTGACCCCGTGTCTCTCCCCTTCTCCCCAGTCCGACCCAGGGTTAACAGAAGTAGGCTGCATGTGTCGCATCCCATGGTTCTCTGCTGCGGCAGCTCAACGGGGGCGGGGCAGGCTTAGCTCATGACACACTCAGCACTGTGCCGCAACACACTTTTGTTTCATGACACAGTGGTCGAGAACCACTGAACTAGACCATCTTTCTCATCTATAGCATGCTGTGACCCATAGCTTACAATGCCACAGCTCAGCTGAACACACTCATCATGCCCTGCCTCTTATTGCTGAGGCAAGAAAATGATCTGTATACTGTCTATAAATCTGTTTGTTTTTAATAGTAGATTAGCAAATAAACTGTTTGTGTTGCCAAAGGAGGAACAAATACTGAATTCAAAGCATGCATTCCATTACTAAAATATAAACTACAAGAGTGAAGCCAGAAGGATCCACTTCCAGGATCTTGAGAAAAATCTTATTTGTTGCTCATATTGTTATGTTTCTAAAAAGATATACAACCAGCCTGCTCCTATCTGAATTTTCATTTTGCCTTCTAAAAACTCAATATTGTCTCTAATTGATAGAATATAATATGGTTAAAACCATACCTTTGGATGGTTGTTATTCTTATTAATTCCCTAGGTTTTAAATATGTGCTAGGGCTGCCTAGAACAAAATGCAAAGACAGTCGCTGCCCCAGAAAGTACGGCTTTTTTGTTGTGGTAATCAGGGGTACTGAGTACTTGCACCTTTTTTGTGATGATATTCAGGGGTACTGAGTACCAGCACCTTTTTTTCACAGTCATGTGGCCCCAGCTCCTACCATCATCGCTGGCAGCCCAGCTGCCCCAAGTACCAAGTACCAGCACCTCTTCTTTTACAAAAAAAAGCACTGCCAGAAAAGTATACTATTTTAATTCAGATGTCACAACAAGGAAGGATCAGAAAAGACAAAGGGGTCAAGAGTTAAGGTCAAAAAGACCCAAAAGGAGAAGGTCAAACTAGTGGAGACAGTAGATGATCATGGCATTGAAAAGTGATTTGGTATTGAAAAAGAAAGGTAGGAGTAGATTTTAGAATTAACCACCTCTTGTAAAGGACTTTGAGAACAATGGGTGAAGAATGCTCAAAGTGCAAAATATTACTATTAATTAAATATACGATTACTAAAGTGAATGTTTATGAATATTTTTAGCCTATTGTAGCATTGTAGTATTTCTTGTAGTGTTTCTTGGATAAGAAAGTAGGGCACGAACAAAAATTTAGGCTGCCAATCTTCTTCCAATAGATGTAAAAGCTAGATGGCTTCCAATCTGTGATGCGAGATGATATACAAGGTATTAGAAGATAAAAGCCATAATTGGCTTAAATTCTAAACTCTTTGGAGAAAGGTCAGGTTTTTGTTGTGGTTTTTTTCCTCCTGTGTTTCTACAATGCTGAGTATAATAAGGTTCTAGTCCCGAATGAAGCTCCTACAAAACACAGAAAGTGCAATTGCAGTTGAAACATATTCCTTATGATCAGAACTAGAATCCTGTTCACACACTATTAAAAAGAAAAAAAAAGAGTAAAAATACCATCACACATTTGTGGCTAGCATTCTCTCTTGTGAATTTTGGAAGAGACTGTCTGACAAGATTGCATGTGAAATACTTATTAGTGCATAACATTATTGACACATGCCCACATGACACACCACCTTCCTCTATGTTTTAATTTATAGTATATAACACTTTGAGGTAGAGTGTATAGAGGATGGAGAAATACTAATTCTCTATCATGAACATATTGATTTAAATAAATTATCTCTGACATTTTATAAAAAGCACAGCACTTCCAGCAAGCTTCTGACACAATCCAACTACAAAACATTGCAAGTATAATGCAAAGTAAAAATCATTGTTCAGATTACAGGAAATAGACATGTCCCTTAAGAAGCTCTGTTTTAGGCCCATCAAGTCATTACAAACTATTCTCATTTGCTTTCTATATTATAATGCTACAGTTGTCAGAAATCAACTTATGGGGAAATCCTGTATACATTTAATAAGGGTAAAAGCAATAGGGTTCTTTAAAAATTAAACAGAGTTCTTGTAAGTAGCGTGCACGCATACACAGCTTAAACTGTCTTCCAAAGGTCACTTATTTCAAGGCTTCCTCCTACAAGACTAGCATGTTTACACTGCAAAATTAAGTCGACATAACTTACGTGGGCAGCTGCCACAGTAATTACACTGTTTCTACAAGTCTACACTTTGCTTCTTACGTTGGTGGTGCATATCCTCACCAGGAACACCTGTAACGACTGTACGATTTGTGTGGGGCATGGTGGGATGGCTTCTGAAAGCCAAGAACAGTTGAAAAAAGCAATGCAGTTTTTACACCGGGGTTGGCAACCTTTGCTAGCCCCTGTGCCAGCCCCACTCACTGCACCATCAGCAGGTGCCAAGGATGGGGCCAAAAGAGAGTGGGGCCAGGCACTCCTGGTTGGGGGGGGAGGGGAGGGTGGCTGGGGCAGCGGCTCCAGGTTCGGGGTGGGGTGTGTGTGGCTGGAGTCCCTGGGGGCAGAGTGGGCCAACCCACCCCACTCCACTCCAGCATAAGGGGGTGGCCTCCCCAGGCCAATTGGCCCCGGGCCCCACTTCCCCAAGGTATGGCCATGCCCAGTGGGGGGAACAGGGCCAGCAGAGGACAGGAGCCCCACACTGGGGTTTCTTTTACTCTTCTGGCCGTGCTCCCCAGTGGGGAAGTGTGGCCAGCAGGGGCCTGAAGCTGCAGCACATGGCTCTTGTGGCCCTGACCCCCAAGCTGTGCTGGGTGGCAGAGCCAGCAAGGGAGCCTGAGCAGTGCCATGTAACACTCAGGATCAGCCCGCGTGCCAAGTTTGGCACACGTGCTGGGGGTTGCCAACCCGAGAGGAGCAGGGAGCTGGGGAGGGGAGGGCGAGTGGAGCAGAGAATCAGCGGGGGGTGGGGAAGTGGGGATCAGGAAGGGGCTGGGGGGCCGAGAGGATTGGGAAGGGCCCCCGGGGGAAGAGGAGTGGGGAACCGGTGGCAGGTGGGGAAGGGGCAAGGAGCCGAGAGGAGTGGGGAGCCAGCAGAGGGACTGGGGGGGGGGAGAGGAGCGGGAAGCCGGTGAGGGAATGGGGAAGCAGCTGGGGGGGCCAAGAGGAGCGGGAAAGGGAAAGGTCGGGCCTGGGAAGGCTACTGGGGGCTGGTGGTGGTGGAGGGTCCTGACCCCCCAACCCCCTGCTGGCATACCAGCACTTTTTTTTAAAAAAAGCACTGGACTTTGTCTCTACACCTCTCGTAGAGGCAGTGCTGAATTTAGGCACAAGTTAAGTAAGCTATAGTTTAGGCCCTCAGATTATGAGGGGCCTCCCAACACCGCCCTACCCCCAGCTGTCAGCTGCTAGTAACATAGTGTTATGCCAATTTAGTCATTGATTGGAACTTGGAAATGAATGACTGAACTGAACTCACTAAGGAGTAAGAGGGCTCCCATGCCTTGCCAGATTGATTCTCAGTGGAGAGAGAGGAGAAGGTGTGGGTGTGGGTGGGGAGGGGACGGATGCCTGAGTTACAAGCACTATCTGATTAGTAATCAGTGCTATCTTTTAACAAAGATTGGGCTGGTTAAATAGTGCTTGTGGCTCTTAGACTCCATACAGAGTCTTTTGTTATTTTAAGTGACCATTATAGCTGAAATCACTGATAAGTGCTAGTGCTTAGACCTGCTATGGGACAGTCACAGTGTTTCTGTGGAGAGACTGCCAGCCTGCATCATCATCAGATCTCCCACTGAGACCTAAAGTCAGAGAAATCAGGTTACAGTGCAGAGGTAGCAGCAGATGGTGCCTTCTTTCCCCCTTTCCCCTAGAAGGTGAACTCATGCAAAATCACCTCCAAACTGTGGATCTACAGTACTGACCAAGGAGGACAACACGGTGAGTGGTGTGCAGTGGCAGGAAAAAGGAGAGGCACATTAAAGGAACATTTATTTGCTGAACTGTGTTTTAGTGATTTTGCACCAGAATGCTAGATTTGTGACTGGGAAACATATAAATGTTTCCTAGTAGGCCAAGATTTTTAAAATGCTTTATTTGCCAAGGTCATTATCTCACAGTATTACTACCTTGAGAGATCATTATCTTGGATAGTTTCTGTACTAAAATTTTTTGTGTTTTAATTAATTTTTACGTAAGAGCATGAAAATGGCCATACTGGATCAGACCAATGTTTATCTAGCCCAGTAACCTATCTTCTGACAGTGGCCAGTGCAGTCATGGAGCTATCCATCATCCGTTGTCATCTGGTCCCACCTTTTGGCAAAAACAGACTAGGAACATTTCAGAGCATAGTATTGCATATAATCCATCCTGCCTATCCCAGTTAATACCATTGATGGATCTATTCTCCATAAATGTATCTAAGGCTATGTACACACGATAAACTTGTCTGGCTATAAGCTATTGCAGGACAAGGAAAGCACTATAAATATAGTGCTTTTGTGTGTACACACGTGCTTCTTCTATCGCAAAGGAGCATTCACCCGTGTGAATGCTCCTTTGCGACAGAAGAGCAGTGCATGGTGGACACCTGTCCTACCATGCACTGCCCACAGCCAGCCCCCTAGTCCAGCTGCAGGGCTAGCTAGAGCTAGCTCAGCTAGAGCAGTGAAATTGACATATTTGACAGCTCCAGTGTCCCAGAGTGGCCTTGATTGGCACTGTGGGACATTTCCGGAGGCTGTCTAATGTGGAAAAAGTGTACACACGAGCATTACCACGGAACAGCTGTTCCACAGTAATGCTAACCACTCTTGATTTGAGTGGTTTAACTGTTGCACGGCAAGAGGGTGTTGCCGCGCAACAGGGAAATTGATTGTGTGTATGCTAGCAGCTTTATTGCGCGGTAAGAAGCCTTACTGCACAATAAAGTGATCATGTGTACATAGCCTAATTTTTTTTTGAACACTTGGCCTTGGCCTTCACCACACCCTCTGGCAAAGAGTTAAATAGGCTAACTGTGTGTTATAGGAAGAAATTCTTCCTTTTGATTGTTTCAAACCTACTACTTATTAATTTCATTGGGGGACACCTAATTCTTGTGTATGTGAAGTATTAAATATATGCTAATTAAGAATTCATGAGGTATTTAATAATGTAAATAAGGTTTTTTGCAAGTTGCAAGTTTTATTTAGATTATTAGTTTGTTGCATCTTTACCTATGTATATATGCAAATATAAAGATTTATCATTTATTTTTTTCATTGCCCTTTCTGTTAGAATGTAATACACTTTTTTTCTCTTTATTTATTTTTTGTTATGGTATGGGGCCTCTAAATCTTGACATAGCTTAGGGCCTCAGCATGTCTTAATCTGGCCCTGCGTAGAGGACTTACCAAGTTGGTGCAGTGAGGCAGTTATGTCAGTGGGAGTGAAATTTTATTGTAGACACTTACGTAGCTAGACAGACATAAATTCCCTTGCATCACTCTAACTCTGTATTGTAGATTGTCTGTATTGTAGATCAGGCCTAAGTCTCTCTTAGGCCTTGTACACACGATCAGATTATCGCGCATTAAAGCTCATTACCGCGCGATAGCAACAACGGCGTACACACGTGCAACAGGGCTCTTGCGCGTTAAGTGCCTTGTTGTCGCGCAGTCCAACAACCACTCCGACGAGAGTGGTAACAGCTGTTGCGGATCATA
>ML685836.1:269445-385497 GCA_007922175.1 Pelusios castaneus
GATCCCCCATGGTTCCGCGATCCCGGTTAACCGAATGTACGGTTAATTGAGGACCGGATAATCCAGGTTTCACTGTACTACCTTTCTATTGATACCAAATATGACATAGTTCCTATGGATTATAGCAATTATGAGATATTAATACAAAATAATATCATAAATGGTCCCCTAAATCCAGATAGCGTCACACATGGAATATTTTCATGGAAAACTATTCATGATTTAGTCAAGGCCATTTCACATCACGAAACTTGAAGAGTGTCCAGATGTGATTTTTGTGTATGTTTCAAAAAGTTACCTTTTAAAATAGTTTCATATGTTGAAAAGAATCAAAGATTTTGTTGGAAAAAGGAATTACTTATTTTCATTCAGAAATGGCCTCATCTTCCAAAAAAACCCAAACAAAAAACAAAAAAAAACCCCAAGATATTTTTCAAAATGTGACTAATTTTCATGTAATTGAAATGCAAAAACTCCTCCAAACTTTGAAGTTTTCCAATCCCATTGCAAGAATTTTGTATAACTGTAGTTTTAAGGAACACAGCTCTCTCAGATGGAGATACTCCTATTCTATTTTCACCAGATTCTTGTGCCTTTTGTTGTTATAAAATCATAGTAATGTAGACAACTCAGGTGTTGTGTGATAACTGGTGAAACAGTCATTAAGCCAGGTATGGTAAATACATTAGTAAATCTGCTCTTATTTCTGTATTCTGTAATTTCCTTGTACCTCGTAATAAAGGAAGGCCTGGTGTTCTGAACCCTGCTTATCCTTAGCTGTTTAAGACTTAATTAAAAGTGGGTAGAAACTTAGATACCAAAGTCATGAGTGATATAAGAATGTAGATAGAGAGCCCAAAGAGAAACATGTATAATCTAATCATTTTCAGTGCCTGAAGAGTTTCAAAGTTGTGTAGCTTTTTTTCATTCTTATGAGTTTGTGCATAACACTGCCTTGAGAGGGAAACCTCATAACTGAAACCTCTTCTTCTGTCTGTAGAGATGTTTTGGAAACTTAAAAGTAGATAAAGTATGAAAAGCTTATAAAACAGTGCTTTTTTGGGGTGTGGGGAAGAAGGTGCCAGTACTCCTATCTTGATAGTAAATTTGAAAAATGCCTGCCCCACCCCTCTTCTTCCTGCACCACCCTTCTTCTTCCAGCAGTGCGCTCCTTTCCCCTAATGACCCCAACCCCAGCTGGGCAGCAGGGCTGGCAAGAGACAGGAGCGGCACGCTCCTTTCCTCTGCTGACCCCGCTCTCCAACTGGGCAGCAAAAGGTACCGGTACTCGGTATCCCGGCGTACCCTCGCAAAATAAAAAACACTGCTTATAAACACAGACAAGACTGAAACTAGCCAGGAGTGCATGACTTTACATCAACATTTGGTTTTTGAGTGCAAATTTAGACCGTCTTTCTTCACTAGCTACAGGTTTAATGGCTGATTTCATCATTAGCACTTGACTATAGGAAGGGTGAACAGTTTTTAGAAATTAACTCATCTGAAAATAGGGCTTCAATACTATATTGAATGATCTAAACAAGGAAGCACCATGCTAACTGTTGCCACAGCTGGAACAGAAGGACTGTTTCTTGTGATCAAAGACTGAGAAAAGGTGATGGTGTCTGTAGTGACTTGAAATTTTTGAACCCAATACAAGCCCTTGTTTTGTGAAGGCAGTAGCAATTCTGAATACAAGCAGTTACAGAAGAAGGCTCTTATGGAGAACTGATCATCAAAACTCTTGTAGAGAACATTTTTCTCTCTTTGCATTTGCAAAACTTCTGCAGAATTGAAGTAACTCTTCCAAACTCTGACTTTTTTCCTCACTGAAGCTCTGGTGTTCTCCACATTCTGTAAATATCTGTGAAAACCTAAGTGTCACTTTACTAAGATAATATCTCCAGAGGCACTGGGGGAAGAGCACTGGGCAGCTGGACTTGCTACACCTGTACAACAGGAGTAAACAATACTTCCCTCCATCTCCTCCTCTTCCCCAGTGCAGACAAGGCTCCATCCAGACATTCCTCTCTCCTGGGGCTGCTATTGATGCAGACAGCTCTAGCTTCTTTCTGTGCAGGATAAAGAGATACTCTCTGGGCTTGTTTTCCTGTGCTGAAGTAACCATGATTTGGCCTATATTATTTGGTATGACCATTTATTTCAGGCAGCGTGTGCCCAATGCCAGATACTTGAAAATCCAGCAAGTGAATTTACCTTTCCCAAGTGGGAAGTCCTGTATGGAACACAGCCAAGTAGCTCTGGGGATTCATCACTGTGAAATGTGATACTCCGACCTAAAGTTACTTTAAACTCCTCAGATTTCCTACGAGAAATATTGGCCATGGCTGAACTCTTAAAAATACTGCTGTGTATCAGCTTATGCTTTGCACATCACCTAGACATGAATATCAACAGTCACGCTCTCATAAACCACAGGGAACATGTAACCATTCTGATTACTTGGGGAAAGATAATCATCAAAATGGTTCTGACTCCCATTTCATCCACCGTCTTCCTTTCCCCCTGCATATAATGAGAGCTGTTCCTCAGACGTGACCCACATTTATAGATGATTCTGTAACAGAGACGGCTAACCCGAGTCTTGAAATTCACTCTAGTAACAACTGTTGGAAAAAACATTTTTAAAATCATATGAAAACAGAGACTGGTGATGGGATATTCCTTCAGAAGGGGAAATTTCTGGATTTCTCTCTTTATAGTTTTTTCCCCTTTCAGTAATCATGGAAATGTAGAGCTGTGGATTAAGATTTCCATCCCATGATAATATATCAGGAATGATGCGATTAGAAACATGTGGTTTTTTAAAGTATAGAATTTGTGATGATTTTAAAATAGAACGTTTTGACTAACCTGGTTTCTGAGAAATAGGTCACTCCTTTGTGTGCCCCCCCCCCCCTTTATATAATCTTTTATTTCTTTATTTATTTCTCTGTTACTCTCTCCTGTGCACAGCCACTCTTTCCTGCTATTCTTGACAGGAACAACCCTGGCTGTTACAGTCCTGGAGAGCTGTAAAGCTAAGGCATACTATACACACCATATCCAAGAGATGAAGTTTGCTCTTTCCTCCTTGTTTTTTGTAGCCCGTCTATTGTATGACATTCATGGGACGGACGGGCACAGGAATACAACTCCCTATGTGGCATCACTGTAGTCTGCAAGCACTCATTTATATTCCTAATGATTAGTGGGCTGTCACTGTCTGGGATTCTGTGTCATCACTTTTGGGAGGCAGAATGAGTCCCCATATTCTTGTGATGAAGGAGAATAAATAGACTGTCTGCCACCCTGGGCCTATGAACTTCAATAGTCTTCCTCCTTTCCCCCCATAAAAAAAGTTCAAGCATTTCAGCTAAATACTGATGTGGAGAATGTTGTGGCCTGATTATCAGAAGTTCTGAGCACCCACAAATCCCATGGAAGTCAACCAGAGCCAAGGCTGGTCAGCACCTTAGAAATAAGGCTCTTGGCGATTCCCTCCTCAAAATACCAAAGCATTACCTAGAAAATTTTCACTCAGAAGAAATACATTTTGATTTTTCCATGTCATTCATCTGATTTTTTCATTTGAGTTTTTAAAGATGTGGTTTGACAAAGCCCTGGCTGGGATGATTTAGTTGGAGTTGGTCCTGCTATGAGCAGGGAGTTGGACTAGATGACCTCCTAAATTCCCTTCCAACCCTAGTCTATGATTCAACTTTGTTTACTTTATACACCAACAATGGGACTAGTATGTTGTTGTTTTTAGCATTCTGCCTCCATGTGTATACTTCGCACTGACCCTGACCAGGACACTAGTTGGGAGAAAATTCAAGAGTCATGAGTATAAGAGACCCTTTTTTTCAAGAAGAGTTGATTCTTAGCAGACAGTCAGTTCAGGGAGGGAATAACATTCGGATGATTCCAAAGCAAATTCAACATCACCTTCATTTCATATCATATCTCTGAAGTACCCCCCTTCCCACACCCTGCCCATTCTACTATTCACCCAAAATCCTAATCCCCACAAAAAACTTTCCATACCCAAATTTACCCCAGTCCTTGATGGCTCTGTCTGTTTCCTCATTGTCCCACAGTTCAGACTGCTTGTGACTCTACCTCTCTCCCTATCTTGATTCTTCCCAGCAGCAAGAACTCCTGCAAGGCCCTAGATTCCTGGGCTCCCACCTGCTGCTGTATCACAACTCATTTGAAGCTGCGCATCTGCCATGGAGATTGTGGAAATAATAGATTCTGTGACTTTCCATGACCTGTGGGAATTCTGCAGCTGCAGTGGCCAAGGAGACTGACCTCTGGGCCACTTGAGCAGTTGGCCTTGCGTACCACTCAGGCATCAGTGACCCTGGGGGCGGTCCCTGGAAGCTGTTGGAGGCAGAGGCGGCCTTTGACTATTGGGGGCCCTAGGCAAAGGCCCATTGCAGGGCCCCCAGAGACCCACAGGAGCCCCCCTCTGTGGCCCTGGTTCCCTGCCACCAGCCCCCCCTGGCCCCCCCCCCACAGCCCCAACTTCCCGCTCCCCCTCCTCCAGCCCCAGTTCCCTGCTGCTGGCCCCAGCCCCAGGGGCCAGCTCCTCCTCCCGCTGCTGACCAAGGCAGATGCAGATTTGGGGGAAGGCAAAGCAGGCGATGGGACCCCTTACTGCTTGGGTCCCTAGGCGTGTGCCTGCTTCGCCTACCCCAAAAGCCACCTCTGGTTGGAGGGCAGTCCACGGAATGCCCCAGGGGAGCAGAGCTGCAGGAGCGGCTGGGATTTAGTCAGAGGTATTTATAGTTAAAGTCATGGACAGGTCATGGGCCATTAGTTTTTATTTATTGTCCATGACTTTTACTAAAAACACCCATGACTAAATCATAGGTCACACCTACACCAATGACTCAGCTAGTTTTTTAAATGAGCAGGAACCTCTGTCTGGGTCTGAAATTAGCTCCATGCTGCACCATTTTCATAGCACTATAAATCAGAGGAGGCATAAAAGCCCAGTTCTTCTGGCATCTACAGTAACTGGGGAAAGAGCTGTTACAGTCACTTTTCTCCCAAAACTAGAGCTAGATGCAGCTCAGTTTTGCCTCTAGTACCAGCTTGTTTTGCCCTCTTGTGTTCTGTGTGTTTCCACCCCCAATGTTTCACTTTCAGTTCTGTGCCTGTATGAACCTAGAAGCTCAAAGTGAAAAATCAACTGAAACTGCCAATTTTTTGTCTATTGTGGTTTCATATAGTTAAAGTCACGTAGGGCCATCAAAGCTTTACATGGCTCCCATTCAAAGTAGACCAGCCAGGTTGTCTGAAAACAACCTCAGAGCAATTTTATGGCAAATTTCATGCCAACTTGTGTCGATTTACAATTTTGGCTAATAACTGTAAAATTCAAAGCCCATGAAACTTGGTAGTTTTGGGCTAAGCCTCTGTTCAATTTCACTGTTCTATTGAATGTGAACCATAACGCAAACTCAGAGGATACAAACCTAAGCTAGACAAAACCAAACAAACCCTGCACTTTACTTTGCATTTATGATGAGACCTGAAAGTCAGGTGAACTTTACCTGGTGTGAAGTTTCATATATCACAACTTGCAACTGGTAACTTTTTAATACAGCAATATTCCCTCTTACCCTAAATGCTGTACTTAATAAAAGAGTACATTAGCAATCAATCATTGCTGATATTCTTGGATGCCTCTTGTGTCTGCCATTCAGTGGCCTGAAAGCACGGAGATAAATTAAACCAATGAGTTAAGTTCCCTCTTTTGGCACTGGACTTGCCCTTTGTAGGTCCTGTATTTTACTACTGCTGAGACTAGAGCTGGTATCCTCATGAAGTGCAAACAGTGTGCTGCCATGTGAAGAAAGGCAGCCTGCCTCTTGCCAAGCCTGAGGACACTATGTGCTAAGTACTTCTCAGCTGGAAGTTGCATTTTTCAGATTTTATGGTGTCACAACTGGATTTAACATCAGTATGTTCTAAATATTTTCTAAAACTGGGAATTTTAGATCAGAAATCTGTTCCTCCCATCCTCATCCCCTGTAGCTTAACTCTAACTGTTGTCTAACTCAGGCTTACACAACAAATGTTTCATCAGTTTCTCTAGTGGGGGAGGCCAATAAAATGGCAGGTATTCTGGTACGTTTATGAAGCAGGAGTGCTGTGTTTGAGACGTGTTTATACCTATTTATTTTCATTTCATTTCAAAGCTAGGTAAATTTTGAACTAGTGAAGGACTTGACCCTCAGGAGGTTGAGGTCCTTTAATAACAAACAGGCCAAGTTCATTTTATGTCCGGTTCTCCTCATCTATCTCTTCATTTGCTTTCTTGAGATGCCAAACTCTCCGAGTGCTGCATCTCTGGAAAGCAAATATATGTAATGTGGCCCTTTGGTGTGTAAACATGAAGTCATCTAAGGAGTCACTAGTCAACTACAATCAATTATTGTAGTAACTGAACAATCTCATTGGTTTAATTTTTTTACACCTGAAACTTGCGATACAAACTAGGATCTCATGTAAAAAGTGTGTATCGGAATTTGCTAAGAGGAAAAACAAACATATGTGCTTATTTATCTGCATAACTGTTCTGACTCAAATATTTTTGTCTCGTCTCCTTTTCTGAACCCTTTACTTTAAAGAGCGTATTGCAGCTTTTTACTAATGTTTTGGACATCATATATAATAAACCAACTGATTCGTTTCAGCAACTTCTGCTTCTAGCCTGATGTATAATGCACAAAAATAGCAAGCAGCAGTCCTTTATCAAGGTTACTGTGTTTCTTTTGACATTATAAACAGACTGCAATATAATAGGATACTGGCTGTTTTTTTTCCTGTTTTGGATCAATTGACTTTCTCTCTCTTTAATTAGAGACAGTTTATTTAGAGCAGTGGTTTTCAACCTGTGATCCATGGATCCCAGGGGGCTGTAGACTGTCTAAAATTTCAGAAGTGGTCCACACCTCTGTTTGAACTTTTGTAGGGGTCTGCAAATGAAAAAAAGGTTGAAACCATTGATTTAGAGACACTAAAAATGTAATGTGAAGAAAAAGACAGTGTGCTATCCTTTGTGGAAAAGTCCTACAGAATATAATATTGAACAGTACCCTTGCCAAAAGAAAAAGTAGATGTGTTTATGTTAATAATAACTTCACCTAAGTATAAATGCAAGGTTGTCTATTTTAGTAAAGCTACATAGTGGAAGATGTACTGTATATGTGCATTTGTGTGCCTACTGTGCTGTACAATTCAGGAAATAAACCACAGCATTCAACTACTTTTACTTTTAATACTCTTACTTTTCTCTAGTAGGTACTTTATTTTGGCCTCTTCTCCCCCTCATGTCAATCTAGAAAACTGTGCAGTTATTTTTTTCCCCACCAATATTCACCCCATTTTTCAATTTTTATAACAAACAGAGATAAATTCCCAGAAAATTTTAAACAATATAAAAACCAAAAATGAAAGGCCTTGACAGCATTTTATATATTGGTTTAATGCTTTTAATTATGAAGGTTTTAAAATAATTTCTATGGAATCCTATTTAATTTCTATAGTTTTATCCCTATTTAATTCTAAAGGACTCTGAATAATAACATAAAATGCTAGTCAGTGAATATATGACCAGTCATTACATATGCATAAAACATACCCCATCAGACCTCTGATCTGGATAATACAAAGTAATTACAACGTGCCCTGAAAGTGAGGTTAAGGACAGGAAATAGATTTAAAAAAAAGAAAAAGAAACTGTACAGCCCAAGTCCAAAGAGAGAAATTATCAAAAGCTTTTGTCCTGTGGGTGCAGAGCTTTTAACTGTCCACTTCATCTTGAATATTCCCTTACAATGTGTTAACTCCTTAGGCAAAACATTTTATTCCATCTTGTATGTAGCTGACACACTCCTCCGAGTACTTTTACCAGACCTGAAAAGCAACTCAGTAAACCTGAAAGCTTGTCTCTTCCACCAGCAGAAGGTGGTCCAATAAGAAGGCATTCACCCACTTTGTCCCTTTACAATTCAAGAAAAAGCAGTTAAGCACCCAGCACCTACTAAAAGTCAGTATGATTTGGTGTCAACTCCCATTTGTACATTATAAATATCATGAGAACAATTTTACATTCAAGAAAAAAGGAGGATGTGCAAAAATCAGTTGATACAAAAATAATATAAGTGTAGATGGAGACCCTGAGCATACTGAAATGTCTAATCCAGGAACATTTTCAAAAAAACTGATTTCTATGGAGTTCAGATATACAGGGGGAATCTTTTTACTGATGATCACAGTCTTTTCAAAGATGACAGCTCCATAGAGCAATCTGCTACAACTCTCTTCTTGAAGAGTCGTACTGACTCACTTAATATTCCTAGTTGATTGAGAATTAGTTGAAACTCCTCTTTTCCATCCCCTTCCACTCCACAAACAAATAGAAATGGTGAAGGATTGTTCATGTCATTACCCACGCAGATGGGTGAAATAGAGATAGGACACCTCTGCGCTTTCACTTATGTTGGCAAAGTTTATGTTACTAAATGGTGTGAAAAAGACTCTTCCATGAATGAGAGAATTTTGCCAGTATAAGCACTTGAGTGCACAGCACTATGCTGGTGGGAGACGCTTGTCTGCCGACATAGTTCTGGCCACTAGTTTAAGTGTCTTTATTATGTCAAAAGAAGAGCTCTCCCGCATCGCCACAGCACAGCTACGCTAGTGTTCTAACAATAGCACAGCTGTATTGGTACAGCTGTGCTGTTGTAAGCTTTTCATTGTAGGCATAGCCTTAATGTCCTTGGTTCACAGTTGCCATGCTCTTCATGGGGTCAAGTACATTAGTGCAAACTGAATATAAAAAGCTACTATTCATATCTAACAGCACTTTATACCAGTGTAAATGACTGAATATGGTTCTAGTCAACAAAAAGCTGAGCCCATAGACTTCATCGTGTAATGAGGTATATGGTATGGCAGCCATTCTAAGGGCTACATACCACAGTTGGCAGTCCCAATGGGGGCTTGGTTTCAGATCTGCCTAGGTTCCCCCAATCATGGGTTCAGACAGCACTTTGAAGCCTTGGTAGACTTTATACCAAGGACCAAGAAAGGGTTAGAATTTGGACCATAGATATTAGTTCAACTAAACAGAGTTAAAAATAACCTAAGGTAACAAAATTGGAGAATATCGCCATTTGTTCTTTCTTGGCAATGTTTTAGATTCTCATTTTCTTAGAAATGTTTAAGGATGGGAAAGGCTTCTGTGTCATTGGAATAAATATTATAATTAAATTTTTTGCTTATTGAGGTCTTTACTGGATTGTTTTATTAGAGTGGCATATTTAACTTTTATTTATAAATGAAGGAATCTTCATCTCTGCCATAAAACACATTCCAGAGGGGTTCAAAGTCTTTAGCAGTTCCATGCTATATGCACTTTCTCCAGGTGGATTTACATTTACGCTCATCGACACACAGTGAGAACTATAAACTAAACTCTGTTCTCAGGTCCCATTCACTTCCCTAAGTGTTCAGTGGACTTCAGTAAGAATCATGCGCACATCTACATGGACAGAAATCGGCCCTGCCTGTTGGAAAAAAATTACATCACAAAATATAAATGAAGGCCAACAAATACTGAAAAACAGTATAAATTTAAAAAACGAAATACATTAAAAAATACTTACAAATGTGGGCTGATTTTCTCCAGAATAATATAAAGGGCACATTTCAGATGAAGGGAAAAAAAAAATTCAGCCTAACCAATTTCCTTATTTATTATGGCTTTGGTCTCTACTACCTTCTTCATGCACCACCTAAATCATGTCCGAGTTTAAAACCTAAAGAACAAACAACACAATGATTTGGACTTCTCAGATACTGGTGTAACGCAGCCATTAAACAAATGTTGAATTTCGGTCTGCAACTTGCAAAGTCATCCTCTGCATTTACACCTCTGATTTATAGAGCAATGAATCTTGTAGCACTAGACTTAAACAAAGCAATAGCAGCACAAGAATGGAAGGGGAGATAAAATGATCAGCACACCCATACCAAGTAGATATGATACCTTCGACATATTATAACTGCGGGAGTTTAAGGATATAAATTACTTGAAGCTAGGATTAGCTTTTAGAAAGGAAAGGAAAGGAAAGGAAGCTAGATTATCCTCCGATGAATTTCAAACCAGATCTACCAACACATGATTTCTACCAGGTGCATTAGCAACCAACCACAAAGCAAAAGACTGCTGTGTGTAAAAGTTCCCTGCTTTTATTTTACTTTTTGTTCATGGTAATTTCTATGCA
This sequence comes from Pelusios castaneus, assembly GCA_007922175.1. NCBI lineage: Eukaryota > Metazoa > Chordata > Testudines > Pelomedusidae > Pelusios > Pelusios castaneus. The sequence goes on from ML685836.1 coordinate 279,753, forward strand.
CTGACTTAATATTTTGTCTCTTCATACGTATATCAATTTGGGAGGATAATACACCTATTTTTAATGACCAAACAACCAGCAAGTCTCCTTTGATCTTTATATTTACTGATGAATGCTCATTAGCTCACTATTACAAATGTATATACAGAACTGCTAAAGGATTGGAGTAATACAGAGGGGGAATGGTGGTTTTGTTTGGTTTTACCACTCAGTAGGAATATCTCTGATGATTTTCACACGTCAATAACACTACAGATGTTTTTAATAGTTCTTCTTCCTGTTTGAAACAGCCCTGCTCCCTGCTGCATTTGTGACACCATCTGTATCGGGGTGACCATTTATAATATGCCTTTGTTAGGTACTGTTGGAAAGGTTATAATTTGCTAAATATGATAATATTGTTTGTGTGTGTGTCATCTAAGTTACGGATACACGTAATATAAGTCGGTAACCAAACACTTGTGCTATGCTGCTGGGTTACACCCCAAGGCAGATTAGCGTCATCAAAGGAATTCAAATGTACAGTGAATCCAGTGAAAGAACCCAGGAGCTAACCCGGCTTTAGTTTTAGTTTCTAAAGGATTGGCTGGCATTTCAGTTAAGATCCAAATCTTATATAAATCTGGCAATGTTGCTCACAACTAGAAGATCAGGAGAATGTTTTGTAAAGAGCATAGAGTTTTAAATAACTTATCTCTTTACTGGACGGAGTTGCTGATTGGGAGCCAGAGACTGAAATGAAGTAAAGGGGGCTGTGTATTTCTTGTTTTAGCTTCATGATAACCAGTGTGGAAACTTAGGAGCACTGTTTCCAACTGGTTTGGGAATCTAACATCTGTGTTATCCACCAGTTCTGGGAAAATCAGCTTCTCTTTTACATCTGGCCCTGACACTGGTATTTTCAGGTGGGCTTTCACAGGCACAGATGAGTCACAGCATAATAATAATAATGAGTGACTGCATAAAGTGGGTTATTATTGCCAAATAAAGGAGGGGAAGGTGGAGCAGGTGTGATTCTTGTAACTTAAAGAGGTAACAACAGATCTAATGAGCTACTTTTTAAAACAAGATTATCCTAAAATCAGTAAATCGTGATACAAGAAAACAACTTTAGTGAAAATCTCCCACAGACATTTACAAGAAAATCTAATAATTGGTTAAAAAGGCAAATATTATTCATAAGTACTGCCAAAACAATTTTTAGACATATTTAAAAATAGGCATTTGAACTATTGTAAATATAGAGGAGTTGTGCTGTTCAGAGTCACACTATCCAACAGACTAGATTATTAGCATGGTGGAAACTGCGCCCTTCCAATGTCATGAGCTGATGGCATTATCATATGAATAGTTAACATAAGTGGCCTGGGGACTTCTGAGGTATCAGAGTCCCACATCTCCTGCTATACACTGTCCTGGCACTGATGATCAGGCACAATGCTCCTGTTAGCCCCTGCGTAGAACACCTTTGTGGAAGATCCACAGCTCTGGACCACGCTTTGCATCTGCTGTGGTGGAGCATGACTTTGATTACTTTCATGGGATGTTGCAATATACATCATTTTAATTTAGCACTTCCATGATTTGGGCACACAGCTGAGGGAGAAGGAAGCTCTTTTAGCTGCCAATTAGGATTGGATTAATGTGGCTGATTGTCAGTTGGTGCCAACATTAGTTTTTGAGTGGTTTTTTTTAGTGTAATCTCTCTATCTGATGGGTGAAATAGAATTAGGCAAGCTATATAATTTTTTCCAGAAAGATGATTTTTTAAATTTTTTTTTTTACTATTTAAACTCAGTCTTTACCTTATCCTGCTTAAGCAATGATATATCAAGAACTTTTATCAAATGTTATCTGATGCCTTACACATGACGACATGAAGGAAATCATTTTTTAAAAAATTTAAAACTTGGTTAAAGTCAATGGAAATGCATGAATATAAAAAATAAATGCGAGTAAGGGAGAATCAGACCACATTTCCCTTTGTTTTAAAGGAGAGGTAGCAGATCATCTGCAATGACAAAGAGAACAACAAAAACAGAACTGACATTTATTCAATTGCTCTCATTTCACCAGATTGTTCACAACTCCAGATACAGGGTCAAAGAACAATGCCAAGAATGGGATACAGAAATTTCTGATGCTATATCAAAACATTCTTAAATGTGAATACTTTCTGATGAAAATGCATTATTTTGTGATAACCCATGTAAAATATTTTAGCAGCATTTTGACATTGATTCCCCCCCAAGAATAACTTCTCCTTATCATTAAGTGAAAAATGCCAGGATGCACGGGCTGAAGAGAAGATGAATGCTATAGATAGCAAGGGCTGGGAGCCTATGGGCAGACAAAGCAAGGGCAATTACTACGCTGGATAAAAGAACTGAGTCGCTTTTGCAAAGCATGGGGAAAAAAACCTGACAGCCAAGAACTGCAACAGACCGAGTAGTGGGAGGAGGTAGGACGAGTACAGCAGGCAGCTGCTATAGATCTTGGTGCTGTTTGTGCTAATTAGGTTAATCTGCAACTATTTCAAACAAGTGTATAATGCCCCGATTCAGGTTTCCCTCTTACGGGCTGTGCTAACAAAGCAAGCCCCAGCAACACGCCAAATATACCATTGACTGCATAAAAGCTGCCAAATGAGAGCGAAGCCTGCAAACGCCACCCCTGGAGAGGAAGGTTACCTTTAACTGCCAGCAGCCACCTCTCTCACAAGCACAGCAGAGTATGTGTCACACAGCAAGAAGTTAAGAAAAAGGTACCTCATATCTACTTAAACTCGAGCTCTTGGAGCGAGACTTCTTGCGAAGATAGACCGAAAAGAACCGCCGCACTGTGAACTTCTTCATGTTCGTTTCCATTGCCCCGTTTGAACTCCGGCGCAGAGCAGAGAGGAGCTGCAGTGTGGAAGGAAGCTAGCGCATCCCAATTGCCCCTTATAGTCAATCCCCAGAAGAGAGAGTCTCAGAAGTATCTGTTGCTGATTCATCAAGTCCTGTACAGTTAGATGCACACAAGGTATATCACAAGAGCCATCAAATCTTGCAGTGTCGCTTGCTACTCTTCTGACTCTCTCTCTTTCCACTGTTTACATTTCTGTGCCGCAAGCCGACCTGTCTTTCCACTCCCTCCCTCGTCTTAGGTCCTACTACATCCAATCAGGGTCAGGTTTCACTGCATACATAATACGCTCCAGAAGATGACAGCTCCCAACTCCCAGGCAGAGCAGGTTTGCAATAAATATTAGATGTGTCTAATGCTTGCCCTCCTCTCTCAGTCAGTCTTTTCCAATCTCCTGGTTTGAGAATTGTATGGGGAATAAGCACATGCCGCATTTCTGTTTTTAGCCTAGAATTTCAGCATAGCTCTAATTACCATATAGGATATTGGCCAGATTTAAGAAGAAACGAGCTTGTAAGAGAGATTCTCCTGACAGAAGATTATAAAACACCATAAACCCACTGCTAAACTAAAAACATCAGAACCTCATTTTATTGTGTGGACTAAATTTTTGACTTTTATTGGTGTGAAATTAAAATATTTTTCCAAACAACATTAAGCTCTAATACACAGGATTGATGTTACAAATTACCTAAAGGCTTTACACTTAAATAGTAGTTTGTACAACTCTCTGAAAACATAAAGCACTATTTAAATGTTAAGTAGTACTAGTAGTGTTACTATATTGCAACCAGAGGCTACAATCCTCTCCATGTGGTTAAAAACAAAATAGGAAGCTTGCTGTTTGCAGGTAATTCTGAGTTAGTCATTATACTGGAAGCATGGAGACCTATAGCTTTCCTTCCCTATTACTTAAATTTCCTTTAGGAATTACTGAACCTCAATGTGATTCAGAAACCCAATGTTTCTATGTCTGCCATGTGGATACAGATTGGGTTACTTCTCTTTGGTTACTTTTCCTTTCCAACTGCTAGAGACTGTCAAGACATACCTTTCCTCCCAAGCCCTCATTTGGAAAGTGAGCAATGCTGGAGACTTATTAATGACTCTATTGAAAAAAGCTCTGAGAGAACAGTGACACCACCACACTGGTGAGGTTCTCAGAGGCTGATTGGTACCACCACAACAAGCCATCGACCTTAAAGAGAAACTCACAAGTTTTGTGTTAATTGCTTGTTGGGTCTCTGCAGGCACCTGCTGGGGCTAGCTGGTGATTGTCACAGCCTGCTGTACAACTGTTAGGTTGGTTACCTGTGCCATTATTGACTGCAAAAGCAGGAAACTACTCAGGGGTTGAGATGTCATGGAGTTTATGGTCTCACCTTATACTGGCCCTATATGTTTTTAGCCTGGATTTTGTAACCTTCTCTACCCATGTTTTACTGAAGCTCATGCCAACTTCTATCAAGTATTTTGCCTGTTACTGTGACTGTGTCCTCCTCCTGATCCTTTCATTGGCTTCTTCTCATCTTCTACATCAGATGTAAACCCCTTGGCTTTCATGCTCTTGTTGAACTTCAGTTACCACTTAACTTTCTGCTCTTGTTTCTTTTATCCCTCCCCTTGTTGCTCCACACCCCCTACAAGCCTAATAATACCTTTTATATCCTCCTCTTATCTTGTTTCTACTCAGCCCCTTCCTCCCAGAAGACAGCATGTCCTATTTCATCACATGAGTAAGGATAGCAAAATTTGGAAGGAGGGATTATTAACAAAAGTATTTTTTTAATGTATTAACTATTGTGGGTTTGAGTGATAGCTCAGTTGATAGCATAATAGATGGGATTGCTTAAATCTTTTCCAGCACACTTTTCCAGCACACTTATGGAAACCCCATCCACTATAATTAATCACCGTGATTTATGCATTTCAAAATATTTGTTGCTCACCAAAATAAATTAAAATATTAGATCTAGATTCTGCTATCTTTACACCTGTGGAGCAATTAACACTCAACTCCTACGGTACAAGGAGCTGCCCCATCAATAAGAAAAAGGGGTTAAGCAACATTGAAAGTCATGTAGTTCAAAACAATTATTGACTACTTCTACTACAAGATTTGTCACTGCCTTCAATTGCAATAGACATTCTTACAGTCTAATATACAGCAATATGCAGTGATCATTAATGTTCACTAAATGAGTCTGAACTCCAAAAAAAAAAAAAGATTACCCGAAGAGTCACATACTTGTTAAGTACTAGGTGTTTTTTCTAATGTTGCCCAGAATTAGGTTCTCCACCATCCTCAATAAAAATGACATTATTTTATTTTTGTTCCTGCAGTAATGATGTTTTGGAAATGCATTGTGAACAGGAGATTAGTAATTATTCTTGGATACTAAAGGCTAGAATGTGACTTGGATTACAAAGGCATGCAAAAAGGTAAAGAAACACTTTATATCCCTAAAAGGCCTTGCTTAGGTTGTGGGTCCAGCCATGGAAATAAAACTCTGCAAGCATATTCACTTCCTTTCTGGAACAAGTAGTCAGCCATATAAATAGGAAAAAACAAAGAAAGAAGAAGTGGGACCGCTAAAAACTGAGGTTGGGGTGGAGGTCAAGGATAATCTAGGCATGGCTTAATGTCTAAATAAGTACTTTGCATCTGTTTGCAATGAGAGTGAAGTTGAGCTGGGAGATAGAGGTAGGGAAGCTAATGGGAATGAGATCATGAATGTGGAAATTACCATACCTGAGGTAGAAGCCAAACTTGAGCTGCTGGATGTGACTAAATCGGGGGGCCCGGACAATCTTCATCCAAGGATACTAAAGGAACTGGCTCATGAAATTGCCAGCCTTTTAGTGAGGATTTTTAATGAATCTGTAAACTCGGGGGTTGTACCGTATAACTGGAGAATCTCTAATGTAGTTCCTATTTTCAAGAAAGGGAATAAAAATGATCCGGGTAGCTACCAGCCTGTTAGTTTAACCTCAGTAGCATGCAAGGTCTTGGAGAAAATTTTGAAGGAGAAAGTACTTAAGGCTATAGAGGATAACAGTAACTGTGATAAAATATAACATGGCTTTACAAAAGGGAGATCGTGCCAGACCAAATTGATCTCCTTTTTTGAAAGGATAACAGATTTTTTTAGATAATGGGAATGCGGTGGACCTAATTTACTTAGATTTCAGCAAGGCATTTGATACAGTTCCACATAGGGAGTTATTAGTTAAGTTACAGAAGATGGGGATTAATATGAATATAGTAAGGTGGATAAGGAACTGGTTAAAAGGGAGACTACAGCGGGTCATACTGAAGGGTGAACTGTCAAGCTGAAGGGAGGTTACCAGTGGAGTCCCTCAGTGATCTGTCTTGGGACTGATCTTGTTCAACCTTTTTGTTACTGACCTTGGCACAAAAAGCGGGAATGTGCTAATAAAGTTTGCAGATGACACCAAGTTGGGAGGTATTGCCGATACGGAGAAGGATCGGGATACCATACAGAAAGATCTGGATGACCTTGTAAACTGGAGTATCAGGAACAGGATGAAATTTAATAATAGGAACTGCAAGGTCATGCATTTAGGAACAAACAACAAGCATTTTTCCTATAAGTTGGGGACGCATCAGTTGGAACGGACTGAGGAGGAGAAGGATCTGGGAGTAATGGTTGACCATAGAATGACTATGAGCCGCCAATGTGATGTGGCCATGAAAAAAGCTAATGCGGTTCTAGGATGTATCAGGAGAGGTATTTCAAGTAGACACAGGGAGGTGTTAGTGCCGCTGTACAAGGCACTGGTGAGACCCCATCTGGAATATTGTGTGCAGTTCTGGTCCCCGATCATAGAATCATAGAATCATAGGGTTGGAAGGGACCTCACGAGGTCATCTAGTCCAACCCCCTGCTAAAAAGCAGGACCACTCCCCCTAAATTATCCCAGCCAGAGTTTTGTCTAACCGAGCCTTAAAAATCTCCAAAGATGAAGATTCTACCACCTCCCTAGATAGCCCATTCCAATGCTTCACCACCCTCCTAGTGAGAAAGTTTTTCCTAATATCCAACCTTGACCTCCCCAGCTGTAATTTGAAACCATTGCTCCTTGTTCTGTCCTCTGTTACCCTCGAGAACAGCCTAGCTCCCTCCTCTTTGGAGCAACCCTTCAAGTAGTTGAAGGTTGCTATCAAATCTCCCCTCAGTCTTCTCTTCTGTAGACTAAATAAGCCTAGTTCCTTCAGTCTCTCCTCATAAGTCATGTTCCCCCGCCCCCTAATCATTTTTGTTGCCCTCCGCTGGACTCTTTCTAATTTGTCCACATCCTTTCTGTAGTGGGGAGCCCAAAACTGGACACAGTACTCCAGATGCGGCCTGACCAGTGTCGAATAGAGGGGAATTATCACATCCCTCGATCTGCTGGCAATACTCCTACTGATGCAGCCTAATATGCCATTGGCCTTTTTGGCAACAAGGGCACACTGTTGGCTCATATTCATCTTCCCGTCCACCATAACTCCCAGGTCCTTTTCTACAGCACTGCTACTTAGCTGATCGGTCCCCAGCCTGTAGCAGTGCATGGGATTTTTCCGTCCTAAGTGCAGGACTTTGCACTTGTCTTTGTTGAACCTCATGAGGTTTCTTTCGGCCCAGTGTTCCAATTTGTCCAAGTCTCTCTGGAGCCTGTCCCTGCCCTCCGGAGTATCTACCATTCCCCCCAACTTGGTGTCATCCGCAAACTTACTAAGCACACAGTCTATTCCATCATCAAGATCATTAATGAAGATGTTGAATAGAACCGGCCCCAGGACCGATCCCTGGGGCACTCCACTCGTTACCGGTTGCCAACCAGACATCGAGCCATTGATTCCTACCCGCTGAGCCCGTTGATCTAACCAGTTTTCGATCCACCTTACGGTCCACTCATCCAACCCATACTTCCTTAACTTGCCAACGAGAATGCTGTGGGAAACCGTATCAAAAGCCTTGCTAAAGTCAAGGTATATCACGTCAACGGCTCTTCCCGCATCCACAAATCCAGTCATCTCATCATAGAAGGAAATCAGGTTGGTCAGGCACGATTTGCCCTTGGTGAATCCATGTTGACTGTTCCTGATCACTCTATTGTCCTCCAAGTGTTTCAGGATGGATTCCTTGAGGACCTGCTCCATGATTTTCCCAGGGATTGAGATGAGACTGACCGGTCTGTAGTTCCCCGGATCCTCCTTTTTCCCTTTCTTAAAGATAGGTACTATATTTGCCTTTTTCCAATCCTCCGGGACCACCCCCGTTCGCCACGAGTTCTCAAAGATAATGGCCAGCGGCTCTGCAATCACTTCCCCCAACTCCCTCAGCACCCTCGGATGCAGTTCATCCGGCCCCATGGACTTGTGCACATCCAATTTCATTAAGTGTTCCCTAACGTGACTTTCCATCACTGAGGGCCACTCTTCTCTCCAGTCCGCGTTACCCCGTGTAGTAGCCTGGGAGCTGGCCCGCCCTGTGTAGACTGAAGTAAAAAAAGCATTGAGTACTTCAGCCTTTTCCGCATCATCCTCCACGAGGATGCCTGCCCCATTCAGTAAGGGACCTACACCACCTCTGATCCTTTTCTTGTTGCTGATATACTTATAGAACCCCTTTCTGTTATCCTTCACATCTCTTGCTAGCTGCAACTCCAATTGTCCTTTGGCCTTTCTGATTTGATCCCTGCAGTCCCGAGCAATATCTTTATACGCCTCCCTTGTCATCTGTCCAAGCTTCCACTTCTTGTAAGCTTCCCTTTTATGTTTCAGCTCCCCGCAGAGTTCCCTGCTAAGCCACGCTGGTCGCCGTCCACATTTGCTGTTCTTTCTGCACATCGGAATGTTATCTTCCTGTGCCTTTAACAGGGTTTCTTTAAAATACAGCCAGCTGTCTTGGACACCTTTCCCCTTCAGATCAGCTTCCCATGGGACCCTGCCCATCAGCTCCCTAAGGGAGCCAAAATCTGCTTTTCTGAAGTCCAGGGTGTGTGTTCTGCTTCTTTGCTTCCTTCCATTGATCAGGATCCTGAACTCTACCATCTCATGGTCGCTGCTGCCCAGGTTGCCATTTACTTCTACTTCCCCAATTAATTCTTCTCTGTTTGTGAGCAATAGGTCTAGAGGTGCAAGGCCCCTAGTTGGTTCCTCCAGCATTTGTACTAGGAAGTTGTCTTCAATACTCTCCAAAAACTTTTTAAAGTTGTTTAAAAAGGATGAATTCAAATTGGAACAGGTGCAGAGAAGGGCTACAAGGATGGTCTGTGGAGTGGAAAACCTGCCTTATGAGTGGAGACTCAAGACGCTTGGCTTGTTTAGCTTAACCAAAAGAAGGCTGAGGGGGGATATGATAGCTCTCTATAAATACGTCAGAGGGATTAACATCAGGGAGGGAGAGGAATTATTTGAGTACAGCACCAATGTGGACACCAGAACAAATGGTTATAAACAGTCCATCAAGAAATTTAGGCTTGAAATTAGACGCAGGTTTCTAACCATTAGAGGTGTAAAGTTCTGGAATAACCTTCCAAGGGGAGTTGTGGGGGCAAAAACCATAACTGCTTTCAAATCTGAGCTTGATAAATTTATGGAGGGGATGGTATGATTAGCCTATTTTGGAAATTGACTGATATTTGGCTACTTGTGGCGGATTTACAAGTGGCCTAGGAGGTGAGAGTACATGGGGTGGGTTCTGAGTTATTACAGAGAATTGTTTCTTGGATAACTGGCTGTTGAGACTTGCCCACGTGCTCAGGGTTTAACTGATCGCCATATTTGGGGTCGGGAAGGAATTTTCCCCCAGGGCTGATTGGCCTGGGCTCTGGGGGTTTTTCACCTTCCTCTGTAGCACAGGGCATGGTTCGCCTACTGGTGAATTCTTTGTATGTTAAAGTCCTTGAATCATGATTTAAGGAGGTAAATAACTCAATCATAGGTTGGTGGCCTATTGCGGGAGTGAGTGGGTGAGGTCTTGAGGCCTGCATTTTGCAGGAGGTCAGACTAGATGATCGTACTGGTCCCTTCTGACCTTAAAGTCTATGAGTCTATAAATAAGTGCACAAGGGAAGGGGGTGGAGGCTTTGCATCTCTCCCCCACACTGATATACACAAATCATAGAGTTTATGGCCAGAAGGTACCATCGGATCATCTAATCTGGTCTTCTGGATAGCTGGTTAGGAACCATCTTCTAATTTCCTGTTCTTCCTAATTCATGGCCAGTTTATACCAATTTGTTCCAGTGCCCACATTGTCCTTTAGCTTAAATAGCTCTTCACCCTCCCTGGCGTTTACTCACAATATATATAGAGCACAATCGTATGCCCTCCCAATCTACTTTTTGGTATGCTATATAAGCCAAGTTCTTTCATTCTCTTTTCATAAGTCAAGTGCCCTGTTCCCCTGATCATCCCTAGTAACTCTTCTCTGCTCCTGTTCCAGCTTGAATTTAGTTTTCTTCAACATGGCTGACCAGAATTTTATTCCAAATAGCCAAATAAAGTCTTGCCAGTGCCTCGTATAATGGCATAAATCCCCCTCACCCCCATCACACGCGCTCACATGCACACAACTGGAGATGCCTTGCCTGATGCAAATGCAATTCTAAGTGGTCTTTTTCACAGCTGCATCACATTGGTGGCTCATAGTCGTCCTCCAATTGACCCTTACGCCTAGGTCCATCCCATCCTCTGTCACTTCCAACTGATGAATATCCAGCTTGTAGTAGAAATTCTTATTATCAGGCCCAAAGTGCATGATCTTGCACCTTGTACAATTCAATTTTATCCCATTTCTGTCATTCTAGTCTTCAGGGTCATCCAAATCTTCTTTTATAATTATTTGAAGACTTCACAGTTTTGTGTTAGCACATGCCTACTTTTTGTGCCAAGGTCATTAAGAAAAATATTAAGTAAGTAAGATTGATCTCCATCTTTCTGGAACTCCACTAGTAACTACCCCCAGTCCGATAATTCATCTTTCAGAACAACCCGTTGTCTTGTCCCCTTTAGCCAGTTCCTTTTTCGCCTCTTACAATTCTTGTACTAATCCCCATCTACTCTAATTTAACTAATGTTTCTCATATGGTGTCATCTTCTAATTTCTAATTTCTCAAATTCTTTACAAGGCCAAAGCATGTGGGAGAGGGAATGCTCCAACTACAATCGCTTTACTGATAATCTCAAAAATAAACATAAAAAGTACAAATACAGGAAAAACACAAACAAATATACATAGCTAACACAAAGTATATGTATGGAAAACAAAACAAGTGCCATGTTTACCTTTTATGCTTCTGAGCTACCATATTTCACTTAGCTTCAGAAGAACAAATGAATAAGAAGTCTCAGAATGAAAGACCTATGACTTACAGTTAGCTGTACAATATCCAATTTGCCCATTGACACTAATAAAAAGGTACAAGCCAAGAAAGAAATTAGATTAAATTGGAACATCCATTATTCTATTTATACTCATACTAACAGATCACCCTACAACCTGAAAAATTCATTGCGCTGAGAAATTTATGGCAGTAAATTATTAATCAGCTCCCCTCTGAGTAATTTTTACTGCCAAAGAATTCGGTGGAAATGAAATCCACCAAATGGCTGTATTTAAGGCAAACATAAACAGAGATGGGGATCAACTGATGTACTTACACTTAGTAGTAATATTTATATTTTGATGCTGATTTATGGCTTATAAACTGAAGCAATAAATGCCACAACATAGAGGGAAAAAAAGATTTAAAATGACTGATTATCACTTCTTTTTAAGTCAATGGCAAACCTCATTTATTTGAACTTGATTAGGATTGGAACCAAAATGTGCAGATGAAAAGTGCCTTATAGTTTGCTGAGAGTGGGTGTTAGTCAAAATTAATTACATGGAGGATTCCTAATAATCAAAATTACAACCAGGAACTGTGTGACCTTTGCAGATGGTTGTACACAGAACACATTAAGGTTAATAGTAGTCAAACAGATAGAACTAGAGATAGGCAAAAAAAAAAAAATTCAGAAAAGATTTTTTTTTCTGGAAAATGCACACTTCGGTCAACTGAAACATTTCACAAATCTGACACACATTCACTAATTTGTTTGTCAAGAAAAACACCCATTTTTTTGTTCAAAAATTGAAATGTTTCACTTTGACATTTTAAAAATGAAACATTGTTTTTTTAATTCAAAAAACACTTTACCTTTTTAGAATTTTACTTCAGTTTCATTGTAAAAAAATTAAATAACTCAAAACGAAAATGAAATGTTTTATTTCAAGTTGAACAAAACATTCTGTTTAGTCAAAACTTTTTTCTTCAACTTTTGATTCACCAAAATATTAGAACTTTTTTGTTTTGGGTCAACCCAAAATGATATTTAAAATTTCCATTTAGCAGTTGAACAGGAAAAAAAAATCAGTTATTCACTCAGCTCTATTCAGGAATTGCAGGTGCAGAACTAAGAAATTTACACTCAGGAATAATCAACAAGCTATTATGAACCAGAACCTAAAAGGATAAGTAGTTGATACCTCATGAACTATCAATTTGCAGTAGAGATAAGAGAATTGGGATAATTAATTGGAAGGACTATACAAGTCTTTGAGACATATGACTAGAGGTGGCTTTTGGGATAGGCCTGGGGGACAGTAGGTGCTGGAAGGGGGGCTGGTGCAACAAAAAGGAGCAACCACAAAAGGGGGACCTTGTGAGCCTATAGCGGGCCCCACAATGGCCCTTGGCCTAGGGCCCTCAATAGCCAAAGGCCGCCTCTACATATGACTGTCAGCCACAAGACATGGGCTTAGTACAGGAAATTACTGAGTGAAATTCTAGGGCCTGTGCTGTGCAAGTCAAACTCTGTAACTATAAAGGTATTTTCTGGCCTTAAAATCAGATTATCTATGAATAAAACTACAATGACTCTGCTAATTGAGCAAAGTAACATAATTGAAGAATTATTGCTTCATGTTTCAGATAGCATTAGTATAATGTTACCATCCCAGATGAACATCTTTTTGTTCTGAAACTAATAAATTGTTAACCCTGAATGCAGGGGACTTAATTGGGGGTGAGGTACAAAGCTCTAGGAAACACTCAACAAGCCTATGCAATGAAAATATCCAAGGTAAAATTGTGGTCCAAAAAGCAAATGAGATGCTGGTTGAATTAAAATTCTTATAGAGAATAATACTGAAAGGATACAGACTGATGGCATTCCCCTACCTTGAATAAAACATTTAGTTTTGCTTGACCTTTCACAAGAAATTGATATAAGAAACAGAAAGGCTCCAGACACAGGCAACAAATTATCAGAAGCAAGCAAAGGCTTCCATATAAAAGACCATTTAAGATTAGGACTATATAAATGTAGATAGAATAAGAAGTTCATGATAGAGGCACAATATAATTCCCAATTCCCTTTACCCAAAAATCTTTTTTATCTCAATCCATTGTGTGCCCCCCAGGTAGCCCTATGATAATCACCTGCTAAAAAACTTCTCGATTAGCCTCTTACTGCTGATTAGTTCTAATCAACAACTTTGCAGTTTTAATACTTAATACTTTCTACTTTAAAGAGTAAAAGCCAACTTTATTGAATTTATATAAACACTAAAATTATATTAAAAGCACCATGGACACTATTTTATACAATTTTTTCTGGTTTAATAAACTCAAGAGGTTTATTTTAAAATCTTTAATAAAGTACAAAGTAATAAGCAAATATCAGCATTATGTTCTTTGTTCCCCATATTTCTAAGGGGGAGCCGTCTTAGTCTATTGTAAAAAGACAACAGAGTCCTGTGGCACTTTTAAAGACTAACAGATTTATTTATCGCATGAGCTTTCGTGGGAGAAAATCCCACTTCGTCAGACGCCCATCTTCAAAGTGTCTGACGAAGTGGGATTTTCTCCCACGAAAGCTCATGCGATAAATAAATCTGTTAGTCTTTAAAAGTGCCACAGGACTCTGTTGTCTCCCCCATATTTCTGTATCAGGAAAACAGCAGCTCATTGTAATGCTTCAGTTTCTCCAAAAACCTGGCTATCCAAAATTTTCAGTTTCTCCAAAGCTGTTCAGATAAATGGGAATGTACTGTATATGAAATAATGGCACAAAGAAGGTAAATTAACACTCGTATGTACTCTAATTTAGCCACTTAATGTAACCATTTAATTGTTTTATTGGTGTGTTTAACTATATGTAATCAATGGGTGATGAATAGAGATAAGTAGGAGAAGAAAATAGGAGTGTAAAATCAACAAGTATTTAGGAGTGAGGAGTGTGTATCACATATATAATAAAGTCTGGTTGTAATGAAATGCCTGTAGGCTGAGGCCTGTAAGACTGCAGCTTAGCCTCAGTAGGTTTCAGGAAGCTTGATGTAAATGGGTGACCTAATAATAATCTCATGCCAATAAAACTGTGGCCGCACAGGGACCGAGCTCATTCCCTAGGGACACTATAGTTTAAATCATAGGGCTATCATCAAATTTGTAAAAATTGCTCTTATAAAAGAGTAATAGGAACAGATGTTCCAGGAGCATCCAATGAGTAGAACGAAGAATACTTTCCCCAAAGTGATTGTATGATACATGTTTGCAGCATTACTGTCACCATGTTGGTCCCAGGGTATTAGAGAGCCAAGGTGAGTGAGGTACTGTTTCTTATTGGACCTACTTCGGTTGGTGAAAGAGACAAGCTTTTGAGCTTCTCAGAGACCGGAGAAAGAGCTTGTCTCTTTCACAAACAAAAGTTGGTCGAATAAAAGATATTGCCTTCCCCACACTGTCTCTGTTATATGATATATGACACTTTCCATGGATTATTACTTCCTCGTCATGAATTATGAGCAGATGCAAAGGCACATTTCCACTTGGTGTACGTTTCTTCAATGAGCAATTGTGAGGAATGTTCTCATTGTTTTTTAAAAACACACTGATGGATTTGAGTAAGAGTCTTCTGAGCATTTTTCTAGAGAAAACATGGCCCTCTATCCTTCATGCTGCTGCATTAGGACAACCTCTCTTCCTGCACAGAGACCATCATGGACTTTAGTGAGAGTACAGGATACTCTCACAAAAGATACAATGCAGGACTTGAGCTACATACACAATATCAAAGAGG
This sequence comes from Pelusios castaneus, assembly GCA_007922175.1. Classification (NCBI taxonomy): domain Eukaryota; kingdom Metazoa; phylum Chordata; order Testudines; family Pelomedusidae; genus Pelusios; species Pelusios castaneus. Next base: position 294,802 of record ML685836.1, read on the forward strand.
ATTCCTGCTGGTTTCAGGGGACTGGTAAAAGGGCTAATTTTACTAGTTGAGTAAGAAAGAAATTACATAGAACAGTAGGTTAGGTTTTACTCAAGATTACAATGGGTGGAGATTTAGGGACTGGAAACAATACCGAAGGCAAGGTTAAAAAACAGACAATACCTACCTATTACACAGAGCTTTGAATTTTTAAGTCGCAAAGTACTTTACAAAGGAGGTCAGTTTCATTATCCCCATTATTCAGAAGGTGAAACTGACACAGAGAGATGAAATGACTTTCCTAAAGTCACCCAGTTGTCTAGCAGCAGAGCCATGACTAGAACCCAGGTGTCCAGAGTCCCACTCAAGTGCACTATCCATTAGGTCACAAACAAAATCTTTGTATAGTATCCTCTTTCTCTCACCACACAATACCCTTGTGTGTGTGTGTGTGTGTGTGTGTGTGTTTTCTATTTGGATCTTTTCAGTAACACCTTTAGGGCAACAATCTCACTGTGTGCCTATAAAACACCTGGCACACTTTATTTTTCTGCTTTAGACAAAATAATAAATAATAACATGAAAGCAAACGAAGTGACCCCAACATTAACCAGACATACCCCTTGATTATGCATATCCTCCGAACTGTATGCTAGAGGGAAAGGTCTAATCTGGGCCACAGCCACGGGTTTTAGTACATACTGAAGGCAAGAGCTCTGTTCAGTAGTTGATAGCAGAGTGCCGATACGATAACAGATCCTTAGGCTATACCCGGAGTCTACTTAGTGTAAGGTAACAGAAAGATATACAGTTGTTTGGCTGCTGCAACAAGTTGGGGGTAAAATATAATGCTTTGCTCTCTGCTTGTCTGAAAGCACGGCCCACAAAGAATTCCCTCCCCACTTTTCTTTGCCAGGCACAATTATGGTGTTTCCCTCTGCTCCAGGGAGCTAGAATTTGTTTTAGGGTTATACTGACTGTTGACAAGTTACAGCAGAGCCCACACCAGTTGAGTTGTTCTGGCAAACAAGTTGGAGAGGGGGGAATTAAGACCACACCACCAATGCACACAATTCCTTCTGCTCCAAGGAAAGAAGCAGAAGTCCCACAGCCCCCACTTACGCCTGCACATGTAGCCCAAATCTGGGTTGCTGGGGAAGAAACTTAAGAGGGATGTCTTACTCCTGGGCTGGGCTTGCAAGCTGTGGAGTTCAATGGTCATTCCAGGCTTAAGGTACTGCAAGCATTGTCTTGTGGAAAATCCCAAAAGGGAGGTAGCCTCCTTGCAGACAGAGCACCATGCAGAGGGTCTGGGTGCATGTTAAGTCTATTTCTATTACTGGTGACCTTGTCATGACACAGAAGTTTTGTGATCACTGTCACGTCCATGTGATCACCAACTATGTAGTAGCATTCCTTGGGAAATACACACTGTGCATTCATTGGTCTTCCATCCTAAGAATATGTCCATACCAAGAAAGCTGCCAAACCTGAAGCAGTGCTGCTGGAGGTGGTTGGGAGGGGCTGGCTACAGATATCCTCATTTCTTAGCCTGTCCTTCTGCTTATTATGGAGCAGCAACAAGAACCAAAAACATCAGTCTAGTGGTATTCAGCCTTCCACATTAAGGTGTCTTTATTCTCTGTCCGTCTCCAACTGACCCTTCCTAACAAGGGCTTCACAGCACACTACTCCGTCTCTAGATGGGAAGCTCAGCCCTTAAATCACAGTCCCCATTACCAAACAGGTAAAGGGACAATTAGGACTAAGTTATGTGGGTCTGATCTACACTACAAAAGTCGGCTGTCAAAACCCTCCTTGCATTGACCTAGTTGTGTATGCATCTACACTTAAATTTGTTCCCTACTGATGTAAGTCCCCTGTTACAGCAACATGGTAACTCCTTCTCCCCAAGCAACATTGAGCTTGGTGAATATACTGAAGGTAACAGACAGCAACTGCTAACACTGCACTACCTATGTCGACCCTAACAATCTTCCACCAGCTATCTTCAAAGCGTCTGACGAAGTGGGATTTTCTCCCACGAAAGCTCATGCGATTAATAAATCTGTTAGTCTTTAAAAGTGCCACAAGACTCTTTTGTCTTTCTACAATAGACTAACACGGCTACCCCTTTGGAATTCCACCAGCTGTTCCACAATGTCTGACTCTGACAGCTGGTGCAGGAGCAGATTTGCCCTTTAATTAAACTACTTTAAAATTATGTATGTAAAATTAGGCATTTTAAGTGCAATAAGGAGGAACCATAAACATTACTTAGAGGTTGGCTAGGGCAGGTGACTGAGATGCTGTTTGAATAGGTGCAGAGCCAGGCCATGGGACTTAAACCCTTGTGACTTATTTTGACAATGAGCTGTGTCAGTTTCCCCAGCAATCATTGCAGCAACAGGAAGATACGTGTTCTGCGAGGTGAATGACTGCATTAGGGGCTAGGCCCTGCTAAGACGCCAGAGGACCCACCCACGACTGCTCTGGTCACAATTGTCAACTCCACTGCTCAGGGTCACAACAACCAGAAGCTCCCCCACGCCCTTTAAAACCCTGTGAATTTTTGAAATTCCTGTTCCTGATTGTCTAGTATGGTGAGTACACCTAGCAGCTGGTGTTTACTGTAGAAAGGCCTGGGAGTCGCAGCAGGAATAAGAAAAGAAGATGCAGCAGGAGATAATGGGGCTTCTCCAGCAGCAAATAGAAATGCTGTAAACTCTTGTGGACTACAGGATCAAACAAAAACCTTACCTCCCTTTGAAGTCCAGCAAAAACTCTCTTACAGCACCTCCCTACACATCTCCCCTTTCTCCCATCCAAACATTTCATGTGACTTTAGGGCTGCATGCCTACACCTACCATTCCATATGGGGAGACATTAAGAACAACAACTTCACATACACTGACCCATGAAAGCCACAGCTGCTGTATATATAGCTAAATGCACATGAATGTTCTTTCCCCTTGTTAAGTTCTGTTCCGTTAATTTTTTGCATTTTAAGGTATTTGCTTTCAAATTGCACAATTTTGTTTTGTTTTTGGGTTTTTTTGCACACTGGTTTTGTTCTCAATGAAATTCTATTCTTTGGAATATATTCACCTTTATGAGTTCACAACATACGCTGAAGAATACTTGGTGGTACTGAGAGTACCTATTTGTTACTGCAGACTGACAACTCATAGGATCAGCGACAGACAATAGAATGATCATAAATGTACAGCAATCACCACAAAATTAATAGCTTGCATTGAAAGTGCTGCATGCACTACGCACCATATCATTCCTGAAAGGTCCCAAAAGGCCAGGTAGAGAGCAGTCCGCTACCGCAACATATTATTGTTGCTCACTGTTAAAAGTGCTCTTTCAAAGCCTTTCTGAGCTATATAATTTTGCACTGAACTCTTCAAATAGCCCTTTGGATTTGACTGTTCAAGTAGCTGACAGCCGCACCAACTGCATTCTCCACTGCTCTGGCAACTTCTCCTCCTTTGCTTCACAGATGTTATGCAGGACATAGCAGGCAGCTATAATTATTGGGATTTTTCTCTCATGGAGATCCTGCAGTAAACACCGCCAGTGTCCCTTCAACGTATTGGAAGCATTCAGCTGTCATTCTGTACATGCTCAGCCAGTAGCTGAATCTTTCCTTGTTGCTGTCAAGAAGGCCAGCGTATGGTTTTATGAGCCAGGGAGTAAGAGGTAGGTTGGGTCCCTCAGGATCAGTATTGGCATTTCAACATACCTAATGCTAATCCCCTAATTAAGAAAAAAAAAATCCCTGCTTGTAGCTTTCTGAACAGTTTTGTGTTCTGAGAGATTTGAGTGTCATGCAACTTCCCTGACCAGCCAACACTGATGTCAGTGAAGTGTTCCCAGTGATCCACCAACACTTGGATAACCATAAAAAAGTAGCCCTTTCTTGAAGTGCTCTGTGGACATGTCATCTAGTAACAAAATAGGGATGTGTGATCTGTTGTTCCACTGCAGTTCAGAAGCTCTCTTACTGCAAATCCATCCACTATGTCCTGAACATTGCCAGAGGGCTACAGTCCTGTGTAGCAGGAGATGGCTAATGTCCCTGCACACTTGCACCACAATGGTTCCCACTGTGGATTTTCAAATGACCGGCAGCAATCTTGCATTGCAGGTTTCTGAAGGGATGACAGACACAGAATGTCAGGTCATGGAGGAGCAGAAGCTGCTTCTTTGAGCTTGCTACCTCCTTTTATTAGACAGAGCAAACAACTTACATAAGATCATGATAAGCATTCCTGTACAAGAACATAACAGGATACAAGGACATAACAAGAAGCTAAAGGCAAAAGCTCAGTGTACTCAGTGTTTTTCCATCAGGCTCTCTCTTTCCCCCTGCCCAGCATGTTTACAGGTGGACAGCCCGTGATCATGCATCAAGGTGGTCCAGGTGTGCCTGGACGTGCCGTCTCAGCATAGACCACGGGCCATGAATCCCTACAGTTTCCACAGTGTGATCGTCACTCGCCTCTCCACTGTCACCGCAGCTCTCATTTTGGTGTCCCTGTGCTGGAGGCCTAGAGTGAGCTTGGTGCACAGATGCAGGAATGTGGTCTCGCAAATCCAAAATTCTGTAGCCGCTGCTGGTCATCCCAAAACTGCATTAGATGCATTCCAGTGTCAGTGCTCATTTCTGGGGCCCAGAAGCAGCACTCCTCCATCTGCAGCTACTTCATGAACACTAACAATCTTGAACTGCAAAAATAACTAGAGTCCTGTGGCATCTTAAAGACTAACAAATTTCTTCGGGCATAATCTTTTGTGGGCTGTAACCACTTCGTTAAATGCAGTAGGTTACAGCCCATGAAAGCTCACACCTGAAGAAATGTATTAGTCTTTAAGGTGACAGAGGACTCTTAGTTGTTTTTGCTGTACATGCTAGCATGGTTATCCCACTGAATCTTGAACTGGTTCTCGCTATGCCCCACAGCACTCTGCCCTCCAAGAAGTTATCATGTTCCCTGCTGCTTCAGTTTTTCTTGTGGCTCTGCAAATACCAGAGGATTGTGTGACCTGTGCTTGAAATACTTATGACAATAGAACAGGCTCCATGCTTCTGTCAGAGATGGTGGAAAGCAAGGGTGACGGTGCGGGTTTGTGGGACTTTTTTTTTTTTTTTAAAAGGCATGAAAAATATTTGATATTAGAGGACTACATGGTGATTGTTGGATGTTGATCTCTTGCTTTTAGTCATCCCTGTGAGACTCATTTCTGTCCCGCCTTGCATTGCCAAAATTTGCCAAAAGACAACCTGCTTGACCGTGACTGGTTGCACTCTAGGGCTCCTACCCATGGTGCACTGCTCTGTGCATCAACAAAAACACTCCTGGTGAGTATGCACAGCGCCAATAAAGGGGGCTACGTATTCACACACACAAGCAATATACTACCTATGGCAAATTTATGCCAACGTAACTTGCATCTGCCTAAGTTTATAGTGTAGAGATGGCCTTCACCAGATGTCATTGTCCAAGACATCCAGTAATTTCTGAAAGGTGACCAGCATAAATATGACCGCATGACAGGTGCAAGAGAATTTCCTGTTTTGATTGAACCAGTGTTACTCAATATGCTCTGTGAGCTCTCAGACTCAGTACCAATATTCTTTTTAATGGATTCTGTTGAACATCTTCTAATGCCAGATCTTAAAGTTTGGCACCTAAACAAGCTACTTAATTTTCAGAGTTGCTGAGCACTTTTGCCATCAGTACAGTCAAACACAAGCATTTCTTCTCCTGCGCAGTTGTGTGCGGCTGGATGATTTATTCTGAAATAACACCTTTCTTCTGGAAAATACAGTGCAAGCAAACCTTTTTCCCACCCCCTCACAAGCCCTGGCTTGGAATTAGGATGTCTGCTGGCCTAGTTGGACTGAGACTACTTGCCTTTGCAGCCAATGGCAGAGATTTGTATATGTTATAGAGTCTCACGATGCAAACTAGAAAGAATTCTTCCTTCTCTTATCTTTTGCTCTTTTCTTTCACTACAGACCCCAATAGGCTGTAATTCAGTAATCGTTATACGTAATGTATATCGTCCAGAAGAAGAGGTAGAGCCCATGACTGTGTAATATAGATGCAATACTGAAGAGGTCTTATTCTAGTGATGTGATACCTAGCATATCCATTTCCCTCAACCCCTACAACTTCAAATGAAACATTATGTCTCTCAGGAAAATGACCTCAAATCAGGTTGTATTGAGTGTTACCTTCTGAGAACTTACTAATCAGAAATACTCTGAAGACACACCGGTTGTTCCTATTTGTACAGAGAGAACTGGGACTAAAGTAGAAACAGTGGTGGCAGGACAAGAGTCGGGAGTTTGATTTGTTTGTACATGGAAGACGACATTTTAGTTCTCTTAAAAGATAGTGTGTGATCTTCAGGTCTGGGGTGCGCCCCTGCAAAACGTCTGTGGCATGTATTACTACTGCTCCCTCTACCAGCCACAGACTACTGTTAGTAAACGATGGTGTCATTGTCCATATTGCCCTCAGTTTGCTAGGGACTATTTTTAGCATGGAAGGTAGCTAGTCTAACAGTCTGTATTGAAGCTCTTCACTAAGGATGGTGCCAGCTACATCTTTTATTCTTGTCACAGGGCCGGTTACTTGCATGGCTGGCATCGCTTCCTAGCTTCTACTAGAATTTTTCTTAGGCTCAAGTAGGAAATGTCTTCCATCTAGCCAACTTTAGCCTCTACCCAGCATGCTCCATGAAGGCTAATATGGATGCAGAATTTTTTTTTTTTTTATCTTTGGAAAAACCCATAGAAATGGACAGTTTTCTTACACTGGGGTTGAATTATACTTTGCAGACATGGATGTTCTTTGGCAGCTGCCTCACCAGTAGTAGGAGCACACTCATGTTCATGTATGTCACTTGACTCTGGGCAGCTACTGTACAAGGGTTTGGTTTTCGGTGGCGGTGGACTTGTTTCATGTTTACTAGCTTTGGTTACAAAAATAAACTACCCAGGAAACTGGCAGCAGCATGGAGGAATGTATGTACTAAAGATCCAGCAATATGTAAACCCCTGTTGGTATGCTTGAGAGGAAGGTTTGATACCCAAGAGGGTGACTGCTACATGGATTAGGAGCACTCACCCAAACCCTTAGTTTTAGTGATACAGGAAGACAAAAATCAAATAGCCATTAGATTTGCTGTATTGACAGGTTCACGGGAGACGGAGACAATATTACTCCTTCAGATAGCAACAGAGGCCAATGAAGAACGGGCACTCACAATTTTTATGTGCAGTAGACATGAACATTTAAGGAAAGCTTTCTCCCCTTAAAAAAAAAATTCAAAGCATGGGTCTGAGTGGGAGGTAGAAAGACAGCCCATTGATTAGGGCATTAACCTAGGACTTGGCAGGCTTAGGTTCAAGACCTGCTGCACCACAGAGTTCTTCTGTGATTTTGGGAAAGTTGCTTAGCCTCTCCAGGCCTCAGTTTCCCATCTGTATACTGGGGATAACACTTCCCTACACCACAGGGGTGCCATGAAGGAAATACATTAAGGCCTTTGGAGCCCGATAATCAAAGGTATTTAGGCACCTAAAAATGTATATATGTGCCTATTAGGATTTCTACAAGCACATTAACTCCTACTGAGAATCAGGTCCCGAGAAGTTGGGCTCCCAGAAACTGTGATACTGAAAAAATTCAAAAATCACTTTTCAAAACTTGGGCCTTGATTTCTTTTACTAATACAACTGTTACATCCCTTTTGGGGCAACATAAGGGAAGACTTGCTTCAAGTTGTGTTGACACTACTAGTCAATTCCCATCTTTCTCCGTTCCTGAAATGAGATGCTGCAGATGAAAAATAGAGTGGGCGGGAGGGTGGAGAGAGAGGGAAAAAGGTTTGATACATCAGAACAAACCCTCTGTCTTTCAGAGAAAGTTATGCAAGTAGTGTGTATGGTGTGGGGGAAAAAAAACAGTTGCCCCAAAACATTTCCAACCTCAAAAAACTGTTGTTTGGGTCCCATTTAAGATCTGGAAAAGATTCATAGTAGTTCTTTCTTGCCTAAAACCGCTGATCCCACCATAAGGCCAATGAAGTAAGACCTATTTTAAATTCACCTTCAGTTCATTTTACTTGGAAATACCAAAACAGGACACATCTACACTTCATACTACCATAAAGAAACAGGGAAAGGAGCAGTAAACACCACAAACAAAATGAATAATGCAATATACATGTCTGAGGGCTCTGATGACTTTAGAAACAGGTCAGTCTTCATTTTCATGGCTACCAAGACATTATCAGAATTCCTTGCTATGCGTACAACATCCCAGTTACTCTATGCGCTGATTTCTCCCCTGCAGCAATGGAGTATGCACAGATGGCACTGGATAGATTAGGGAGAAGTAGCTCTTACTTAACAAACACCCGGAAGACTCATGGAGGAACAGTAGAGCATCTCGTCTTCTAGAGAATGATATAGGAGGAATGGGGATAGGTTTAGGGTTCACTGAAGACATCTAAGATAAGGTTGAATGGATCCCAGGGCATGAAGGCCAGTGGCAGAGCAGAAGACAAAGTTATGTGAATACCATCTATTCAAATGTAGGATAGTTGGCTGTTAACAGAACCTGAATCCATTATAATTTTGGTGAGCTCATAATTCTATATGATCCTTTCTCATAGCCTTACAGGAGTGCAGTTATATAAATGATCTTTCCCTCTAAAACGCAGTATGACCCATTTCACTTAAACCACCAAGCTGTGGGACATAAACAGCCGTCTGTTTGCAGACTTATTCCTGTCCACTTATGAGATGAGCAAACATTAATGCTTCAACAAATACCTAGAGGGAATTCAACATATGGTGCATGTCTACCTAGTCATCCAACAAGTATGTGAAATTGGTTGTAAGGAGCTTAGAGTAGAGTGTACAATAACCAGATGTCTGATTAATCTAATGCCTACATAACAGGCAAAGAACTGACAGCTCATCATATTAAGTCACTGATAGCCTTTGACATTTTTCATTTAATTATGTACATCCTTTCAAATGTCAAAGTAACCTAAGAATTCCATTGGTGGAATCAGTAGATAAAGCAATGCAACACTGACTTAAACAAGCAAAAAAGTACAGGAAACAAGCTCCATTTTTCATATGTGCAATACCTAATTAATGCTGTGTGTTGTCAGTTTCTCAACTAGCAATAAGAATGTACAATTAATTATGCTGTAAACTTCTATGCCTATAACATTTCATGGTTGTTTTGAATACTTCTAAGCATATGTTGGAAGATGTAATTAAGTATTCTGACTTCTGCTGCTTTTTAGCCCAACCTGTGCAAGGATGCTTCTGGTCATGAAGTTACTGAACAGGATTTCTTATAAGAACAACCATATGATTACAACATAATACCACCTTGTCTAACAGAGTGCAGCATGCTAACATACACCTTATATTTACTACACTGTCAGTACCCTGACTTGGAAATCTCTCATTAAGAATCAGCAAAGTCCTATTTTCATCAGCAGTGAATACAAGCTACATTCAGAACATAGGTGTTCTGAGATCAGAAAGCACTTTACAACTGAATATAATCACTGAAGTGTGCCCATTTTATTCCAGTATAAGAATACTTCTGTGTATTGTGATTTTACATTTCCCCCTGATGTTTGACATGCAATCTTAGTGCTTATTTGTGGAGTATCAAAGACTGGAATTATCCACTGGGAGTTTGGTGGGGACTGTAGAAAATAGTAATAGCAGAGATGCCTCAGAAAAGAACTGGATCCATATCTCAGATACACAAGACAAGTGAAATAATCTACTTCATTATCTGGTCATTTCAACTCAACACAAGGAAAGGTTTGTATACAAAAAGTCAGTAACAAGGGAATTCCTACAGAAATCCAAATCATAACCACATTAAGGTCCCAGGAATACATCATTAATCATCTCAAGGAACAACAAAATTCTCCTGGATCTTAGCTTTTATTTTAAGGTTAGTCTCTAGCTCTAACACTGCAAAGAAAACCTTCAGATATGACCTGGAGATTCTATAATGAAATGATATCTCTGAGGTATGAACTGCCCCTTTCTTTTTTATGGGTGCTAAATCAGACATCTCTGATGATACATCAAATGTCAACCTTGTTAGATACACCACTGCTCAAAGCATGTAAGGAAGGGGAGGAAGTATATGATGATGTACACCACGCTCTATGTGTAGGGTATGCCTCACAGGCAGACAGAAAGGACTAGCAGGCAGAGTAGATGCAGAATACGTTTAAAGGTTTACACATCTTAACTCATACAACCCATGATGGGATTTCAAGAGGTATGATTGGGTTCCATTTTTTTGAAGAGGGTCTCAGCTTCCAAAACTTTTGGAAATACTGAGCTCTTTCACGGAAAACAGTTACTATCACTTCCATTGTTGAGAATGCTCTTCCAGTGCTACTCTTTTCAAAATGCGTGCTAGCACATTTTGGACTAGCTGCTGCATTACAACCGAGTTCAATATTAGGCACGTTCCAGTGTCCTATTTGACTGCCGCTGATATGATTTGATCTCATCTGCTCCAGCCAGTAAAATCATGCAGAACATGATTCAGTGGGAGCTGTGCTGAAACCATACTTTAACATGTCTTTCAAACACAACTCCTTTCTCAGTGCTGACCCACTGCTGACCCATACCCTAGTGGGTATGATTCACAGAAGTTGTAATGTAGCAAATAGCAGGTATGCAATAGTCTATACAATGTTCTTATTTTGATTTTACTGTGTTCTGACATGATGCAATATCTTCTCTCATTTCCCCCCCTCTTCTCCTCACCTTCCCTCTCCTCCACCCTTCAAGCTCTACCTCACTACCTACTTCCCTTCTCATTCCCTAGCTCTCATTTCTTCTCTTTTCATACGTGCCACTCACTCTCCTCCCCTTTTCTACCAAATTGGCATTATGAATGCCAAGCATTCAAAAAGCATGGATCAGGACCCAGAAAGCATGATACTGGCTTAAAATTATGAGTGTTTTAAAAAAATAATTTAAAAGTTGGGTTCTTTTTATTTGCTTTCTGGTTTTGAGCCTCTAGGTTACATTGGGGTCACAGTTCCCAGCCTGTCTTTACAACCTTGGAGCTAGAAACTTTCTGCAACATCAGGGGTATCCAAAGGAATGAAGCAAGACAACATTGTCTAAAAATCCAGCTAAGTTTTAATTCACTCAAAGTTGTAACATAGCAACCTCTATTACTAGTACCTGTTGCATGCCACACCCAATCCTCTGACTGTGTTGCCTTAGACCCCCTTTCCATCTGCAATCTTTTCCTGGCCTCCCTTTACCCCACCCACCTCTCTCTAGTCTGATCCATCTCCACATGATTCCTTCTCTTCTTCACCAGCAACCCACTCTATGGTAAGCCAGGGAGGAGGAAGAGGATTTGTTGATTCAAAGTCGCAGACTTAAGGCCATGCAGCAGCCTCCTCTCCTTCCAGCTCCTGCTATGTGGGGCTTGTCTATACTTAAAATATGTCACTGGCACACCTGGGCCATGGTTGCACTTCAGCATAAACACTACCTGTGCTCCCATTGGCATAGGTAAGCCACCTCCCTGAGAGGCAATAGCTAGGTCAACAGGAGAATTCTTCCATCCACCTATCACTGATTAGATCAGCAGTTCTCAACCACTGTGTCGGGACACATTACTGTGTCACCACACAGAGGTAAGTATGTCACAGAGAGCTGGGAAGATGGCTGGATTTGGCCCATGGGGGGTGGTCTGATGTGTCTTGTAGGGTTGCAAAATTCCACCAAGCATGTTGTGACCCGCAAAAGATTGAGAACCATAGGTCTGGATGAGGACGTAGGTCAACTTAATTATGCTGCTTGTGGGGAGGAGGATTTTTTACCTACATAATTTAACCAACCTCAACTTGTAGTGTAGACCAGAATCTAGTAGCAGCAGAGTTTACACTGGGGTCCTATGGCATGCAGGAGCCACCAGCTGATAGAGGAGGCACCGACTTGACTCTCCTTTTGTAAAGAGAGGCCAGGCCTGCAACAGAAGGTGGCATCCCCTCCTGCTACTCTGCAGCTGAGCTGCCAGCAAGCTCGCATTGAATGAATGAATCACATACGCCCTCCCTGAAGCCTGGTCTACATGAGAAAATTAATTAATTTTAATTAAAATTGGTCCAGGGTGTGAAAAATCCATACCTCAGAGCAGCAATGTTAAAGGTAAATTCAGTCCCACTGTAGATAGCACGATGGAAGAGCTCTTCTGTCAGTCTAGGAGCCACCTCTCAGGGAGGTGGGTTACTTAACAGATGGGAGAACCCCTCCTGTCAGCATAGGTAGCGTTTACACTTAAGAGCCCCAGCTCTGCTGCTGTCAACATGTAGACAAGCCCTGAGTTGGGTCCCCAAGCATGATGGGGAAGGATTTACAACTCTGTGTGAAACCCCACTGACTTCAAAGCAGTTACACCCATGTAGTTTACAACAGAATTGGGCCCACATGCTTTAGCAACTGCCAAACCATTCTCACAGTAGATCCAAAACATTGTTTTAATCCCTACAGTAGAGATGGCAAATATTTTAGATATATAATGTTATTAAATGTGTTGCCAAACAAAAAGCTGCCATTCATTTGCCTTCCAATATAAAAATACAAAATTAATCTGTATAACCAATCAGCAATCCTGTTTGTTGCCTTGGTGAAACCGCTGTTTTACTTTATACAATACAGTACTTTAAATGTATATTGATTAATCTCAGGCTAGAATTACTGTGTGTGGCAAAATTAGTAACACTTTCCAAGCACAGCTGCTTTAGGGTCATAATTAACTGATTAGTAGCCCACAGAAATAAATATTAGAAATATTTCTACTGCAAAAACAAGTGTGTTGCTATCACAGTATTTCCCTGCTTCATAAAAGTTCTGCTGTGAAATTTAATTCAGGCCAGTTTCTTTAACAACATCCTGTGACTGGCTAGCGTTCTGTACCTCCTCTAGTACGGTACATTTTAAAATGCCTGTACTTTTATAAAAACCAGTGGAAGTGAGAGATACTTTTTTTAAAAAAAGTTACACATTATTCCTGGCAGACAAGGTTAAATATTTTATGCATTCAGTACTTAAAGCTGGATGCTATGTCTCATATAACTACACTATAACATCTCAAGAGTATTCATGATCATGTATTTGACTCAGGCTCCAGTGCTGCAATGAGGTCTGCTCAGGTAGACCCCTGAGCCTTCAGAGAGCCCTGCTGAAATCAACCGAACTTCCCACCTATTCAGGAGTCCACTCACAAGGAGTCCATTGCACAACCAGACCCATAGTTTGTAGAGATGATCCTAGATTTTTATGTCAGTACATTGTTTTTCCTACAGCACTTTTCGTGGAGTTTGCTTGATGTAGCTTTCCATGCTCCAAGCTGAGATGGAGCTTCCAGCTATTTCCTTGTACGATTATTACACAACTAAATATTTTAAGCATTTCATCCTGTTTAAGTGCTTGGAGGCTTTGGGACCTTAATGATTTCCTTCTCTTAACATTTGTCAGAGTCTTTTATGCATATATCTCCATTCCTAGCTTTCGGATTTAAGTGATTACAGCTTTTTTTTTTTTTTTAAAGGAAGTTTCTAGCCCTTTTGGTTATGGGGGGAAAAAAGCTTGAAAATGTGAAGACTGCCCTCTAATGGCTCAAAAACCAGAAGGCAATGAAGATTAATCCAACACTTAAAAAAAATCCATGATTTTCTTTTTAATCTCATGGTTTTGCGGAACCTGACATGATTTTTGAATACAGAATTGGGAATAGTTATTTACAGTTACTCATTACTTAGGCTACGTTACATTTGAAATGCTACAGCTGTGTAACTGCAGCTAGTGCTTCAGCATAGATAATTGCTACAGTAATGGAAGGGATTCTCCTATTATTGTACTAAATCCACCTCCCTGGATACGCTGCAGCTAGGGTGACAGGAAAATTCTTCCATTAACCTAGCGCGATCTACACCGAGGGTTATATCAGCTTAATGATGATGCTTAGGAGTATGGATTTTTCACATCCCTGAGCATCATAGCTGGGTTGACCTAACTTTTTAGAGTAGACCTGGACTTAGGCTATGTACACACGATCAGATTAAAGCGCAACAAGGCAATCGCGCTACAAAACTCACGTGACCTTTATTGCGGGACAACGCGTACACACGTTGCTCCCTGCAACGCAACAAAATTACACGCATTATCGCGGTTGAGCGCAATGACTTCTGGGCACCTATCCCATCGTTCCATTTTCCCCTAAGTTGGCGCTATGAATCATGGGATGAAGGAAAGGAACGCAAAGCGCCATGGGTAAAGTGTCAGTTTCCCATGGTGCTTTGTGTTCCCCTAGCGTCTTCCTCGTTGCCAATAGCAACTCGCGCCTATTTTCAACATTGCAGTGACGCAACGCACCACTTGCAATCAATCGCAACAGCGACAGCATGGATCCTGCTATGATCTCCATTGTCGCCTTCAACATTCTGAATACATCTCGGCTTGTTGCTCAGTACGCAATGAGCTCCGAGTCAGACGAGGACACCGAGGAGCAGGGGCTGATCGATGCCATGCAGAGCAACAGCACCGCGTTGCTCAGCTCCTTCACCGATCATCTGCACACGGTGCAACGCCGTTTCTGGTCGCGAGAGACGAGCACCGAGTGGTGGGATCGCATTGTTATGCAGCTGTGGGATGACGAGCAGTGGGTACAGAACTTTCGAATGCGGAAAGCAACCTTTCTGGAACTGTGCTCAGAGTTGGCCCCTGCCCTGCGATGGAAAGACACCAACATGAGGTCAGCCCTAACTGTGGAGAAGCGTGTTGCGATTGCTGTATGGAAGATGGCGACTCCCGACTGCTATCGGTCCGTTGCAAACCAGTTTGGAGTCGGGAGGACCACCGTCGGATTAGCCCTCTCACAAGTGTGCCAAGCCATCAATCGCATCCTGCTACGGAGGACAGTGACATTGGGCAATGTTCGAGAGATTGTGGACGGCTTTGCTGCCATGGGATTCCCTAACTGCGGGGGAGCCATAGACGGCACACACATCCCTATTTTGGCTCCAGACCATCTCGCGACGGAGTACATAAACAGGAAGGGCTACTTCTCCATGGTGCTGCAAGCACTCGTGGATCACAAGGGTCGTTTCACGGACATCAATGCTGGGTGGTCGGGAAAGGTGCATGATGCCCGCATTTTCAGGAACACTGGTCTGTACCGGAAGCTGCAAGGGGGCACCTTTTTCCCTGATCAAAAAATAACAGTGGGGGAGGTGGAGATGCCCATAGTCATCCTCGGAGACCCAGCATACCCACTGATGCCATGGCTCATGAAACCCTACACTGGGAACCTTGATCGCAGCAAGGAGCGGTTCAATTACCGATTGAGCCGCTGCAGAATGACTGTGGAGTGTGCCTTCGGCCGTTTAAAAGGGCGCTGGCGCTGTTTGTATGGAAGGCTGGACTTGGCGGAGGACCAGATCCCTGCCGTGATTGCGTCATGTTGTGTCCTCCATAACATTTGTGAAAGTAGGGGAGAAAAGTTTTCCCCTACGTGGGCTACGGAGGCACAGCGCCTCGAGGAAGCATTCGAGCAGCCAGCCACTAGGAGTATTAGGGTGGCACAAGGAGAAGCTGCTCGCATAAGGGAGGCACTCAGGGAGCATTTCAATGATGCCCTTCCCTAGTTAAGTTCCATGACGCATGAGGTGCACCTTAGGATCATTTCAATAATGTGTATAAATAAATGCATTCTTCAAAGTATTTGTTACTGTTTTTATTGAAACCTGAAAGATGGGGGTGGGGTTACAGGTTGGTGTAGCTCCGGGTCTCGTAAAAGTAGCTTGGGGGGGGGGGGGCTGGATGTTGTCCTGTACCGGGGTGGAGGGTGGCCTTCAAAGAAATGCTTTGAGGGACTGCGGTGTGTGGGAGGCATACACGGCTGAACTGTCTGGAGTGGAGCCCGGACATTTATCGCCTGGGACTGCAAAGCTATCATGTTCTTTAGCAGTTCTGTTTGCTCCTTCATGACGCTTATCAGTTCGTCCCTGTGTTTCTGCCTCCTCTGCTGGGATTCCTCTCTCCAGGCTCTATTCTCCCTTGCGGATTCTTGTGTTGCTTTCAGCAGCTCGTTAAACATATCTTCCCTGTTTCTTCGAGAACGCCGCCTAATGTTTCTCATTCGGTCAGCTGGGGTAGACACCGGCCTTGTGAAGCTCAATTCTAATACAAAAATAACAATATAGACATTGTTAACACATAGCATAGATAGCCAATGTAACCTTCCAGTAGCACATTCCACTGGAAGGTACAGGGCGGTCAACACACTACGCTGCGCTGAAGCAGACAAGGTACATTCTAATAGACGGCTTACCGGGGGCTAAGAATCGGAAGAGGGCACACAGATGGAACCCAATATCCCTCTCCTCAGAGTGCCCCTTCCATCTAGAATACATCTCCTACATGCCGCCGGTAGCAGGCCGGGACCGTATGCTGCTGCACTGTGTGCTGCCATGGTTCCCAGGGCTGTGCTTTGCAGCTGGAGAGGCAGAGTGTCCGTCTTTGGGAGCGCAGACACAAACGCTCTCCCATCTAACCTGAGTATTAGGCTCTGGAGGTACATCGAGGAAACCTTTTCTGACCTAAATGCAGATGATTATTTTACAATCACTGCTTGTATTGATGCCCTGCTAATGAATGCAGAGTAAATAGCGTGCACAGCGGGGACCCGCAAGCACCCCCACCCCAGACAATGATATTTTAGCAGGAGCAGAGCTGAATGAAGGAGAAACTTACCTGAACCCCCCTCTGCCGCCTCAGAGAACAAGCTGCAGTTCAAGCCTTGGGTGGACGTCTCAGCGGGGCTGCTGAAGAGCTCCTGGCTACACGCAGTTGCGCTTTCCTCCGTGTCATCCTCCATCTCCTCCTCCTCCTCCTCCTCCTCAACAACGTCCTCATCCTGCTCGGCTCTGGCAATCACCGGACGAGGAGGGGCTGAAGTGTCCACGGGACTTTTGGCAGTGGTTGTGGGGTCCCCACTGAGGATGGCTTCTATCTCCTTATAGTACCTGCATGTTGCAGGCGCTGATCCAGAACGGTGGTTTCCCTCCTTCGCTCGGTGATAGGTAATTCTGAGCTCCTTCACCTTTGATCTGCACTGCACTGTGTCTCTATCATGCCCTCTCTCTGACATGGCCCGAGAAATTATGCCAAATGTGTCATAATTCCTCCTGCTGCCGCGTAGCTGTGCCTGCACGGCGGACTCTCCCCAGATGCTGATCAGGTCCAGTACCTCTGCCGTGCTCCAAAGGGGTGCGCGTCTTCCACGGCGGGCCGCCATTGCTACTGATGATCGGAGCACAAACACACTCCACGAGGAAGAGAGCAGGAAGTGAAACAGACTTGAAATTTGAAAATCCCGGGAATAAGTTCGGGGCAGGGCGGGGACAGTTTCGTCACGGCCACAGAGCGGGTGGGGGGAAGACCAGAGAGGACGACTTGGGAATGCTGGGACAGTTCCGGACTCCAGTCAATGCGCGGTAAGCGTACACACGAGCTCAAACGCGCAATATATGATCCGCAACAGCTGTTACCACTCTCGTCGGAGTGGTTGTTGGACTGCGCGACAACAAGGCACTTAACGCGCAAGAGCCCTGTTGCACGTGTGTACGCCGTTGTTGCTATCGCGCGGTAATGAGCTTTAATGCGCGATAATCTGATCGTGTGTACAAGGCCTTACTGTGCTAATTTCATGTCACTAATGGTCATTAGATCCAAGGTTCCCTGCTATTCCTCCCTTACTCATGCTGGGAGGAGACCTTACTGTCAGAAAGTCTTTCACAGCTTTAAGGCTTCATTAATGCTTTGATTTGGCCCTCATCTTTTTCAGGACTCAGGACAAAGATGAGGTATTTCTCAGGTTGATTTAATTATATGGTGAGAACCATAAAGGCTTTTTTTATGCTCGTTTAAGACCAAACTACTCAACAGGTATATATAAGTATGCTGAGCAGTAGTTAGAAAATAGAGGGACAAGAAGATATTTAAGTTTTCGGAAGAATTGGCCTCTCTCTCTCACACACACGCACACACGTACATACGTTTGACCTGTAGACCTTTACTATACTTCTCTTTTGACTCCCTTTGTTGAATTTGTATAGCTTCAACTTCCGGCATTGGATTATCAGTACTTAGTTTCATGGTGTATTAGATCAGATTAGTAGTACACACAGTATATTACTAACAAAAGCAGCAACAACATTTCTGTTGTCTTGTCACAGTCGATGTATATTTTTTGAACATAGTCTGGGAAGACCTTAGAGCACTGTATCATGCTTTCGCACTGCAGTGTTTCTCAATAGTTACAATTCAGCAGGATTTGAAATATGCTTTACAGGATATAAGGCAATTCAGCAAATCTATGAATGCACAGAAGTAATATGTAACTGTCACCATACACAAACACCCACTATGCGTTTGTCTCTGAGCTACAAATTATGGTTGGTAGCCTTTTTTATGGATTTATGATAGGCAATAAGAATGTGGGATACACATCTGAGCCACTATTAACATAGGCCTCACGGTTACATTGCATTTGCCATAAAGATCATACTACTCTTCCTTCTAGTTCTGTATCCGGACTCCTTTGTTGCCCAATAATATCAGAAGAAAGCAAAAACAAAAATAAATCCACAGTTTATCGAGCCACTTGTGTGTATACATTGGGTCGGGGTGGCGATGTATGTCTCACTGGAGCCCTTAAGCAATCAGTTTACACCCTGAAGCATAATATTTTATTGATCCTTATCTTGGCATGCAGAAGTAAAAAGAGTTGTCGTAGAATTATCTTGCGCTATATAAAGCCAAAATTAAACAGTTTTATGCACCTTCTGTAATTCCAAGATATATCATTCAAATCTCTTTACTTCTTCCTCTTTCCAAGATAAAAAATCTTAGCTCTACAGTCCCTTAAGTAAATGCTGCCATACTGCTAATCATTTTCATAACCCTTCTCTGGGCCTTTCCATTTCTCACTATAGAGCTATCTTAAGATGAGGCATACATGAAACTATTATTTCAACCCTTTCTTCAAGCATTCTGTTTATTTATTAAACTGCTGCTGTGCACTGGGCAGACACCTCTATTGATTTATTTATGGCTCCCAAATCTTTGTCCTCAGAGGATCCCCTGGAGAAGTTTGATGAAAATGCCCAAATCTGAATCACTGCAACACATGTACAACAGTATGTGGACCTGATTCTACAAATTACCAGGTCAATTACTTGAGCTGTACAGCATCCTCATCTTCCAGCTAGTTAATTGGGACTTGAGTATTTCTTGTAAAAAATCCTCCCCATCTACGTAAAGCAGGCCCTTTTTGCTTAGCCACAACAGGGATGTATTCCTCAGCCTTTTAATACTCTTCCACTAATACTCTTCCACTTCTATAGTTTTCGTTGCCTCTGTAATCCCTAAACCAACATGTATACACAATGCATTATTTTTAGAGCTGTTTTCAAACACTGACAGTGGTTAATTCACTTCTCACAGGCCTTGACTCTATTTGAAACAATTGATTAATGTTGGTAATATGTACTGGATAGTTGACAGCTTGCTATTACTGACTCATATTCACAGCTTACAATTTGTGTGTGTGAAAAAAATACATATTTTTTTTGTCTACTCTTTTCACCTCCTGTATCAACCTCAGTACATCATCTTCTGGGAAGAAAAGAAATTAAACCACTCCATATTTCTTTCAATTGTAGGCAGCCTGCAAACATTTCATCATATTGTAAACAAAATTGATTGTACTTCATTCATTTTTTTCCTCTTTTTCTCTGAAAATCACTATACTTTAGGACACTACCATCCATGGCTGTTGAAAATTTACATTCCATTAGGTCTTGCGTTCATACTTCCAGAATGCACTGAAATATCACAGCAGCTTCTGTGTGTATCTGTTACAAGCAGAGACCCTGCACACAAACACCTCCAGACTTTGGAAGCAGATTTTTAAAAATTCCACTTACAATAGCAACTCTGCTGGTTTGGATTCTTTTGGCAAGGAAAAAAATCTTGAACATCTCTTCCACACTATTAAAAAAATAAATAAATGAGATGAAAAACTAATAGACAGCAGCTCAAACAGATACAAAGAATAGCCTGTTATTGTTCAGACAAGCTTGTAACAGAGAATCTTATTAATTAGAGATGATGCACAGATGGCTTGGAAGAGATTCTGATAGTTCTGAATAATACTGGTATTTTCATCCCAAGCCCTTATCTGCTTAAGAGTAATGAACCTTTCCATTTAATGAAAAGGAAAGCCTTTTTTTTTAAAGCCCCAGTGTAGCAAACATTGAAGCACAGAAAATTAGAGTTTGCCAGGTTTTCCAGATTTAGAGGTCTGCACTTGATGCTTTTTAATGCCCTCT
This sequence comes from Pelusios castaneus, assembly GCA_007922175.1. NCBI lineage: Eukaryota > Metazoa > Chordata > Testudines > Pelomedusidae > Pelusios > Pelusios castaneus. The sequence goes on from ML685836.1 coordinate 315,281, forward strand.
ATCAGAGGAACTCAAAGCACTAACAACAATGATTTGTGGGAGGGAGTTAGTGGCATTTTATAATGGGAAAGTAGGCAAAGAAAGGTTCGCTCAAGATGTGTCTCAGTCTACAGCAGAGGTAGAACAAAACCCAGAGTATCTAACTCTCAGTGTGTGACCATATTAGTCTGCTTAACCACTAGCCAAAGTTGCTGCAAACACCCATACGGCTCTGTTTAGCACACTAGGTTGAATTGAGCTAGCATTAATTTGTCTACCCATGCTAGGACTCACACCTACCAGCTGCAGGGGATACACCCTAAGTCCTCAATTAACAGACCAGGTCTCTCCTTCATATACCCTTCCTGCTTCTTATTTATGAATATCCACTGCTTAACGAATACCCCATTAGGCTGCATGTGTGTAGCGGCACTACCCTCAGACAATTACGCTAACCCTTAACCGCATATACTGTACATGTATTATACTCACAGCCAGATTCTTGATGTAAATCACCTTTGCGCCACTGAAGTCAACAGAACTGCTTCAGTTTACACCAGTGGAGAATATGGCTCTCCATTTCTAAAATTGAGTTTGGGCAAACTTCAAATGTTTCAGATTTCCTAACTTGACTGGCAGGTTCTGAAACCTCACATGATACGGCACTGCTCATGCAACATCATGTATCTTGCGAGTAATTATGGATTTATATAATGAAAGAAACCACAAGAGGATACTTCTTGCAACCAGCATCCCAGAGAACAATTATGCATGCTGAGGGCTCATTTTAGAACTCCCTTTGGTAATCTGGAAATAAATAGATTTTCTGGGCTTTATAGTGTCGTGACAGAAGTTAGGTGAAACCTTGTTGAAGCTGGAGAGCACAGCTGCTCTTCATTCAGGAGAAATATAAGAAGCAGGTAAGTTCCTCTCTGAAGTCAAATGGATGAACCAAGAGAAGCCATCACCACAGATCACTTGCTAGGCCAATCAGAAGCTGAGTTATTTGGGTGGAAGATGCTGAATGCATATTCAGGGGGGATAAGTATCATTGGGTGTGGTTGTCTGTCTGTGTGAGTCAGAAGCAGACAGAGAGGAATAGAAAGACAATGAGAAAGCAGGAGAAGTGCTTGTTGCATGAAGCTGAGAGAAAGCCAAGATTGAAAAAAAAAAAAGTTACGTGCTTGAAGCGTCTGATGAAGTGGGATTTTCTCCACGAAAGCTCATGCAATAAATAAATGTGTTAGTCCAAAAGTAGCAGTGCACCATATTCAGATGCTTTGTGAATGCAAACAGTAATCTGGTGCTGTTTGTTTCGTGGCACGCAGCAGGTCAGGCACCTCAGATTACAGTTCTAATTCTGAACTCATGATATCCTGCACGACCAGCTGTGATGTGTTCAGAATACTGACAACAGCAGAGAGCAGTGCAGGATCCATCCATTCAGACAAAGATGGCAGGCACTCAGGAAACTGGGGTAGTTGAAAAATGCCATGAAATTCAGTCAGAAGCCAATGATGGAAATCACTGCTTCGTGGAATGTTGAGTTCGCACCCACGATGCACTGTGATCCCCTTCACATTCCCACAACTCCTAGCAGTGCTAGGTAGCACGTTGCACAGTGGTATAGTCGCCCACAGCACGCTGCTCTCACTGTTGGTGCGAGATCACCAACTGTGAATGTGCTTCAGTGACACAAGGAGTGCTGTGTGGACAACTAAAAATGGAATAGCAAAGAATTTAGGAAAATGTAAGAGTCACTAGAGCCCAGATTTTTAAAGCTCTTTAAGGCATTGCTGTGCTTGGTGTTGCAACATCTAATTGATTTAGGAGGTTAGATCTCATTTTCAAAAGGGATTTAGGCTCTTAGGAGCCAGAGTCCCATTGACATTACGCCCCTCCCCTTGCTCAGTCTTCATTTTTGAGAAGAATGTGTGATGTTATCAGAAATCTTTGCCCACTGACACACCGAGATCACTGAGAATGCGCACTCTTACTGCCCAGCAATATCGGCTAACTGCACAAAATAGCTAGATACTCAGGTGAAACAACAGTGAGGCAGGAGGAAAGAAAGGTGAGTCCAGACTCAAGATTAAGAAGTTACACTTTTTGGTTTCAATCTTGATAACTGAAATCAAATTAATCACAATGTAGAATCCTCATTAAAATGTACATGCCTTTTTATTACTGGGTCTGAAAAGAACTAATTGTACCAATACACTCCCACAGCAGCTACACTTTGGCTATTTGCGTGGTACTGTTATGGATTAGTCAATGTATCTTTAAAACACAATTCTGAGTGGCTGATTCTTCTTTTCCTTTCACTAGCATCAAGCTGCAGGAACTCCACCAAAGTTAATGGAATTAAATTGGTGAACACGAGAGCAGAATCAGATGCCATGTAATCTGCACTAGATGCACTATACTATCAGTGGGCATATCGCACCGCATTTTGTCACTGCTCAGTTCCTTACTCCATAAGTAGTCCAACTGAAATAAAACACAGCTTGTGAAGTGTGGTACTGTGCAACTCAATGAGAGTAAGAGCATTACTTGCGTTGGGCCTGATCAATGCATTACTTCATGTATTTCACTGGCATGAGTGCACTGAAAAGAACGGACTTACATCAACAACAACAACAAGTGTCCATGAATCCAAAGTTTCAGTTAAAGCAATGTTGCTGAGGAATTTAGGACCAACAACAATCTCATCTAAAAATTCTTTCTATCTGGGTTTGGAATTTCCATTTGAAGTGGTTTTAGTATTTTGGGGGATCCAGGGACATCTTGGCATGTGATATCTATCAGGCTCAGCTATCACAAAGGCCATTGACATATGAAATATTAACACTCATCTTCCACCTAAATGTTCTTAGCATCTAACAGGGCAAGCTTAGCTCCTGATAAGATGGAGACCACACTTTAGGGCCTTACCACCTCTACATAAGAAGACACAGAAGATATACAACTCTGCAGGCAGGAGATATTAATATTTTTAAATTCACAGTCACAATAGTCCTCTCGCTATCCCGCTAAATTTGAAAACAACACAGACAGAAAATCTCCATGCACATGCCTCACTGTTTAATTGTGACACATTATTTCTCTCAACATTAAATCAAAACAGAATATGAAAAAAACCAAATACCACAAGTTTGTCTGTGGTGACCTCTGTACTTCTAATCAATAGGTAATATAAATAATTCAACCAGCCTCAAGTGTTCTCAGTCTCATTTTGATTAGAGTACAGATCCCGCCATGGATTAGTTATCAACACTGTCATTTCTTCTCTATGCCACAGTTCTCATATGCCACTGTGCCGCTCAGCCATTTGGAGTTTCTATCAAAAAGACATCCATCACAGATTCACAGTCAACCTCATATTAATCACTGATGAAGCATCACAGCTTCTCTATTGATTTTATTCTGCTCTGCTTCACATCAGACGTCTCAGAAGAAAACAGTCAATAGGACATACAACATAAGGGACATTCAGTTTAAACTATGTGCTCCTGATTTCTGTTGTATAACCTAATGAAGCACTGACCTCAATTTTCTTTTGTGAAAACTAACTTATTAAAACCAAACACATGAAATAAAACTGAACACATGTCTACCAGTCAGAACTCAACATGTCTTTTTTTTTTTTTTTTTTAAATAAAGGAAGGGCTTAGAACTGGTCACTAAGAATTTGATCCAAAACAAAACAAAACCCAAAATCTTGCAGTAATTTACTGTGAAAAAAACCAAATGCATGTTGTGCTCTTTCATTTCTGTAGACCTGATTTTTAGAACACTTATGCCCATGAGTAAAATCATCCACATGCATGTTTGCAGAGCTGGGACCTGTAAATGTAATAATCTAGTTATTTCCTGAAACCTGTCACTGAAGCAGCAAAACCAGAAATGCATCCGGGGCTGTTTATCTGTGACTGTGATTTAAATCATTATGGACCCATTCAGAATGAAAACGGCTTAGGGTTCAGTCCTGCAATCTTCTGAGCACCCTCAAACTTCCCGTATGTAATGGGAACGGAGAATGTTCCAGCACCTCATAGTTTCTGCTCCTTCACTAGCAAGAGATACTTTACAAAGCTTGGGAACACTATGTTTTTTGTACAGGAAAGGCAATTATGCCGGGCAATAAGTGATGATGTTGAGGTGATCCCTGTTGCCAAGTCTTGACAAGCTGGCTTCAGCCTAGAAGCAGAGTAACATCTGGAGTCTCCCCCAAATAAATGTGGAACAGTGCTAAACGGGCTTTCAATTTCTCACTCCATCCCCGTGACACGCATTAATGCAACATCCTTTGCACTATTTCAACAAAAACTATCAAAGGCAATTAAATAAATTTAACAGAGAAAATTATATCCCTCTATAAAATTCTGTAAGACAGTTCAAAAACCCAACAGAAAGGATATCACTCTCTAAAAACATTCATAGATTTTTTAAAAATCCTTTCTTTAGAAACTTAAATTTCTATAAAACTTAACTTGTTTCATCCCTACTAAAATTCTATACAACTTTTCCATATGAGACTCTGTAATGTGTTCTTATTACATTGTGCCACATATGCCAAAAGTAGGCAGCTACATACGGATTTGATAATTTCATACAATATACGTAGAAGAACAATTTAGAGATCGTCACTGAAAATATTCCAAATTGCAAATTCCTCCCTGAGATAGGACAAGTATTAACACTGCACACTGTCAAAATTAAGAGCTGAATTCTTGTAAATTTCATTGTCTACATAAATTATGCGACATGTATTTAGAGGGATATAGGTATGTCTGTTCTACTTGTCAAAATTCTGCAAAATATTACAAGAAAATAGCTGGCTATATTTTGTCAGCTGCCCTATTATACATCCTTATTGGTGTAACAGCAGAATTTGGCCATATTTATTTTCTATATGAGGAGGCCCAAGTGTGCCAGTGACTCTATATGAGTGGGCTTTTGTGCCAGAGCGGAAGTCGAGTCAAGAGGGCTCTGTGTTGGGGCAGGTCACTTGCTGATGCAGGGTGTCTCTACGTAGATAGCTTAACAGTGTTGCCAAATCTCATACCGGTAGCTTCAATGCAAGTGTCAAGCTATTCGGTGGTTTTGTTAGAGCTGCAGCTGCTGGAATCAGATTATTATTGAGAATCCCAGCTTTCATTTAAAAACACCTAATTTTTTAACCCTCATCGTGCGGAGAAAAAACTTAAAAACATGAATTCTAAAAATCTCAACATCCGGAGGCAAATATAAATAATTAAATAGACTTTTTTTTCCCTTCCCATTTTAGGCCATTTCTGAGTACTTGGAACTGGCATTTGATAGCTAGATAGACAGACAAATTATTTTTCTAAAAATTATAGGGCTGTGAGAGTGGTCACACGGAGAAAAATGAAAAGCATTCAAATGGGTATATAGTTTAATTCCTTGCCCTATTGCATGGAATCATTTTTAATCACGTTACGCAAAAATGGGAAACTGTACTGTTTAAATCCTAAACAGCTTATCAAAACAAGAACATATAAATTCAGAACCTTCCGTAAAAGGTAAGTACCTACTGCAGTTTCTCCACTCACTGTGCCTGCTTCCCTAGAGTTGCCAAGCACTTCGGGGCTGGAAGGTCTCCTGCATGTGGCCAACTGTCAGCAGCAAGCAGGACTTCTGTCATATTGCTAGGAATGGGCATTTTTCCTCTACTATCAAGCAGCAGGCAGAGCAATGACATCCACAGAAGACTGGGGCATCTTTAGCTATGTAACAATTTTGCCTTCCACATCCCATGACCATTAATCTTTAAAAACTCTGCTGTCTTCAAAAACGAACAGCCATTTTGCTGTCAGAATTCACTGAAGACTGTGACAGAAGAGTGATACACACAGCGTATGCTCTCACATGGAGACTATTTTTGTTCATTCTTGTTATGCTGTTCCCTCAGTCTGAAGTCAAAGTCATTTTGACTGAGAGTACCTGCTCTGCATGTAAAACAGGCGAAGAAGGGGTGAGCCTTGGAGGGGCAGGAGGAAAAAAGGCAGTGGCTCTGACTGATGTTGCCAGTGGTTAGTAGATAGCAGGACTTGGCAGGCTCATACGCTGAACCTTAAGGAGAAAGTAAGGACTGAAATAAAGAGATATCGCTGATGAAAGAGTTGGACTCTTAATTTTCAGGGATTTTTTGAATGTGCACATGTAGCAAATGATTAACTAATCTCCACTTCCGTAGTACTTCACCCTCTAGTAGAGTAACAAGGAGTCCTTTGGCTCATTTATCAAACAAATTTATCTATCACATAAGCTTTCCTCGGAGAAAATCCTACTTCGTCAGACACTTTGAAGATGGGGAATTTACAGAATAGGAGGAAAATAAATGCAGGGAAGCGTAAGTCATAGGATCAGGTCAGGTTGTAACAGCAAATCAAAGTAGATGTTTAGATTCAAACACTGGGGAACAGCATCTAGAGGAAGATGCGGTCAAATCACCCGTTGTAATGAGAAAAAAAAATCCATAGTCCTTATTTAACCCTAAGGCAGTGGTGTCATATGCAAATTTGGACTGTGGATTTTTTTTCTCAGAAATATTGACCTTTGGGCTGAGAACAGACATGGACAGTTTTATCTTCAGGGGACATTTTGCACAAAGTTATTAATAACCGGTAAAGATGGGTTAAATGGAAATGGCATCTACATTTTAACTATAATTTTAACCCATCTTTGTAAAGCACTGGGAGATCTACAGATGAAAAGCTTTCAGTCAGATTCTGGCCAGCCCCTGCAGAGAGGCACAAAGAATAGGGAAGCATGCAATGAGCTCCCTTCCCCCACCCCAATCATTTTAAGGCCTATGCAGGTGCAGGTGAGTATCACGTCAGGTAACATATTGGCTGCTTCTGCCTAGTATTCTTATGAGCACTATGGGTTCGTTCCTTAAAGGTGCTGAACACAGTTTTCATTGACTCAGAATCAGGACCCAGGCGTCTACAAGGGAGGGCTTGGACCATGGTGCTCACCAAGCACAGAGAAGAAATAGTCTGCATTCTCTTCAAGAATGGTGCAGCAGGAAATTTAGCGTGTGCTGCGTAGAAGGAAATGAGACAGACTATCTTCTAAGAACTCCAGGTATGCTGTAATCTCTGCATGCCACGTCTATCAGAATCTAACCATATTTAAATTGACAGTGTCCTACAATGTAGCGGTCTCTGCCTGCATACACTATATTTAAATGTTATATAAAACTAATACAACATTTTACCCGAAGAGGATATCCTTTACACTAACAAATGTGGTTGCAATATAATATAGTACCGCACACACCTGATCTCTTCAATACTGTAATGGTGATTACATGATATAATCCTGCCCACCCACTGGTGCTGCTCTGGCAATTCCCACTTGTGATCTCATTAGAATGATAACAGCAGCCCTTTCCTTGAACCAAGAGGTAGAATCTAGAGGCTGCAAAAATAATTTTGAAACTTCCATTTGGTGTTGTGTTTTAAAAACAAAATTATAAAGCAAAGGGAAAATTGTCCTTAGACATCATCAAGTTTAAAGTAAAGAAAATGATACACCACATATTAGAGATGGGTTAACAGAGCAGTGTTTAGGCAAGACTTTAGTGTAAAACCAGAGCATGGTGCCAAAATCTTTCTAGCTGTTCTTGCATGATTTTGAACCACAATGGAGGAAGCTGCGTGTCATCAGCTAATCTTGAAAAGTTTCAGGACCAAAGAATAATCTAAAGAGTGTAGATTCAAAATGTAGTGTATTTTTAGGACATTCTAATACTAGAGAGGGTGCTGCCTACATTATACATGCAGCACTCTCTCTTTGCCAACTACCTTATTCATGAAGCTACACATGAAGAGAGAGAGAGAGAGGAAACACTGCTAAAAATGTATTATTTATGAGGGCAGTAAGATTTTCTGTAGAATTAAGCCTTACCTTTTAAATATGTAGTTTTAGAAAACCAACAGATGACTTTTAGAGCTGTATTTTGAATAACGATGCCATTGAGCAGACTGATTAATATTTTCAAATCTTTAAGGATTAAGAGAAACAATTTCTGAATGTATTACGCTTCTTAATCCAAATAAACTTTGCTGGTATCTAGATTTGCATTTGATTCAAAGAACAAACATCCATCTCTCTATAGTATCCCCTAAGATGCATACACTGGAAAGAGGTAAATTGTAGATCTAGTTTGAATTTCTTTTACTCCCACTTCAGAAAAATTCAAAAAACCCAAACATTTTTGTTTAAATTGTCAGGGGTTCTTTTGACTGTTGAACAAAAAACTGATAACTTCAGTTTGCAAGCAAAAAAATGTACAATTTTTGAGGAAAACATTTTCCACTAAAATTTTTATTTTTTCAAATACCCAATTTTCCATTTGAAATGGAAAACTTTTCACTTGCCTTAGAAAGTAGCTGTGCAGATACCAACAAATTCTAAAACCACCAAGTCACAAAATTATGCAGTTGAAGATTTATTCCTAGTGGACCAAATCCTGCAGTCCTAGACTGATTTCAAGATGAGCTTTGCCTCAGTAAGACATGAATATGAAAAAAGGCTTCTGAGTGAGTCTGTATTTTCCACTAAGCATATGAACTTTGAAGGCAGGAATCACACTACTCTTCTTGTCAAGCAGTCTGCTTCTCGCCCACCCTTCCTTTCCTCACCCCACGTCAGTGTCCTTGCTACAGGGCCGCCTATGTCTCTCTCACCAGACTCAGTGCTCCCTTTTCACTTCCTCCTCCATGCGGGGAACAATAGCCTGAGTTCACAGGTGGTGGACTACTGAAACACAAAGACACAGAGAATTCTTTTCCTAAAGCAGCTAGGTATATACAGTAGAAGGTGTGTTCCTGCCCTATACTCATATTAATATTCAGAAGAGCTATAGAGGCCTTATATAGATAGGAGTGGAGATCTCCAGGCCAAATTTTGCATTTGCATACATGCACAGTTCCCGTCACAGAAGTGGGAAATGCATACATGTGTCTAAGGGAGAATGTGGTCCTTTGTTTGCTGGTTCTCTGAAAGTCATTAAAATGATTTCACGTATGACTGCTCAGCAAAAAATAAAGGAAAACCATCTCTCCCTACCCTGCTGTTTATCTATAGTCTCGCTTTCCAGGATTAATCTTTGATAGTTCCTGGAACTGTAGTCCTTTAAAAGGATGGAAACTAAATAATTTATCTAAGTATTTCCTTCCAAGTGGCTGTGCTTTTCCGATTATTTTAACTGATTGTTTCAAGTCCAGGGCCTTAGACCCAAGGATTCTATGACGTAATTAGTGTGTTTCATCTAGCTGATGTAACCGGACATATCCAGTTGGTGCAAGAGAACAAATTAAATGGATTGCAATCCCCACGGGTAATGACAGTGCATCTCTTGGAGCTCATTTGCCAGAAATGGGATCTCAGCCGCCGTATTGTTATTTTGCTTTGCTGTGATTCATTTCCTACTCAAGTGTGTGAAGTGAAACCACACAACTGTTAATTTTCTGATACATTTTTTAATGTTAATTTTTTTTACTGGAATCCTTTGAAAATTCAAATTCACTAATGGATAAAATCCTTAAGTAGGTGACTGGACACGATTTGGCATATTAAAACAGACATCAGAATCATAGATGCCAAGGCTAGAAGGGATCAATATAATTATTTAATCTGACAGAACATATGCCATAGAATTCCTCTAAGTAATTCCTAGGACCTAGAGCATATATTTTTGAGATATATCCAATATTGATTTCAAAATTGCCTGTGCTGGAGAATCCACTATGACCCTTGCCAAATTGCCAGAGAAGAGCAGCATGCATGATCCAAGGTCTGGAACACTTGAATTATGAGGGAAGATTGAAAGCGCTGCGTTTGTTTAGTCTGGAAAAGAGGAGACAGAGGGTATATAATCATAGTTTTCAAGTACCTAAAAGAGTGTCATGAGGAGGAGGGACAAAAATCGTTCTCCTTAACCAATGATGATAGAACAAAAAGCAATGGGCTTAAATTACGGCAAGGGAGGTTTTTTAGGTAGGACATTAGGAAAAAATTCCTAACTGTCAGGGTGATTAACCACTTGAATAAGTTGCCTAGGCAGGTTGTGGAATCTCCATCATCGCCGTTTTTAAGAGCAGGTTAGACAAGCACCTGTCAGGGATGGCTTAAGAGGGTACTTGGTCCTGCCATGAGTGCAGGGGACTGGACTCAGTTACCTTTCATGATTCCTCTTCCAGTTTCTATGATTCTATGATTGGTTAATTACCTTGTTAAAAAAACTATGCCTTATTTCCAGATTCAACAGTGAGTTTTTAATCTATTTTCTGTTGTCCCAGTCTGAAATTTGTCTAGTTTTAATTTACAGATATTGGATTGTTACAATTTTCTCTCATAGACTGAAGAGTCCATTATCAAATATTTGTACCCCAAGTAGGTGCTTATAAACTGTGACCTTCTCTTTATTAAGCTAAATAGGTTAGGCTTTAATCTATCACTATAAGGCATGTTTTCTAATCCTTTAATCATTCCCAGTCATTTCTAAAGTTTAGTTTCAGAAGTGGATTGATGCATTTGGGAAACACTTAAAAAAAAAACTTAGCAAAATGTTCAAAATGGGGTCTTATTACCTCATCTGTGGAAGCTCCAGGTAGTTTATTTTAAATGTAAAATAAGAAAAACTATCAAATCAGTTGTACCACCAGCTTCTTCCCCAATCAACTTTTCATGAGGGAAAAACAAATTATTTGGTCTGGAGTCTGAGTGAATTTTTACTTCTTGTGAAAGGTGCCGGTCTGAGAACCATGAAGACTGAAGACCTCTATCCACAAAGCTGTATGAGCAGGAGGAATGCAAGATTCCCCTCACTGCCTTACCAATGTACCTGAATCTAGTGCAGCAGGAAAAGCTGGTGGGTCAGGGCCCATTCCCATCCATATTTCTGCTGAGATTGCCAACAATAGAGCTTGCTGCGCAGGCTTGCCAGCAGCCCTGAATTTCAAGAGACAATCCCACCGTTAATTCCCCTGTCCTGTATACTATGTTAAAGCTGATTTGCCTTGCAGAGTGGGCTACCAGGATGTAGTCCTGAATCTCTGATGTTTTTGTCTCCTGGGACGTATTCCTTAGCTGCAAAGTGGTAATCTGGCTCTTTACCCTATACGTTCAAGCTGCCAGTCATTCCACTCCTGCTTTGCAGGTGTACTGACTTCAGTGCTGAGCAGTAGAAGAGATGGGTGATAGACCATCTCTCTTTCTTCCACTCAGCAATGGCATCGTCAGGCTTTTCCATGCTTCCAGTCCACTGAGAATGTTGGAGTTCTGTCACTGATGAAGAACCTGAGGATCACAGGACATGGCAGAAATAATGGCAGAGATAACTAACATCTCTGCCTTCCAGCCTGTCTCCAGTCTCTCCCTCATCTGTACAATGTCCAGCCCTACTGGGACCTCACGGAGAAAGAGAAAGACTTTGGGAGAAGAGTGAGGAGAAGGGGGAATCCTAAGGGGAAGGGAGAGAAAAAAGCAAATATAATTGTTCTGTATTTCAGAATCAAATTGGTAGCAAGTATGATTATGGCTGGGAGTAGAGCTAACTACATTTCACCAAGGCAATGTAGTCTGTGTTAAAACCCTGGACCTGATTAGATTTGTTCAAAGCAAACAAAGTTAGTTAATAGATGCCATTATATTTGGTGAACATTGTAATTAAGATTTTTTTTAAATGATTTAATAGTTAATCCTTCACTGAATTCAGGCTACGAAGTCCCAGAAATACCTAAGAGGAATTGGAAATTCCAGCAATAGCACCTGGCTGCTTCTCAGTGTCCTGGATCACATCTACCATACAGCAGCAGCTGTTAGAAGAGAAAGATATTTTATTGTTGCTCTTTACTTTAAAAGAAATGGTGAATTGCCCCACAGCTGTTCAAACAAATGTGTGCATATTCAACCAGTAAAAATCAAACACAATGGGTCTGAAACTGTGTCTTGGCTGGTTAATTTCCTTCCAGAAGATCTCCTGTCCACTGGTTTCCATAGATTGTTGGAAGCAAAGGGACTAATAAATATTTTTACTTGTGGGTGGATGAAGAGGTGTAACTAAGAATTTACCAGGTTTGGGCTTGGTACTTGATTGACATGCAGCAGCTACTGCTCTGAATTAAAAATTTAGATAAAAATATTGCAAACTTCCTGTATAAGCATTATACAGCCTGAGGCATCAGTAGTGCAAGAACACCAAAATGGATACTTCATTTATTCAAGAGTTGTGAATGGCACATGGAATCAGCAGTGATAAAGGACAATCTATTTTACTTTGATTGGGTAGAAGCTAGAAATAGTAATGGGATGGATCACTTAGATTATGGTCTGTTCTGTCCAATCCCTGAAACACACTGGCATTGGCCACTGTCAGAAGACAAGATACTGACCTAGATGAACCATTGATCTGATCCAGTATGACTGTTCTTATGATTTCATGAATAGATAAGGAATGGTTACGGGAGCTACAAATACTTAGAGGATGTAAACAGCAAAGATGGAGAGAAGTTACTTAGAAGGGTAACAAGGGGCCATAAGTAAATAAGGGCAAGCAGCATGCTCATAAGAACTAGGGAGCAATAAAATGAGAGAACATTTAGGCCGATTATCAGAACAAGCTTTTTTCTGACAGTGAGAATTAGGAGGCTTGAATATTCTCAAGGGAAATGGAACCCTATTGCTTAGGGCATTCAAGACTAGATGTTTAAGCTTTAGTACATTTACAACTGGGAGCAATTCTGCTTTGGTTGGGGGAGAAACTGAATGAACCAACAGGACATTTCCATCTCTGCTTTTTATGCATTATTTCTTCTGAGTGGGACAGTGCAGAGTGGCAGAAAAGCTGCTAAGCAGCAATAGTTATTTCTTAAACCACCCACCTCACAATACAATTGTTAAAAAAAACCCAAAAAAGACACATCCTGAGGGTCCATTGCAGTTTGCCTCTCATAGCCAATGCAGCATTTATAGATTTTGCAGGATTGTCCCTGGGAACACAAATAATGCCTGTCTTTCTCACTGGTAATTTCTGCTACTCTAGTAGCTCCAATTTTCACAGTAAACAAAACAAAACATAAAACAAAGAACAAACAAGAATGTTGACTAAAACTGCCCACTGTATACACTGCACATTATTTTTTTAAAATCCACATAGATTTTTTCTAGACTTCATCCTTTATTTCATCCAGTCAAGTTACATTAAATGAGTAATGTTTTGTCAATCTCATCTGCACTCTAACAAGAAGTGGCACAAAACAATTCCAGGTTCTTGCAAATCATGTTTTTAGATATTGTCTTGAATTTCCTGGGACACAGTGCACAGGGAAGTAAATAAATCAACTTCACATGAGGTACAATGCTATGTTTAAAAAACCCCAAAAGACATGTAGCGTAGAGAAAAAACTACCTGAGCAAGCTGGGACAGGAAATGGACACCAGGAAGTTCCTGAGACAGCAGAATGTGGACATTCACAAAGAGCAGCAGCCATATTTTACCAGAGAAAGAACTTGAGCTGATCACTTTTAAAGACTAACAGATTTATTTATCACATGAGCTTTCGTGGGAGAAAATCCCACTTCGCCAGATGCTTTCTGATGAAGTGGGATTTTCTCCCATGAAAGCTCATGTGATAAATAAATCTGTTAGTCTTTAGAAGTGCCACAGGACTCTTATTTTTCTCCAATAGACTAACACCGCTACCCCTCTGGAACCTGAGCTGATCAGTTTCACTTAAGCATCCAAAACTAATAACGCTTATGCAATTCTTAGGACCAGACTGTACAATCTATAACCATGCTGGGTAGTACTATAAACCACTAGCTGTCCTATGATAGGTGGGATCACTCATGTTGTAAAGAGCTAATCAGCATTAATAAAGGTGGAGAAGAATCTGGTCCTTAGTGAGCTGTCTGTACCATTTGAAATTTCTGTCTTAAATCTGAGACAAGCTCCCTGCTTGTCCACTGAAAAAATAATTTCTTAAAATTATGACTTCAAACTTTTTTTTTACATTAATTAGTTTTCAGTGGCACCAAATGCTGATACTTAAATTGTGGACTAATTGCTGCAGGAAGAAAGCATCTAGATATTTTTAAAAAAGAAGATAGCATGCAGAAGGGTAGCTGCCATTAAGTGGTCAATATTTGCCCACAGGCACCATCTAGAATGATCTGATATACCACAATTATCCATCCTAAGAAATGGAAAATATATGTTGGTTCATCAAACACTCTTTTTTAATAACTGTAGAAAGGCTGATTTTTATAGGAAACCACTGTACCTCCGTCTCTGTAGTGATTAAACCATCTGATTATACTCAATCCAACATGTACACAATATGCAGTTTATGTTAGAAGAAAAGAAAGGATCAAGTCCACTCAGGAACAGGAAGGATAAATGGTGCCTTTGATCACAACTGCTAGTTCCTCTGAAACATCCAGCTTAGGGGGAAGTAGCTACATTTCCGTCTGGACCCGTGTAAGTAAGCCCAGAATAAAGAATTCACAAGACATATATACCTTTCTAATATGATAAATACAATATACATAATGCAACAGGTGCATGCATAATGCATATATCATGCCTTAATCCCTACATGGTTTCACTATACTTAGTATGCAGGTTACATGATTAGATTATACTTAATATACAGTATATATAATCAACCCATCCCTGTTGTTGTTTATCACTCACTTGGCTACCAAATACAGTTCTAGATCAATGAAATGTTCCAGGATCTCTTGCCCTCTCTGGCACCTTGCTTACATTATCTGTTTACCGAAGTAAAGCTAATAACTTTCTAGTAGAGCCATCGCAGTAGATGGTTACCACTTAGCCATCAATGGTTTCCATTCAACTTTCTTTTGTTAGTTGTATGTTGGTGCATCCCAGCCAAAGCTGTTTGTTTACACAGTTCCAAAGGGGCAGCCCTGTTAGTCTATTGCAGAAAAACAAAGAGTCCTGTGGCACTTTTAAAGACTAATGGATTTATTTATCACATGAGCTTTCGTGGGAGAAAATCCCACTTCGTCAGATGCTTTGAAGATGGAAAACCTACAAAATAGGAGGAAATTTCCTCCCATTCTGTAAGTGTCAAAGCATCTGATGAAGTGGGATTTTCTCCCACGAAAGCTCATGCGATAAATAAATCTCCTAGTCTTTAAAAGTGCCACAGGACTCTGTTTGTTGTTTACACAGTGTCTCAGCCTGCAGAAAACAGGTTTGATTTCTAATAAATCCATTGGCCAGCTACTGAGTTAATATAAAAGATAAATCCCCTACAGTTTCCATAGGTAAGTTAAGACACACTAGGGTGGTGGAAGTCACTGGGCATCCTACAGTCTATTCCATATAACGATGGACACACACACACCTCTGTTCACAGGATGGCCTCTGTGATATATCAACAAAAAGGAGCACGTTCAAGTGTAAAGTTTTGAAAAGTTGTAAGGTTAAGAGCCCTGTCATCTGAATTTGTTGAGCCATTGAGAGTTTATTGTAATGATGCACCTCTAAACTGTGTTTCACTGGCTGTGTGTGTCTATAACCTATTGGTATGGTTATAAAGATGTAGCCAGACATTTCCCATTTCATCTTGCTCAGCAATTTTAAGTAAGGTAGGATGGATTAATCTTTCTTTAAAAAGTCAGTTTTGTAACTTGAGTCTGATCCCTATATATTCATAGAATCTTAGGGTTGGAAGGGACCTCATGAGGTCATCTAATCCAACCCCCTGCTAAAAGCAGGACCACTCCCACTAAATCATCCCAGCCAGGATTTTGTCTAACTGGGCCTTAAATGTTTCCAAAGATGAAGATTCCACCACCTCCCTAGGTAACCCATTCCAATGCTTCACCACCCTGCAAGTGAGAAATTTTTCCTAATATCCAACCTTGACCTCCCCAGCTGCAACTTGTTTTATACACAACTTATAGGTACAATATAAATTCTCCTGAACCTTAACCATAGTTTTAGTGTGTTTAAAAAAATGTTTAAACAGAGTTGTACATAATCAAATGGTCAAACTTTTAAAAACTGAGAGTTTTCTTAATTCCTCTACTCCTTGGGGTAACTCCCATGGAACACATATGAAAGAAGTTTCTATAATCAAGATACACAACAGCCAACTCATTCACATGGTCATACATATTTTTTTCTCAGTGGGGCATAGGTGAACACCTCAAGGCTGGGAATAACAATAACCAACTAGTTACTTAAAATATGGACAGAAAGTACCATGGAACTATCATTTTATCTGAATTTATCTGCTAAAAAGAATATAAGGTGCATCAGTGACTATTTTGTTACTTACAATCAGTGGATCATAAGAGGAACTATATAATGTTGACAAGTTCCAGAGGGGTAGCTGTGTTAGCCTAGTTCAGCAAAAATAACAAATATATTTATCACATGAGCTTTCGTGGGTAAAATCCCACTTCATCAGACGCATGAAATGGAAACTATAGTATGGAAAAGGATATATAAATGCAGAGAAGGGTAAATCACAAGGTCAGTGGGATTTTACCCATGAAAGCTCAGTCGATAAATACATGTGTTAGTATTTAGAAGTGCCACAGGCCTCCTTGTTTATATAATGTTGACACAACTTAACTATTTATATTTCACTGGACCAAAGTTATAGACTGAAAGATCTTCCCCATATATATAGATAGTAATCTAAAGAAAGCCTTCAGCTTCATCAACATAGGATGAGGTCAACATAGGATAGGATTTGAGGTCAGGTCAACATCAGTGTGTGACTGGTTTAGAATAGCTCACATATGGAGAAGTTTAATTTATAGTCTCAAATGCTACAGGGAACTAATGATTTTCAGTAGTTGTGATGTTCAGGAACTAAATGGTCTCTGTTCACCATCTAAGCTGATTGGTCTTGTTCACAAGGAGCATTTTTTTTATTCAGGGAAAAGTTGGAACCAATGTCTATAAAGCTGAAGACCAGATCATCGTTGTAAAAATAATTTATAACCAAGTGTACATTTGGATGAAGATGAGTAGAACTTTGCATCTCAGCGCATCCTAAATCAGACTGAAGATAAAGAAAACTAAGGCAAAGATGACATGAAGTGTTGCCACCTGTCATGTGCAGTCAACAATATTCACACATTAGATAAATTCATGGGGGGCATAGGTCCATCAATATTAGCCAAGATGGTCAGGGGTGCAACCCCATGCTTTGGGCGTCCCTAAGTTCTGATTGCCAGAAGTGAGGAGTGGAAAACAGGGGATGGATCTCTAGATAATTGTCCTATTCTGTTCATTACTTCTGAAGCACCTGGCATTGCCCACTGTTGGAAGACAGAATACTGTGCTACTGGACCATTACTCTCACCCAGGATAGCCATTCTTTTCTGGTTGAGAGCGCCATGAATTCCAGTTCAAAGATGATGGTTCTTGGGATGTAGCAGGTCAGTTTGCTTTGATAACCACTACATGGTGAAGACTGAATACAGGTTTTGGTTAAACAAACGATCCATTTGCTGCTGAAAAATGGCCAGGGTATCTGAAATTCTGAACCTTCCCTATTTTTGCAGTTATGTAAAGGGAAGTAGGTGTATTTTTGCAAAATCAAAGTAATTTGTCAGCAGTTGGCAAAATCCTTTATGGAAGCTAGTGACTTCCTCCCCAGCACAAAAGGAATAAGGATAAGAATAGTACTGTGTGATCCAAATAAGATTTAGAAGACAAGCTAAATCCAGTGTACGGAGAGCTGCTACTTTTAATTTTTGCCTTTTTTATTTTGTGTAAAAAAATTCAGAATTTGGGTAGTAACATTCTCACATGTTTATCTTTATGCCATTTTATCTTTACAGTGTTTATTCTATTTCATACTTCAACAATGTGTTTTTAATTTGTAAAAACATCCTGGATTTTCTAATGCATTATGGTTTTTGGAATAATAACAACATTTATGTAGCGTCTTTGATCCAAAAGGATTTCAGTGTGCTTTGGATGTCATTAGAACAATTTTTTCAAGGATCACTCCATGTGCCACTGAAATGCAACTACTTTTAGGTAAAAGAGATCAATGATTTAATATCACATGATAAGGCGTTAAAATGAGATCCACAAAATACTGTCATCAACTGAAACAGAAAGCAGAAATGGAAGTTAGGTAGGCAAGAACAGAATTTCCCCAAGCAGAAACTTGGTCAGAAAAAAATGGAGTTAACACAACGAGTGAACAGTGTTTTTCATAGCAACAAGTGGTCAGGAGCGGGTTTACTTTTCATATGAAAGAGAGGAATTCCAGCAGCACGGCTGTCTAGCACCTTGCTGGGTCATTGATAAAGTAGAGTCTCCGGGAGAGATTTTCTACTTTATGTATGTGTTCCTAGGTCAGTTTCCACCAAAGTAGTTTTCACTTTGACCTTGTTTACAAGCATCTTGGGAAACTTGACAGGATCACAGTTCAAGGTAATATGGCTGTCGGCAGAATCCTTTTCTCTCTCTAAAAAGCTGTCTGATTCATGAGCAACAGAGGATTATGAACTTTTTTTCACAAATATGTTTAAGTCCCAAAGAGCAGCAGCCCAAGAAAGCAGAGTTAGAATCCTAGAACCACAAAGTTAGAGGGGACTGCAAGAGTCATCTAGTCTAACCCCCTGCCAAGATGTGGGATTTGTTGTGCCTAAGCCATCCAAGACAGATGGGTATCCAGCCTCCTTTTCAAAATCTCCAGTGAAGGAGCTTCCACACCCACACTAGACAGTTTGTTCCATCGTCTGACTGTTCTTACTTTAGGAAGCTTTTCCTGAGATTTGATCTAACTCTGCTATGCTTTAGTTTGAATGAAGTGCCTCTTGTCCTGCTCTCTGTGGTAAACAAAAACAATTTTCTCCATTTTTTATTAGAGCAGCCTTTCAAGTATTTGAAGATCACTACCAGGCCCTCCCCCATACATCTCCTCTTTTCCAAATTAAACATAACCAGTTCCTTCAGCCTTTGCTTATATGACTGGCATTCCATCTCTTTTGATTGTCTTTGTCACACACCTCTGGACCCTTTCCAGTTTTGCTACATCCTTTCTATACATTGGTGATCAAAATTGGACACCGTACTCCAGCTGAGGCTTAACTACCACTGAGTGTTGCCGTGCAATCACCTCCTGCTACTTACACTCTATGCCTCTGTTAGTGCAACCTAAAATTGTATTTGCTTTTATTGCAACAGCATTGCACTTCTGACTCATGATGAGGTGGTGATCCACCACAACTCCCAGATTCTTTTCAGCAGCGTGGCTACAAAGCCAATTATCCACATTCTGTATCTTTGCATTTGTTTTCTTCTTCATTAAGTGTAGCACATTACATTCCTTTACAGCCCAGTTCTCCAATTTATCAAGATCCCTCTGAATTTTAGTTCTATCCTCTGAACTGTTTACAACCCCTCTTAGATTTGTGTCATCTGCAAAGTGGATAAGTATGCTCTCTAGTCCTACATGCAGGTCATTAATAGAAATGTTAAACAGCAGACCCAGAATAGATCCCCCTGGAACCACTTTTGAGATCTCCCTTCAATCTGACATCATCCCATTAATAGATACTTTTTGTTTGTGATTGTGAAACAATTATGTATCCATTTAATGGTAGTTCCATCAAGGCTGAATTTCTCCAGCTTACTTATCAGAAGATCATGAGGGATTGTGTCAAAATCCTCACTCAAGTCCAGGTTTATTATGTCCATCACATTTCCCCTATCCACTAAACCAGCTACCCTGTCAAAGAAGGAATTCAAGCTGGTTTGGCATGATTTGTTCTTAGTAAATCCATGCTGGTGTCTGTCATCTTCCAGGTAGTCACACACAATGTTTCATGTATCACTATTAGCTTCCCAGCAGACCCACACCATCTTTGATTTTCTTTTTTTGTCTGATATATTTAATAGAACACCTTCTTGTTGTCTCTAACATTCTTTGCCGGCTGCCATTCATTCTTTGCCTGGGCTTTCCCAGGTATACTCCCTTGGGGGCATGCCCTTCCTGATTTTTGACCCTACATTCTCGTGCTACTCCCATGTATACTCCCTTAGGGACATGCCCCTCCTTGCATTTCCTGTTGGCAACAGTTATGGTCGGCTAAGCTGTTCAATGATATCCAGCATGCCAGCTGTTGCTAGTTCAGTTACAGCAGTTCCCAACCTTATTGGCTTGACGGCCACAGATATCATTTACACAAGGGCCACCAGTCTCTGCCAGTAGGCTACACCCCACTGCAGCCAGATGGAAGGAGTTCAGCAAGGAGGCTGCCTCCTCGGTGATCTCCCATCCCCCTGGCTACAGCAGGGAAACCACATATGTCCTGTAGCCCTGTGTCCAGGTCCCTAAGCAGTGGCTCCCTTCAGCAGCCAGGGGGACAGAAAATCAGTTCTCCCCTCCCCCATCTCTGGCTCGAGCAAGGACCCAACACTTACAGACCCAGGCAGAGCTCTTTATTGTGCTACTTGCTACAGCCAGGAGAAGGGGAGCATTGGTCTTCCACCTCCTTGGCTGCAGCAAGGAGCCTATACCAGTCTTTTAGCTTCACACAACACACTCTGCCTGCATCCTTAGGCAGCCAGTGGAAGGGGAGCCATCGGCCACTTTGAAAGTCCCTGAGGGCCACATTTTGTCCCTAGGCCACAGGTGGGAAACCACTGATCTAGAGCATGAAAAAGAGCAGGTACTTCTGACACGTATCAGTCAATGGCCATCTGGATGCTTTACCTGGACTCTGAACAGTAAATTCTTGTATACAATTGCAGTATATCCTGTGTAGCATTTGGGAATGGCAGCTTACAAGGCACGGTTCCTTTAACAAACCAGAAGGAATAAAACGAGAGTCCCTGGAGGGATTAGGAGGAAGAGAAACCTAGAAGAGGTGCCAGTAAGACCCCTGGAATAAAGTTTGTTCTTGTTTGTATTTAAACATGAGTGGTCTTCAACTTCTTGGGACATCACAGCCCATGGAATCACTCCATTGCCAGTGCGTGCCCTAGCAGCCGAAAGTTGGTTGGAGGGGGTGGGGGGGGAAGGGGAGGTAGCAGTGTTTTACTTACTGCTTTTATCTGGCAGAGACTTCAGAGCAGTGATTTTCATCTAAGACCAGGAAAAGAAAAAGGGCTCACAACAGTTTACAAGCTGTCAGGTGTCTCCTGGAATCATTTGGGACACTCTTTTACACATTTCTGAATGAAGCTGAAAACAGACAGGAGATCAAACAAAACTATCTAACTACTGATCCTTCAAGTTGCAATATTACTTTCAACAGAGTTTTCAGTCATCAAATTCCCGTATTGGGTTTTTCATGTGGAATAGGATCACTAGATAATGAGCAATCGAATTACAGAGGAGAAACATACACAGACTCGGAAATGAGGTGAGCTTTCTTATGGCAGAGGATGGTTGTCTTTTACAAATTCTGCAACATAGGTTTTTATTTCAGTTTTGATCTATTACATTGTACAGAACGTGCAGCAAATTTATTTTTCTGGAGGCAGTGTGGTGACAGTAAGATGGAGAAGTCTTTGTCCAAGAAGAGGTACTATGAAATTTTCACATCAACCACAGAAATATACTGCGGTCTCACTCACATGGGTGCAAAACAGGAGCAACTCCACTGAAATCAATGGTGTAAGATGGATGTGAGAGGATCCATAGTGGCTGGAGGCCAAAGACCATGAGATAAATGGGAGGTTTTACATTATCTATTATCAAATTATAATATAAATAGCATTAATTGTTCTATAAGATGAGAAATATTTACAGAGGTGCTACAAATATCACCTGTGGTGCTTTTATCACTAACAAAAGATTTTTTGTGGTAATATGTAACATAAATAGCATATGGAAAATTGCTTTTCATACTAAGAGTCACAAGGAAGATGCTGTCAGTCCCTAGAGAAAAGAACCTGGACAGCTGCACTATGAATTAGGTACTGCTAGCCAGAACTTTCAGCTGCAGGTACAGTATGTACTAGTATCTTGGTTAAATACTGCAGAGCACTGGAAAAATTGTCAGGTAAATGAGTGAACTAGAAAAAAAAACCTCCTTATTTCTTTGGACAGCAAACCTTGCCCCTCACCTCAACCCTTTTCCAGAAGTTTTTCATCTAATCCGTACTTCTTTAAATACTACAGTCATAGTCCTGTAGTGAGACATTGAGCACTGTATGTTGCTGGAAATATATGAGGGTTCTATCTTAACACTACCGATCAAAATGAACTATGATGCTGCAGGCTGTTAGTGAAGTTGTAGTGAAGGACATTATTGTGGAGATGGAAATTGTCTAAAGTATGCTTAAGCCCATGCACACGTTGCTGTATTAATGCAATTCTTCATGGAAAAAGCCACATAGATGACCAGAACCTCCTTGAGAAAGGATCTGCTAGCCACGTGATGATCTATTACATTACATTAGAGAGACAAGGTTGGTGAAATAAGAGACAAGGTTGGTGAAGCTAGTCTTTTATTGGACCAGCTTCTGTTGATGAGACTATACAGAGCTTTTCTTTAGATCTGGGAAACTAACTCAAGGGCTGTCTGTGCTACAACCTTCCAGTGACACAGGTGCACCGCTGTAAGCTCTCCTGCGTAGTCACTCTGCTGATGGGAGAGAGCTCTCCTGCTGGCATAATTAACTCACCCTCAATGAGTGGCGGTAGCTATCTTGGCAGGAGAGCATCTGCCACTGACTTAGCACTGTCCACATTGCAGCTTTTGTCAGTGAAACTTATGTCAGTCAGATGTACTTTTGTCAGTCGGGGATGTGAAAAAACACACTAGTGGAAACAAAGACGAAGTGTCATAAAGAAAAGGTTTGAACAGATTGTTTAGCATAAGGAGTTAACACATTACAAGGATCATTCACGGTGAAGTGGCCTCTTAACAGCCATTTAGTCTCTTACTGAAGAAATATTGGGACTCCTAGAAACCATCCTCAAACCATTCATCACAGAAATGGCCAGGTTACTCCAGGTCACAACATACTTCCTTCCCAAATCCCACCACATTAACAACCTCCCTCACAACACAATGCTTGCTACAACACAGGGCTGTCCCTGGGGGGGGGGCAAACGGGGCGATCACCCCAGGTCCCGCGGGTACGTGGGCTCCGCAGCCCCTCCTCCCATGGCTGCCCCGCTGCCTTTGGCAGCCAGCCGAAGGCAGCAGGGCGGGAAGGCTATGCTCAGCCTCTGGGCCAGCCCTCCCTGCCCACAGGGCGGAGCACGTGGGACTCGGCCTCTGAGCCAGCATGCCCCACTCGGCCGGCTTCCCACCCGCAGGCTGTCTCGCCTCCCGGTGCAGGTCCAGGGCTGCCGGCTCCCTCCTAGGCTGGGACCGGAGCCAGCTCTGGCTCCACTCCCACCTCCTCACGCCCTCACACCGGCAGCCCGGCCTCCCGGCCAGCGCCAACAGCCTCCGGGCCTGGGACCAGAGCAGGCTCTGGCTCCCTCCCCCCCGCCCCCCCACAGGCAGCCTTGCCCTCCCCGCCTGGGGCCGGAGCCAGCTCCCCACCGCAGGTGGCAGCCTTGGCGTCCCGGCCCAGAGCTGGCTCCGTGGGGGGCGGAATGGGCCGGTCAGCCTGCTGTGCTCCACTCCAGCGTGGGGAATGGGGCCCCGCTTTGGCCAATTGGCCCTGGGCCCCGCTCCCCACACGGGACGGCCCTGCCACCACAGATGTCACCTCCCTCTCCATGAACATCCTCCACAATGATGGCATTGCAGTCTGCCTCAAATATTTACAAGACAGTGGACAGCCCTTCGATATCCACCGCAGACACATTGCTGTACTCATCCACATCATCCTCACCCATAACAATTTCACATTCAACAAACACTTTTTCCAAACCCTGGAAACAGCCATAGATACTCGAATGGTTCTCCAGTCTACCAACCTCTTCTTCATGAGCCACCTTGAAGAAGCATTTCTGGACAAATGAATCATGAAACCAATGATATACCTGAGATATATTGATAATATTGTCATCTTCTGGACAAATGGCTTTAACTCCCTCAGATGTCCACCACATCAATTAAAAATTCTCTCCCCCACATTAACATCAACTTCCTGGAATCCACAATGAGCTTCAGCAATGGAACCCTACAGACGGCTATATACAAGAACCCCACAGAGCCCCACATCTACCTCCACAGATCCACTAAGCAGGCCAAACACACCAAGAAACCTGTCAATTTCAGCTAGATGCTCAGATACCACAGAATATATTCTGAGGCGGAAGTCCAGAATATGCACTTTAGCACACTGAAAACTGCCTTCACAAAACAAGGATACCCCATCAGAGAAACAGACAACATCCTTGAACAGGCCACCCAAATATCCTGACAGAACTTGCTTCAACACAGAACTAAAACCTCCTCTGACTGCATACCCCTAGATATCACCTGCCACCTCATACTGGAATTCCTGCGGAGTATCATCAAACATACAACTCATACTCTGAGGACCCTCATCCTGAAAGAAATCTTCCCTGTATTCCCACTTCTGACCTTCAAACAAGCCCCCAGCCTCTTCACGCTCATCTTTGGAAGCAAACTTCCCACAGATCAGGACACCAATTCAAAGCTGCCATCAGACCCTGCCCAAACAACAAATGCAAAACCTGCAGACAAATCTCCAGTGCTGCAGTGATCAACACTCCCCACAACACATCTTTCAATCTCCATGGACCCTACATATGCCTATTACAACATGTTGTGTACCTCATCTGATGCACTGAATGCCCCAACCACCATATATGGGTGAAAACAGACAGACAATCACTCCACTCGAGAATGAACCAACACAGAAAAATGAGAAAATACAAAAACACCATATCACCTGTGGGGGAATATTTCTCATAAAGCAATCACTCTGTATCTGACATATCAGTTATCATTCTCAAAGGAAACCTGCAACACACTTTCAGAAGATGAGCTAGGGAACAAATTCATTAAATTGCCAGACCCTAAAAATCATAGATGGAACAGGGACACTAGATTTATGAATTATTACAACGATCTGTAACCCACTAACCCCCCTTCTTTGTCCTATGACTGAAAAGGTGTTAACAGACCACTCTACCTTGAATGGCCCCTTACACTATGTACCAACTACGTACGCTAAACAATCCATTCAGACCTTGTATTTAGCAGTGACACTGAGTTAGGACGACAGGCAACAGCCACCCAGAGCTTCTCCCTTAGGCTATGTACATGCGACATGATTGTCCTGCAAGAAGCTCCTCACACAATAAAAGTCAGGTGACTTTTATGGTGAGGGAGAGTGTACACACTGCTCCTTCTAATGGAGCAGAGTGTCCACACTATTTTTTCTTCTTGTGGGATAAAGAGCAGTGCATGGTGGGCACCTATCCCACCATGCACTGTAGCAGCCAGGGTTCCTGGAGCTGTCAACCAGAGTTGACAGCTGCAGAAACTGGGTGGCAGTGGGGCTCAAGCCACCAGCAATGCCGGCACTCCTGGCGGCTACAGCCCTGCTGCCATGGGGATTCCCTCTAGCTGCCCGGATTGATGAAGCCGGGCAACTAGAAGGAATCCTCAATGGCAGCGGGGCTCTAGCTGCCAGGAATGCCGGTGGCAGCTTGGGCCCCACTACCCCAAGGAACTGGCAAGCACAGCGGCTTGCGCCCCAGTGCCGCAGGCAGCTTGAGCCCTGGTCTAATGCTGCTGGGGCTCAAGCTGCCTGCGGCACCGGGGCTCAAACCGCCACAGCAGCTGAGCCCCAGCCATGAGCCTGGGGTTCAAGCTGCCTGTGGCACTGAGGCTCAAGTCGCTGTGGCAGCTGAGCCCTCTCAGCAGCTGGACTCCAGGACAGCTGCCTCCTGACGACAGCCCCTGCCACCCATCAAGCCCAGGCAGCAAGCATGCAGCAGGGCTTGAGCCCCGCTGACACCATGTATATTTCACTGCTCTGACAGAGCAGTGAAATTGACATGTTTGACAGCTCTGGTGTCCCAGAGTGGCCTCGAGTGGCCCTCTGGGACATTTCTGGAGGCTGTCAAAAGCAGGAAAAGTGTACACACGAGCTCTACCACAGAACAGCTGTTCTGCGATAAGCCTAACCACCCTTAATTTGGTTGGTTTACCTGTTGCGGGGCCAGAGGCCATTGCCGCGCAATAGGCAAAATGCTCGTGTACACACTGGGAGCCTTACCGTGCGATAAAGTGATCATGTGTACATGGCCTAAGTGTCGTTAATCTATGTCCCTGAAAAGCAGTAGCTACGTTGAGGAAGCAGCTCTCCTGTTGACATAACATTGTCTATATGGGGGTTCGGATAGTACAACTACATTGCTCAGCGGTGTGGATTTTTTACACTCCCAAGCAACGTAGTTATACCAATACAGATCTGTAGCATAGACCTGGTCCTCGTCTCCCAGATCTGAAGAAGAGCTCTGTGTAAACTCAAAAGCTTGTCTCTCTCACCAACAGAAGTTGGTCCAGTAAAAGATACAACTTTAGTCACCTTGTCTTTCTAACACAGTTTCAAATACACTGCATGCTACAATATATATTATTTTAGCTACAAGAATGATTATTCTACCACTTTATGTGCACATCTATCTCTACCCTCTCTTAGGCTGCATCTACACTGGTAAATTAAGTCGACTTAAGCTTGCTTAAGTCGACTTAATTTACCCTGCGTCTACACTACAGTTTTCTTAGGTCGACTTAAGCAGCTTGCTTAAGTCGACTTAAGGAAAATAAAGTCAACTTAATTAAAATTAAGTCAACTTTATTAAACCTCCTTTCCACTAGACCTAAGGCTTAAGTCGACTCCCTAGAGTCAACTTAAGCCAGTGTAGCCGTGGAGTAGCCCTAAGTCGACTTAGGGCTACCCCAGGGCTACACCAATGCCCTCCGTGCCCCTATGCCCTGCCAGGGTCCCTGTCCCCCTTTGCCCCATTGTACCTATGTACAATGGGGCAAAGGCTGAGCCCCCTGGCACTGGGCAAGGGGTGCCTCCCCGCCCCCCTGGACTTGCCCTAGATCCCCCTAGCGCCACAAAGTCGACCTAGAGGATCCACTGTGGATGCTCTAGGTCGACTTTGTAAGTTCCCCTTTAAGTTGACTTTAATTTTCAGTGTGGACACACTAAGTCGACTTAGTTAAAGTCGACTTAAATTACCCAGTGTAGACATAGCCTTATGGTGTGCGTATCTAGGTGCTCTGTACAGGACTGGGCCTAGCTAGAAAACGCATATGTATTAACACTCCAAGGGAGTATGAATGCATAATAATTTTTTTGGGGGGAGGGCACATTTAAATATTAAACCAGAATTTGGCTCACTGCATAAAAATGAAACAATCACATTACCTTAATTTTGGAATGTAACCTAGCAACTTCTAAATTCTAATTCATGCTGGAAAATCCCAATAGCACAAGAGAAAAGAGGCATAAACCACATAGGTGTTGTCAATTACATTATCCAGGCACTTGCATGGACAAGTGTTTTCATTACAAGACTCTTCCCTGACCACACAATTGGAAACCATTCTTTCTCAAGAGGGAACTGCTAGTCATCACGATACTGCCTCCGAAGCCATAAGAATGATTTCCAAGATGATGCACTGTTAAATTCAGATCTCCCCCCCCAGGAATATAACTCCATAAGCCTCATGTGTTTAGTTCCTACTAAAAGGAATAATCACCCACCTTCTTTCCTCTATTTGCACATAATTAACTATGGAATTTTTGAATCAGTACTATGGATCAATTCAATCACTTATAGCCTAGATCTTATTTACACTGGAAGGATGTCCTGATTTCAGCCATAAATGACCTCCAGAGCAGCTGCACTGGTGTACGCTCATAGTGTAAACACGCAAAGCAATTATTCACCGGTGGAGTTTATCTGCGCTTAAAATGGATTAAATACATGTATTGCATCAGTGCCCACAGTTCCCAGTCATAGACCAGGATCCCCTTGTGTTAGATGTTACACAAACAAAACAAGACTGTTCAACCTCCACTGATATAAACCAGGCCTATAGCCATTCAATCTATTTTCTCTAGGGATTTGTTCCCATACAGTAATACTTGTAGTTGAGCACTAAGAGTTGGAATCAGAACAAATCCCCAAAG
Organism: Pelusios castaneus; assembly: GCA_007922175.1. Taxonomy (NCBI): domain Eukaryota; kingdom Metazoa; phylum Chordata; order Testudines; family Pelomedusidae; genus Pelusios; species Pelusios castaneus. The sequence goes on from ML685836.1 coordinate 343,401, forward strand.
GACACAAGGCTTTCATTGATGTAAAGTGGTATTCTCTTTGGAGAAGGAAGAAGGGGCTTAAGAAAGAAAAAAGTTGGGTTCTAATCAAAACTTCAGATTTATGAATACTCACGTTTTGGAAATGGAGCACACTTAGATATGCTTGTCCTTAAAAATTTGGCAGTTGTTTTGGACACTTCGTCTTATCGTATGCAATATACACTACAAAGAGCACAAGAATACTAAGCTGATCCCTTTAAGGCAAAACGGGCAGATTTTTAAGGGCAACTATTGTACTGTGGAGATGGGCACATTACAGTGCATTAAACAGATATCAGAGAGAGTCAAATTTGCCACCTGGGTCCCCATTTCTATAATGAACCAATCCAAATGCCAGGATCGTATCAGTCCCAAGCTCTGCATCTCTATATCTCCATTTATAGTAAAGAAAGAAAATTAGTTAAGTGCTTCATAAACCAAATCTAAGCTTGCTGGATCAAAACACTGTTCACCCACAGATGAGGAAGCTTTCAAGTCCTTTGGGTGACTCGGTTTGTCTGGTTGCCTGACAACTTTTGAAATACACAAACCACAAGTCAGCTGTGATGGCATCCCAAAGAACTTGAAGGGATATTCAAACAGCCTAGAAAACAATTTCGGTGGCCATTTCCTTAGCATTGCTCCCCTTATCTAGCTGTAGATACATATTTTAGAGGAAGAGGTGATTAGTAAGATCAAATGCATTGCAGGTGAAACATTTGCCACTGTATATTAAGAATATAAAGAGTGCACTTATTTGTTGCGATTAGTTTCCTTGCATGTAAGGCATTGAAGCCGAGCAATTTGGATGGACTTAAAAATCTACAACATTGAATTTTTACTGTCTAGTGCTTGAGTGCAATAGCTGAACACTGATCATAACATCAGTATATAAATGTGTTTTTCTCAAAAAACATACAAATATGACTAACTTTGACTTGGTTTTGTTTGCTAACAGGACAGCTGAATGTACAGTATGTTTCTGCACTGACAAATTTCCTTTGCAGGAAGTGTCAAGGCAATTTTTCCCCATGTTTTCACATATTTTGCTTTCATTCAGGCCAACTAGAGGCTATGTTTAAAGTCTTTAGTGGATTCTGAATATTTGAAATTGTTTGGATCCACGCATAGCCTGTCTATACTAGGAAATTCTCACCTTTTCTAACCTCTGGTTGAGCATCGTAAGTATCGGCTGAGTTTGCAGCCATAGTTTAGGCTCTTTGGCTCCTGCAGTTGTTTTCAACAGCATGTCAATTAAACTCGATATCAATGAAACCAGCTCAGATATTCTTGAAAATTAGCACTGGAACCAGAAAGACCTTTACAATGGGGCTCCGAATGTTGTTAACAGCACTGCAGGTAAAACAGAACTGACAATGACATGTGGCACTCTTGGGTTGACAATTCTTGTATGAATGGGGCTTAAAAGGGAGAGGGTCCAAAACCTGAGTTTTCTGTTTAAAGAAATAGGTTGCTTCCATATTCACAATATTATCCTCTGGCATTTGGAGAGGTAGCAGGTTGGTGAGCTGTAGGCTAGAATTACAAGGGTTTCTAATGATTAGTTTATGGCTCTCTTGTTTATTATTAGAAATAAGAACCCAAGCTCTTATTGAAGTGAATAGCTTCACATCAATTTAACTGGGAATGGGATTGGTGCATAAACCGATATGCTAATTATCTTCATTTTATAATAAAATTATGCATATGGACTGGACGGGTCTTTCCACTGAATTGGGGGGGGGGAGCTTCTCCTGATGTTTGCTAAAATAAATGTCCCTACAATACTAGATTTACATTAACAATTTAAACATGAAAACAATGATAGAAAATAGCGTGAACTTACTTTGACAAAGTTTATATACCAAAAAAAGTCACCCATTCCATTTCTTAGACTTTTCTGACCAGTAGACATTAAAATAATTTTACCAGAAAGCTAATGATATTTTATGAGAGACCATCAAAGGACTATTAGAAAGCCATCAAACAATGTATATGCATATTATACAGGTCAATCATTTTAATTAAATATTCTTGCTTTTCACCTATTGAAGATCCTCCAAGGAAGCTAATAAATACTGACTTATTTTTGTAAAAGCAAGAGTGTTGTGCTACAACAGCAGGGGGAACTAAATTTTTGGTGTTCAAACATAAAAAGTAAGAAAATCCCAAACATTTATGTTATAGTCTAGTGGGCTGCAGTGCCAATCTTAAAATGGGCCCTGAATTTGAACACAGGAGTAAGTGTCTGTGCAGAGAAATGGGAACTTAGTAGGAATATGCACAGATAAAAATCAGGTGCTTTATAGAATATTAAACACTTTAAATCTTTGGTAGTGTGCCTGGAATAATGAAGAACCAGACTAATTTTTTAATCACATGTGATGAAAGAAATGCAAACAGCCTGTCCTAAAGACTCAGACTAATCCTCGTTTATATAGCGGAAGCCATTTTTTAATTCACCCCCATAAAAAATAGACTTTTTTTGCACATAGTTCTCACTAGGATGCTTAAAGAGCACACTTTATAGAAAAAAATAATAAATTTAATATCTTGATGGAACAAGTACAGTAAATAGCTGGTGCCATATTCTCCCCTCCCTGGCATTGTTGTTAATCAAGAGCAATTCCTGAGTTGCAATAATATAAACATGGGGTAAAACACTGGTTTAAAAAGGCACTCACAAAGGCTGGTCATTCAGCACTTTTGAAAAATTGGGTTATTTCAGTTCTCTCTCCTTGGGCACCCAAAATCACTGGTCACTTTTGAAAACTGAGGCCGAGACTTAATTATTACCCTCATGGGACTGAGCCCACAGTCCTAGTAAGAATGGTATAGAAGTTGAAGATAGGTGCTCATGTAACTTGCATGCTTACTAGTGAGATCTCTTTCAGAAATCCATAGGGAAAGGTAAGAATTAGTGAGGTTTGGGTCATTCTTGCTTGGGAGAAGCACAATTAGCACGCCATACCCAGAAGTTTCTGGAATTAAATGTATGGTATTTTGGGGCATGCTCAACAGATTCGCTATAACTAGATCAGACTCCACGAGGGGCCAGGTAAGTAAGTAATCAGATAGCTGCTTTGCAAAAGGCTGAGAGCCCCGTGTGGGTTGGAAGAAGCTGAGCCACAGACACTGAAAGTAGCTTGTTGTGTTTTCCCTAACTCTGAAGCACTTTGTAGCTGGAGTCTTTGTTTTGTTTTTATTATTTGTATACTTAATATGAATAGTTGGTTAATTAGTTAGCTGACTAGCTAATTGAATGATTTCAGCAGTGGAGGAAGAGTCTGCATGGATTCCAGTTGAAGATTTCTGCAAGCAAGAGGAGAGAAGATAGTGTTGCAGTGCTTTTGAGTCAGCAGGTTTTATAGATTTTGGTGATCAAAGACAATAACTGAAACTCAGATGAACTCATCCTAAGCTTTCAAGAACTCTAAGTTTCTTTTCATTGTGTTCCTGTGGGGACTGCTCTGTTTATATATTTTTAAAAATTATTCACATGTATTTATAATTGTGAAGATTATGTATGTGGATTATAAAGTAGCCAGGTTGTAGAAATTAAATTGTAGTTATTATTTATGAGGTTTCTTTACCATGAGATTTATAAAGTTGGTACTTCAGAATTAAAGTAATTCCTTTTATTCTTTTGGGGCTTGATTGTGGGGATCAGACTTGGTGCAATTCTTGCTGAAAATCCTCCATGACTGAATACAGGGCCTCCATGTGCTTGTTTTTATGAACTAGAAGAGCAGTGAATTAAACTTTAGCCTACCCTCCCAAAGCTTGCTTTCAGGAGAGAGACGGGATGAACCTTGTGTTTCAAAGCTGCCCTCCCCCTGAAATCAAACAGTTTTCCAGGAAGCAGTTTGAATTGGTACTGGAAGGAACAAGGGAGCTGCGGGTCAAAGTGGCAGAGTGATCTAAGGACCCCCTCAGAGTCATATGCTTGATTCCCGTCTCTGAGAATCACAGTCCTTTAAAGGAAGGATGATCTTGGGTTTAAAGGTGCTGAAGTGGGTCCTTGCTCTGCAACCCACTTATTCTGGTGAAGCTATTTCATCTCTGTCTTTCTCCTCTCTACAATTCTAGTACTAAAAAGTCCTCGCTTCACAGATGGTGTGAGGTAAATGGACTAATGTAAATACTCAGCCACACTGTCTAACTACAGTTCCTTCAACATTTCAAAGGCATAATTTCCAGTGGCTGGAAGTTCAAGCTTGACAAATTCAGACTGAAAAAAGTTGCCCTTTATTTCAATAGTGACAGTAGATAACTTTTGGAATGTGAGATGGGGTAGTTTCTCCACTACATGAGGCCTAAAAATCAAGACTGGACTTTTTCCTAAAAGATCTATGACAGACAGTTATGGAAATTTCAGGCAATGTCTTTGGGAGATCTTATTGTGTTACACTCATGGGTCACTGTGGAGCAGGGATTGCATGCAATTCTATTGGACAGGGTGATGATCACAGCCCTCCGGGAACTAAGAAGGAGGTGGGAGGGGAGGAGGGAAGACTAGCAAATTTACTCCAGCTGCAACACCTCCGGAGAGGTACCATCACCTAGAAAGTCTTGCAAGTGCTCGTTCAACCTGGATTCTGCAGAGATCAGTGGGCAGAGAAAGAAGTTTGGGATAAATGCAGAGAACAATTTTTAAAGAGGGGGGGCTGAGAGCCGTTGAACCAAACTGAAGTAGTTTCCATTATACACAAGGTTTACAAGCTAGTAGGTGCAGCAGCAATTCCAGCCCTCTAGTGCCAGCACCTATGGATAAATAACCTGAGTTTAAACTGATTCAGGTACTTCTTTCTGAGCCAGCAAACAGACAGGACCTTCTGTCCAGGGAAGGGGATGGAGAGAGATGCAATCTTTAGGGAAGGGCAAATGGGAGCTTTTCATCTGGCCCTCCAGCTGGGCCTGTCCATAGCATGGCAGTCACTCCCCCATCCTGGTCCTATCCCTCTCCCACTGTGTGCAGTGATGGCTGCTAGAACCCTGGTCAGAGTGCAGCAGCTGTCCCTAGCCACCACGTGGCCCCAGCAACAGCACACTGGCCGGAGCACAGTGATTGCTTCCTCAGAGCCCAACAGCACCCTGTGCGGTGCCCTGCACAGTGGCCACTCCCTCCCTTCCCTCCATATCCCCCACAGTGGGCCCAGCAGCACCCTGGCTGAAGCATGAGGGGCTGCTCTCCCCTCCTAGCCCTGCCCCTTTCCCCACTCTTTTCCTGCTCACCTAGATGCAGATGTGGCCCTCAAGCCAAAAAGTTTGCTCACCCCTTGGCTAGAAAGACTGACACCTGTTAGAGCCTAGGGTGATCTCTGCTAAGATTTTTTGCATCTATTTGTTTTTATTGCTTTTAATACATTTTCATTGCTTTTAATAAATTTCCTCTGTAATGCTTGCTCAGAAGTAACTGTGTGGCAAATATAACTGTAGGTAATTGTGTTACTAGCCTTTGAAGAGTAAGTGAAATGCAGATGCTGGCCTGGTAAGCAGTCTGGCCCACTGGGAACAACTGTAGGCAAGGAACTGTGCAGCCTGGAAGGAGGAAGAAAGATGGGGTCTCCACCCAAGAGCTGGGAGCCTAGACTGGTTGCCCGTGCTAGACTATGAAATACAGGTTCAGTTGCCCTGAACTGATAAGAGCTAATCTGACTCAACAAGGTGGTCTGGGCTTGATGTAGGAAGTCTTTTTAAAACTTTATTGCCTGTGTTATGCATGGCAGTCTAGATCATAATTCTCTTCTGACCTTAAAAAAATTATTTCCTCTAAAAGTATTTCCTCTATCTAATTGTCACCTAAAACCAATATGTCAAACTTTGTCCTCTTATGCTTGGTATTAAGTCACGGAATCAATGAGACAGAAGTACAAAACATAGGACAGATTATAGCCAATGATTTATATTGTCAATAAAAATCTACAAAAATGGGCTAAAAATAGAAGATATTCTGTACAACTTTGTATTGCAGCTAGATAGTCAATTAAATAAGATGGTCAGAAGCAAGTTGAAACACATAGCAAAGATACTTTGCAATGTTTCTCAATGTATCTATGAAGATGATTTATCACTGGAATAAAATATCAATAAAAGTAGTGGGTTCTCCATTTCTTGAAGTCTTCAAAGCAAGTCCGAATGCCTTTCTAAAAGATATGTTTTAGCCAAACACAAATTGCTGGGCTCAGTAGAGTGGTAATGGTCTGTGCTATACCAGAGGTCAAATCAGTTGATCTCTTCTACTGGTCCTTTCTGCACTTAAAAAATAAAATTGGTGAATCTATTTAGGATTAACCTTTGACATCCAAGTTTTAAATTTCAGGCTTAAATTTTCAAGTATTTTTAATATTCTTCATGGTTCATAAAAGATTCCCACCCTAATCACACTTCTAAAACCAATTTTTTCCCTTTAAGCTAAATCCCAATGCTCCCCTACTGACAGTGTCACCTCCTTAAATCCTACAGCCTGCCCAAAATCTGTCTCTCTCACGATAATCCATCACTAATTAATACAGAACAGGAAGGGAGGACATAGATAATCTTAAATCGAGCTGGTCAAGAATTTTTCATCAGATTGATTTGCTGATTAGAAAAAATGTAGCGCGTGTACACACACACACACACACACACACACACACACACACACACACACATTTTTGCTACAAATGTGATTTTTTTTTCCATCGGGAAGAGTTAAAATGACATTCAGTTTCAACTCTGTTTGACTCAAATATTTTGTTGAACTGACCTGAAATGTTTCATTTTGGAGTTCAACAGAACATTAAACTGTATTTACCTAGAGCATTTCTTTATGGAAGCTGTACTTCAAGATGACACCAAAGTGGGGGGAATGGTAGACATGCTCGAGGGCAGGGACAGGATTCAGGGAAACCTAGACAGATTGGAGCATTGGGCCAAAAGAAATCTCATGAGGCTCAACAAGGACAAGTGGAAAGTCCTGCACTTAGGACAGAAAAATCCCATGTACTGCTACAGGCTGGGGACCGATCGGCTAAATAGCAGCACTGTAGAAAAGGACCTGGGGGTTATGGTGGATGCAAAGCTGGGTATGAGTCAACTGTGTGCTCTTGTTGCCAAAAAGGCCAATGGCATATCGGACTGCATCAGTAGGAGTGTTGCCAGCAGATCGAGGGATGTGATTATTCCCCTCTATTCGGCACTGGTGAGGCCACAGCTGGAATACTGTGTCCAGTTTTGGGCTCCCCACTACAGAAAGGATGTTGACAAATTAGAAAGGGTCCAGCGGAGGGCAACAAAAATGATTAGGGGGCTGGGGCACATGACTTACAAGGAAAGACTGAAGGAAGTAGGCTTATTTAGTCTGCAGAAGAGAAGACTGAGGGGGGGATTTGATAGCAACCTTCAATTACTTAAAAAGGGTGCTAGGCTGTTCTCAGTAGTAACAGAGAACAGAACAAGGAGCAATGGTTTCAAATTGCAGTGGATAGGTTGAGGTTGGATATTAGGAAAAACTCTCTCACTAGGAGGGTGGTGAAGCATTGGAGTAGGTTACCTAGGGAGGTGGTGGAATCTCCATCTTTGGAAACATTTAAGGCCCTGTTAGACAAAACCCTGGTTGGGATGATTTAGTGGGAGTGGTCCTGCTTTTAGCACTGGGTTAGACTAGATGATCTCATGAGGTCCCTTCCAGCCCTAAGACTCTATGCCCAATCTCTTCTATAAAATGAGCTCCCTAGAGAACTATATGTACTATAAAGCAATGTGGATTTCTTCTGTGGTGTATTAGGAGAGTCTCAAGACTCTGAGGACATCCAAGAAACCTGGCTCATAGAGGAGAATGGGGGCATCTGCCTCCCAGCCAACCAATGATTCCCATCAAACAGCATTCCACAATGGGAAAAATGAAGCATTCTGGGTCCTTTCAACAAAAGGAAGTGACCTGTTTTGATGTAGGGAATGTTAAGTGTTTTATATTGATTGCAGAGAATTCTACGAGTCTACAAAAGTGTCAAAACAAAACACACACATTTCCAAATTTTAAAAAAAAATCATTTTTTAAATTTGATTTGGGATGAAAACAAATATTGAAATGTCAGAAATTGCCATGCAATAGAAATTCCAAGTTTCACTCAGCTCTATTCAGATGTGAATGATTTGTCTTCAAGATGACCCAGCACATCTCATATAGAAGATGTGTCAACTTGTGATGGATGACAAGCTATTTTTATTCTGGCTAATAGCATGATTTAACTTACCAGTTAATGTCACTTTATCCCTGGTAATGGATAAGGACTTCACTTAGGTATCTCCCGTTATTGAGCATCAGAGTAATGTAATTAACTGAACAAAGGCTTCCTCAACCATTTGTGCCTCTTCACTTCCAGAAAGGAAACCTGGACTTCGATAGCATAAGCGATCTGCTGTTTCTGTATTAAATTCAGATGGCTGCTCTATTCAAATTTATCATGTTACCAAAGACTGACTTAGACTAGAAACACAAAATGCATTTCAGGATGACTCAGAGGCACCAGACAACACAATGGAATTTTTATTAAAATGACAAAGGTCCTATGGAGCCATAGGAAATTACAATTATGAACACCAGGAGTCTTGATTTCTAGATTCAATATTCTACACAGTGAGTCTCTTTTGTATTATGATGGAAATGTAATTTAATTTCAACATGCTTGTTGCTTCCAAGAGATTATGGAGAAACGTAACAGATGAATTTACTGCAACCATGTTATTAAACAGCCATTACTTTTAGAGACAGGTTCAAAAATTAAATATTAAAGGGCCAAATCCTGCAGCCCTGTCTCCTCTGAATAGTTACAATTTATCAAATACTAGAGCAACTTCTGATCTCTAATTAAACAGCTATTTTCCAAAATATGATTCAGACTATAGTTATGTAGAAATGGTAAGCTACAATATCAGATAGCAAGACAGTAATGAAGTCACCTTCTTATATTCAATACTGTTATAAAGCTTGAAGGTTAGACTAATACTTCATTTTCTCACTGACAATTTTCTTTTAGAGACAGAAATCCTCTGTTTATTCACAGAATTGGTATAGACATGAGATGCAGCAGCACAAGTTAACTCATACTACCCTCCCAACATACCTCAAGATAAACATGATCTGCAGAGACCATCAGGAGAGGAGGGCGTGGTACCCAAGACCATTTATCTGCTGAAATTGCCAATGTTAATGCCAGTTGTGATAGCTATTGTGCGAAATGGAAAACGGACATGGTTAGTGGATATATTGCAGTGTTTTGCACAGGCGTGTGTTTTCTTTTACATGAGCCGTAGTAGTTAAAGGGTTAGGAGTGGTCTTAACACAGGACTAAAGCTATTTTGTATCCTGGTTTCAAGAAAACAATTGAGGACAAACAGCACCAAGACTCAGATCCAGCACAAATCTAAATATATTACTCAATTCCTACATTTTCATTTAACAGCTCCATCATACAAACAATTTCAGCAAGTCATCTGAATGAGTCAAGTCATTCCTGGAGTCTTATTAACTTTTGGCTATTCTGTCTCTTTGCATTTCCACTCTGCAACATTCTTGGCTTCTTTTAAGATGAACCATAACACTAGATTCAAATTGCTGTTTTATAACTTAGGTTCTCATAAGGTTTTTCACCATTAGCTCCTATTAGGTAATTTTGACCTCCAAAGGGTTTTTCTTTTGGAAAAGGAAAAGCTAAGTCTGAGAAGCATCAATCAAACAGAATAGAAGCAGAGACACCTGAGGTGGGGAGCAAGGGGCCTCATTCACCTGCCCCTTCATTTGAGAGACCCCCAAAACCAAGCAGCCTTAGGATCCACTGCCTCAGATGAGAGCATGACTCAGGTTTCACCTGGGCATCCCTCAGTCATGACTGGCCTGAATACTACTGTGACCAACATTGCAAGGTGCAATGCCCAGAGCCAGGCCCGGCTCCTGAAAGAGGAGCCACCATGGCTAGGACAGAAGTGTGGACTTATTCTCTGTTGTCAGCTCCAACCCCCTCCCTCCCCTCTTTGGTAATTTTTTTGGGGGGATGGAGGAGGGTGAAGGTACCTCAATATCAGATTTTTGTCCCAGGGCCCCAAAAATCTCTGTGTAGTCCCGAGGAGAAGGGGAAGTGTACGGGTTTAAAGATTAGCAGTATTGTGAGCTAAAGGTTCAATCTGAGGAATGAAATTTCCCCAAACTTACAGGAAATTCTCAGGACTTCACAGGTTTGGGTGCTAAATCCCATATAAAACCTTCTCATGCCCAAATTTCATTTTGTACCCAGGCTACCACCCTCTTTGCATAGTCACCTGTCCATTAATATTAATCTAAGCAGCAAAGAATGTACTACAATACATTCTTGGACACGTACAACTTTGTAACTGGCAGCATCTAGTAAGGAAACATCATTTTACACCTATGACACACTACGTTCCTGGTTCACTGTTAGAAAATATTCCTTTTCAGATGTGGTTTATTACAGTGTCTGCAGCTGGAAAGTGTTCTGCTTCTAAGAGACATGAATGTTTAAGAAGTACTATATTTTCATATTATTTTTAGATGACAGAAGCGATGACAAGAATAAGAGATTTGTGTCACCCCCACTACTATGACTGTGTAGTTAGTCCCTTACACTTCTGTATGGCTTTTCTCTGTAGTCTTACCTAGAAAGAATAATTCCAAAGGGGTAGCCGTGTTAGTCTATTGTAGAAAGACAACAGAGTCTTGTGGCACTTTTAATGCGATTAATAAATCTGTTAGTCTTTAAAAGTGCCACAAGACTCTCTAGAAAGAATAGTTAGTTGTAACAATCTGTAATAGATGGAAGTATTTTGAGCACACTATGCAGAAAACCATCATAAAATCGTTTGTTGCTGACCTGCAGGTAGGGTTTTTATGAGAGTTTATTTAAATTTTTGCATAGCAGTCACAGAATGAGACTTTTGGTAGTTCAGTTAATTCATGCTGATGAAAAAATATTTTCATTTGAAAGAACAATGGAATTTAACAGCACCAAGTCACAAGATTTGTTTCAATTTTTTCTGTAAGTTCTTTCAACTCTCCCTACCTAAAACAGACAGACATTTGGCCTGCTACCCAATACCTTTTCCTCCATACTAGTTTTCTCATGGGGAAAATGCCAAAGAACAACAACTCCCCAAACCCTCCAGCCTTTCGGTGCCTCTTTACTGGAAGACTTAAGGTGATCAAAACAAATATTTTAATTCTTCAATGTAACAAAAATTAAAGTACACAAATGTGTTTCAATTTATAAACTATGTTCACCGAAACATATGGATATTAAAAAGTATGAAAATATTACAGTATGTCTACTTCTGTGATGTTTTCATACACATGTATTAGTGTTGATATCTTCATATTGTTATTGTAACTCATGCTATGTAAATTCTATTCTACACAGGTTTTTCCACACTTCTTCCTTTAGTATCTGAGCGCCTAACAGTAGTGTGCTGACAACGTGATTAATATCTGACACATTTGTTCTCCCATGCTCTCCTCAGAGGGCTAAAAAGTATGTGCAGCGGAGTGTCTTGTTTTGATATAGTGTTTTGTATAAATACACACCTTCTATATATTGATTTTAGAGAATGAGTATAGTATGTTCTAATTTTGTTGCATAATTATTTTCTGATTTTCCTGATTACCATTTATGTTAACTGCACTTAACAGAAACTGTAAGTATATACAATAATGAAATACAATAATATATCTTTAAAAACATCCCCCAAACATTTCAAGCCCTAGAATAAACTTCAAAAGCCATGCTTTGTGGAAAATGAAAATACTTAATTGTATGTTAAAATGACAATATGGATACTTCACTAATATGCTTCTGTAGGGGAAGTTTAGCATGAATATTATTCCAGTTTGAATTAGAGTATACGGAGAAAGAGAGGCCTCACAGGACCTGTCCAACAATGTGAAATGAAAAGTGGAAGTCAAAGCTCTGTGTGACTGTATATATTTGATGTTTTAAGAGCTGAAGAATTGAGAATTAGGGTATATTAAGATAAAAAAAAGGATCATGACAAGAAAAATAGATGCTTCCTTCTTCTAAGTTCTTTCTTTATTCCTTTCTTCTAATGCTTCCTTTCTTATTCAGAAATAAGGAACTTGGAGAACTTCTTTAGTCTCAGAGACTTCAATTTTCTATTAATAGTTTCCCATTTTCTCTCTCTCTCTTTCTCACACACACACACTTCAAATTAGTACATAATGAGAAATTATAATCAATGTTCGTCTCAGTTATAATTACTAGAACTGATCAGCATTTTTTTTAACCAAAAAATTCCCAGCATGGTATGGGGCAATTTACATTTTAACAAGTCTTTCCAAAAATTTTAATGGGAAAATTAATAACAAACACATATTTTTAAAGTGTCAACACTTAAATAGTGTTGAAAATGTTAACATTTTCAAAGAAAACATTTCATTTTGATTGTAAATGTTGAAAGTTGATTATCATTCAAAAAAACCTTTTGCATTTCATGAATATTTTTGATACATCAATTTTTCATCCCATTTCAGGGCAAAAACAAAGTGAAAATAGTGGAATTTCCTGCAGGAAGAAATTCCATTTTCCCAAAAGAGCTCTAATAAATTACTAAATGGGGGAATAACTAATTTTGAATTACAAAGATTGAATAACACACTGGCCTATTACCTCAGGGCAACTGAGCTCCAACCTGGTTTAGGACACAGATTAAATACACACAAGAGTGTTAACCAGACTTCTCTTTGTAAACCAGCCACTCAATGGCATGTTTAAACATCTCTGTTCCTGAGTGCTCTATTAATGGAAGAGATATTGATACACATGAACGTTGGCACTATGTCTGGTTCCAGTTGGTCTACCAGTCTTTCACTCCTTTCTCTTCAAATGAAATTAAAAATCCCGCTTTATCCTCAACAAGATAGAGAATCAAAACAACATGCAAATCAATATTTTTTCCCACATATTATTTCTATTATGTTATGTTCGTACCTTCCTTCTACTCAAACAAAACATACTCATTCTTTGCCATCACCCTTTATAATCTTCTCTCCTACCATACTATTGCATTAAGCAGCTATTTAATGCCATGTCCCAGTCCAGCATTTCCTGACACTTAATTCAAGGTAGAAAACTTAGCATACACAGAGCCCCTCCTCCCCTCCATCCTTACATCATTTCACGGAAAAATTCAATTTTAAAATAGCTTTGTAGTCAGTCTGTGTTTCATTGTTTGACTTAGTGTTTTTGCTTTCTCTTATGTATCCATGTAAGAAGAGTCTGATAAACAATAATTTAAGTTTCATTTTGTATTTTATAACCTTTACTAGATTCATCTGTTTCATACAGTGTTAAAGTTAACACACAGCAAGTTCATCTCATACTCTTAAGAAGTAGCCTAGCTCCCCAAAAAGGGGATCCCGAGCAGGTCTCTAAACCAGGGGTTTTCAACCATGGGTCGGACACAATACTGGGTCGCAGACCCGCAGGTACTGGGTTGTGGTGTCCCCTTCTGCCACCACTGAAAGACTGGAATGCATTGCTAAAGGGTGTAATTGTTGGGTTGCACTCATAAATGATTTTTTTTCAACTGGGTCCCAATAAAAAAAGTTTGAAAAATCACTGCTCTAAGCAGTCACAAGTTTGTTCCCCTGCATTTGCTCTTCCAGTGAGACAGATTTGCTCAGGCTTTTGCAACTGGTCCCTCTCGGATACGAAGAACTCTTGTGTTGATTCCCTTGGCACCTTCTTTGAAACTTCACAGGACCAGGAACCTCACTTCAAGCATTAATGCAAAAGATCCGACTGTGCTTTTGAGGGGGGACTGGTCCTGAGTAGCTAAATGTGGGGCCACTGCATGAAAAGGGATCAGATACTGTTTGCCATATAAAACAATCTACTAGCATGCTCACATGAGGGGTGTGTAGTAACTAAGGCCCTGACCCTGGCATTCAAACCAAACAGGTGGATACCTCCATCCACATGAAGATGCATTCACTTGAGTAGGACACTATGCAGCAGACCCTTATTGGTTGCATAGAGTCCCACAGAAGTTCATGGGACTTCTCATGGGCACACAGTCTAGCCAGGCAGATCAGATTGCATAGTCAGAGTCTGGTGGTGTGACTGGACATGATGCTCACATCATGGTACAAACCGTCTCAATATGAGGGCAAAGGAAGTGTTGGTCTAGGCCCCATTTTTGTGCTAAAGAAACATTTCAAAAACCCTTTGGCTTAGTAAAGAATGGCTAGCATTAATGCAACATGAAAATAGGAGCCATAAATCACCACTTTGTAAAGTAGCAAAAAGCCCAACCAGAAAATTAAAGAAAACAAACCCACGCTGTGCTGCTGAACATTGCTGAGATACAATACCAAACAGGGGATAAAAATAAATCCCTTCACTGCAAAGAAAATTGGTATGTCACAATTCCTGGTCTGGAATCTCCCTTAAACAACATACGTTTCTACTCAGGGTCATCTGAATCAAGGAAAATGAAAGAGCAGTTGGACATTGGAGTTTGGGATGGTGAATGATGATTAATAATGCAGGTCTAGCCAGTCTTTCCTCCCTGATCTGTACATTGTTTATTCTTTGTTTTTGTCTATGGCCAGCTTGGTTAGTTGAATGATTTGGATCCAAAGGCAATTTTAATGAAGTAATAACAGCCACTCAAATCCTGAGGGAGCCCTGTTCAACTGCCTGCAGACAACTAGCTCTTTTTCCAGCTTATTCCCTTAGGAACACAGCTAAACATGTAATACCCCCATCACAGTAAGAAAGAAAAGAAAAAGAAAAAAACAGCTAGGCAATTCTACAAGAAAACCACCTTTCAGCACACTTATAGAAGATTGACATTTTTTGCCTAAAGAAGTAAAGTAATGTAGTGCTTTAATTGAGGTAACTACTCCCACAACAGTCTTTGATTCTTAAGCATGTGGGTCACAAAAGAAATCTGACAAACCCTACTTACTGAAGTCCCAACTATTTTTATAAATAAGTTAGTGTATATGTAGTCCAAATATTTTTCCATCAGAAAATGCAGATTAAAAATAAAAAACCAACAAGTTCCCTGGGAAAATGTAAATTTCAATAAAATTTTGTTTTGAAAAAGAAATCAAAATGAAACATTTTGATAAGGTTCCATTTCAATGTTGTGTGTAAAAATGACTTTCAGAATTATATCTATATGATTTTATCTAGAGCTTTTAATACAATTATAAAATACTGTATAATAAAGATCTAGAAAATAAAGAAAGATCAAAACAATTTTTTTTCAATTTATCCCAATTCTTTTTCAAAATGTTTCATGAGAAATTGAGATTCCATCTTTCATTCTGATTTGGAACAATTTTCAAAGATTGCAGAATTTCTCTGACATGGATATTCCAGTTTCTACTCAGTTCTATCTAGTATTTATTCCTCAGCTTTTGATACTTGCAAGTACCCCAGAGGAAGTCTCCTCCAGTTACCATACATTACAAATAAGGAAAGGAAGGATGGTCCACTGGTCAGGGAACGAACCATCCTGGGACTTGGGAGCCTGGGCTTGTTTCCCTGCCCCTCCACAGCCTTCCTATGCGACACTGGGTAAATCATGTAGCCTCTGTGCCTCATTCTTTTTCTGAAAAATGGACCACCACGTCCTTACTTTGCAATGATGTTAGGAGGCACACAGTTACCATGAAAATGGGGGCCATATCAGAGACCAAAATATATAGAAATGGAAAAAGTCAGTATCTACAATACACACCATGCCACTAGATCCTGAAGCACTTTACAAACTACATATAAATAAATAATTGCAGCCCCCACCAGGGTGAAAGTGTTCACAACAGCCGTAAGAAAGAAACATTTTCCAGTTAAATAACATGGCTATTTATAAATTAGCAAAATGTAATTAGCAATAATTATAATCATTTTATATATTCAGCACTGTACAAATATTAACTAATGAACCTGCAACACCCTTATAAGGGGATTAATAATTCAAATATTTTACAAAAGGGGAAGAGATCAATCAGCAAGTCATTGGCAGAGCCAAGATTAGAACCCGTAGTTTATTGACTTCCACATTTAGTCTCATTCCACTAGCCCCCATTACCCCTCCCAGAGACTCACACGGCTCAGCTGGTTTTAAATTTCAGTGTAACCATCCCAACCCCACTGCCCCATGCTCAAAAACTGAAGATTTGACTTAGAACTAGGGTCCTCCCTCTCTTTACCCACACAGTCCAACTTTGCTTCAACACGCTCTTGGACCCTTTCCCTGGGAGTCTGAGAGGCACAGTGGCCTACATACCTTTCTCAATGTCACCTCTGGGGGAGGCGGGCCAGCCACAGGTGCACCAACATAACCCAAAGACAGCTTACCATTTTTACCTCCTTTCTCAGTCTTTAGAGGTCAGGAATATAAACCTCCCCCATTCCGAGAAGCCACTGTCAGGGCAGCAATCAGGGTGCCTCTGGCACAATTCAGTAGCAAACGTTCCACCACCTGCCCATCCAGACCTACATGCAGACCTCAAATTGTACAAACCTCAGCGAAAAGACCCAGCCAGTTTGTACTGCCTGGGATTAGACGTTCCACAGCGCCAAAGTCTACGAACAGAAAATCTGACTAGGACTCCAGGCTAAATACCTCCTGCTCTAGCAAAAAGAGCCATAGTCAGAGACCAGTTAAAGCCCTTCATTTACCGTAAAAATCCTACAGCGAGCTCCTTTGGCACTGCCTAATGCTCTTACTGGGTGAGGGGCAATACTTAGTTTGTTCAACACTACATATCCAATAACTTCTTGGAGGATCATATTCAAATTCAAAACTGCTTAGCTGTGGAGACTTGATAAGATTGACACCAAAGAGGTCAATTTCTGTAGCCAATTTCTATTTGGACCGTATCAATTTAACCTTGTCCATATAAACAAACTGAAGTTTAAGAGACTCTAAGGCCTTAACGTAGTTAAGGGGACCCAGTTAGCTCCTGTCCATGTCCACACTACAACAATTAATCAACATTGTAACTGGGTCCCTTGATTCAATTATAGATGTAGTGGCAACAAGATCTCAGTCATTAAGCAATAGTTTCACAATTGCGATTTCCTTCTCTGCTCTTTTTTGATGAAGCGGCATAAAAAGCAGCAAGGCAATAGGTCCAAAGGGAAGATCCAAAATACAGCGGGTGATTCAAACAGCATAGAAAAACTATCTATATATCCTTTTCTTCATGATACAAGTTTAAATGATAACGAAAGAGAAGATAAATCGCTGTGCTCACTCACCAGGTTCATGTTGTAAACGTACATTATTGAACAGGAACCAAAGTGCTGCCTCTCAGCTGCATGTTACATAAGTTGACATATATGATTAATGAGTCATTTCTCTTTCACTCCCCCACATTGTTAAAAATATACTTTTCTTAAATACAGTTTCTATGTTAGTCTAGCTTCTTTCCAGACAAAATATGCTTGGGAGAAAATGGTTAGAAAAAAAGCTGAATGAAATGAAAGGAAATACATTTTCTTAGAGTAGCAGTAGCTCGGGACTGCTAGCATCAGCTATTAAGGTTGACCAACACTTTCCATTATAAGATGCTGTTTTCAGTTGCTTATAACTTTGCCAAACTTTGACCAATTAGGCTGAAGTTTTCCATGCCAGGTGTCTGCTTCGGGCTGATTCTCTTCTTTTTCATTTTTGTTTTAATTGGGGGGAGGAAGCATAAACAACCTTAATTTCTAACTTCTGAGTGCTTGATTGTGCAACCTTAATATTGCTCTTTTAATGCAGTTTTTGTGTGCATAAATAGATGTTATATGGCTGATAAGCTCATTTTCATTTTTACAATTCAATTGAAATGATTTCATCTACACAATACCTGCATTCCATTAATGAGAATGTTGCAAACATAGGGGTGGTCATCCTATGAGTTGATCCTCAAAAGTGAGCATTTTTAGGCTCCTGAACCCTAGCGGGTCAGTGGTCTCCATGTTTTTCCCCCATTCCTAAAGCACACAGCTTTGATAAAACTGTATACAACCTATTAAGAAATGGAATGCATTGAGGAATATATCACCACTTTTGAAAGATTTTGTGAGGTGCACAAGATCCCTGAAGAGCAAAAAGTTCCCACTCTCATAGTCAAGTTGTTGGGTAAAGCTGTGTTTGAAAAAATGCCAACTGGGGAGGCTTTAAAGTATGATGCATTTAAAAGGGATGCCTCGCCAGATTTCAGATTACACCTGAAGTGTACAGAACCAAGTTTAGAAATCTTAAGAGGGGAAACAGGCATGACTCATAGAGAATATGCTTATAAACTATGTGATTTGTTAAACAAGTGGGTCAGAGGAAAGGAGGTCAGCATATATGAGCAGCTCTTTGACCTCACAGCGCAAGAGCAGTTTCTAGGTGGTTGTACAGATGATGTCAGAACTAGGCTGTGGGATAAAGAATTGAAATCCGTAATAGAGATGGCTGCAGTAGCAGATGTCTTTGAGCAAGCCCAAGTCTCAATGGGCCATGAGCCTCAGCGGGAGAGGCTGAAACTCAATCCTAGGGAGGGGGGCTAGGGAGGTAGATGAATGCACCCCAGGAGCCCCATGTCACCTGGGAAAACCCAATATAACCCACCTATGAAAAAGGAGGGAAGGGGTTGGCATGGCAGATGAACCGCCCCCCCCACCCATCCCCACAGTACCTTCTAGAAAAGCCCAATGCAGTTTCCCTGTGGAGAAGGGGAATCTGAGAAGGTGTTACCAATGCAATTCCACTGAGCATTTGAGAAGCCAGTGCCCGAGGCTGGAAGGGGTTAATTCCCTCCCTCCCTCTCCCCCCCCCCCCCCCCCCCCCCCCCCCCGCCCCCCGAGTGAATTCAGTGACCATGGCATCTGAAACTCCTGAGATGCAGGAGACTCCCGTCGTTTTCATGGTAAGGCTTTGTGGGTGTTGTGGGGGATGAGAGGAATAAGGAATTTCTAAGGGATATCAAGATAAATGGCTGGAAGGTTGTCGAATGGAGATACACGGGTATGCAGCTGTCGTTAGTCAAGCCAGGCTGGATCCTAGAGGGAGACGTGTTACAGAGCCTGGAAGTGTTCATCCAAGTTGTGAGAGGAGGTAGAATCTGTGTCCCTTGCCATGGTGCAAATACAATGTGAAGCCTTAGAAGACAATATGACAGAGGATGTGCTAGTCAGATGCTAATTGAAAATGACTTTCCAAGAGGGGCTAGGGCTGTCAGGGTGGTGACTGTGACAGCCTAGTACACCTTGCTGAGAACCCAGAGGGCAGGAGTGAAGCCTTGAGAGTTATGGTGGAGGAGGCTGGATCCTGCCTGCCGGGGGTCGTGGTGGGGCGCAGAGGGACATGGCTCCTGTACCTGAGGAAGCTGTTCCTAAGGCAAGCTGCCAGCAGGCTGCAGCTGGACAGGAGACAGGACTCACTCAGCAAGGCATGGAGGGCAGTGCTTCAGAAAAGAATGCAGAGAAGGAAGATAGGGAAGAACTTGTGGGGGTGCAGGAATGTTGCCCCACTGCTCACTTGAGAAGAGATGTCCTGGACAAGAGGGCTGACTCAGGGTCTTTGCACCCAGATACACAACCTGCAGCTCAGATACGAGGTGGGTACTGTGTGGGTGCCTTGCCGGGGGATCCTTCCCCTGCTAGGTGACACTGATGGAACAAAGGTACCTGACTTGCTGCAAACCTGAACTACAAGCAAGCTCAGGCCAGAGAAGACACATGATGAACCTTTAAGAAGGGGGCAAGAGGGAATGTAGTGCCAAGGAGGGGGATCTGCTATGCAGATATGTTCCTATGGCTGGGAATCAGAGCCACAAGAGGCCAGAGGCATGCAAATTTTCCCCTCACAGGGCCCTTTCCACAACAGGCCCCACAACTCTGAAAGTCCAAGGGTCCAGGCAGGGGAAACACCGACTGGAAAAGAGGCCTGAGGCTAACCATATGGAAATATCTATTGGGCTGTTGGGGGGTGAGAAGAGCTAAATCAATCAGCCCTGAATCTGAACTGCTTGGATAGAGGGCGTGGTATAAGGAACATACTTGTAAGCACCCAACTACGATAATTTGGTACTGATGCTATAGTATATGGTGGTGACTAAAATGTTCATGATTATCTTTGTAGTTAGATATGTTATGTATAGATTTCCGGTAATGTCTTGTGAATGTGCTAAGAATGGCAAATGGGGAAACTGAAGCAGGCGGCCACAGCACTTTGATGGCAAAAATAAGACAACTTCCGTGTTCTGCATCAGGATTAACCAGTGGCCACCCCTCCTGTAGTTTTGTAAGGGGCCGTGGGAAAGAGAGATGAAGTGCTATATTCACACACACACACACACACACACCCCTACCTTTTTAACACAAAAAGGTGCCGGTACTCAGCCCGATCCGCCCCTGACCCTGGCTGGGAACCTGGTGCCACTGGATCTGGCCTCAGCCCGACTGGGAAACTGGGGCTGGATCAGGGCCAGCACTGCTGGGCCCTGGCCCCAAGGTTTTTGGGGGCTAGTGTTGCTCCTGATCAACATCACTGTGAAAAAAAGTTGCCGGTACTCCGTACCAGTGCGTACCGTCACAAAAAAAGCACTGCATACACCCCTATGCGATCTGTGTATCTTCTGTTCACCCTTGCAATGTATTTGTGTGGTTTATTGCAAAGTGTATCAGGTGAGGTGTTTTCTGAATGCTCATGGCATGCTCTGCATTATTAGGTTATCATGTTTCCTGCAGTATCATACATGTATACAGATATGAAACATGTCCCCAAGTATCTCTCACATGGCTCAAGGAGGGGAGGGCTGACAGGTGGAGCTGTGCTCACACATGCCCCATGAAGGTACGCCTAACAAAGGCAGTGCAAACTAAGGCCCTTGAGGGAAAGAGAAAAAAAGACACACTTTAAACTGAGAAGGGTTCCCCCCCGGAAGACACCTAAAAGAATTATACCTATCCACATGGCAAAGAAGACATGGATGCAAAACCATCTGTAGCCAAAGCACATGGGCAAGCTAGCAATGGACTTAGTTTAGAATGTGTGTTATCTTCCGTTTGGTAGTGGTTATCTCCTCGACAGATCAACTATCTGATTTTGCGTTGATTTAATATGTACTCACTTCAAATCATGTTTTAATCAATAAACTAATGTTTGTTTTATCTAAAGCCAGGGCTTTTTTCCAGCCGGTATGCCCCAGTACAGCATACTGGCACCTATTTTTCCCTGGCCACCCCGCTGCCCAGCTGAGGGGCTGGGGTCAGCAGAGCAGGGAAAGGAGTGGGTCTCCTTTCCCCAGCTGACCCTGGCCCCCAGCTGGGCAGCGGGGCCAGAACCAGTGGACGCAGGCCATAATCTGACCCGCCAGGGGCTGGAATTCAGCCCATGGATGCCTACTAGCTGCGGCCAGGCTGCAGCTTTTTCAAATCTCCCGCCCTGAGCATGCACAGACAGAGCATGTTCAGGGCGGGAGCAGCCTGCCCAGAGAGTGACTGTGGCCGCCCCTGCAGCTCTGGCCAGGTAAGGGGGGGAAGGGCTGGGGGTTGGGGAGCCAACGGGTGGGTGGGGAAGGTGCGGGAGGCGAGAGGAACGGAAAAGGGTTCAGGGGGCTGGGGAACCAGCGGACGGGGAAGGCAAGGGCTGGGAGGAGCAGGGAAGGGAGTTGGGGAGTCAGGAAACCAGTGGCGGGCATGGAAGGGACGTGGGGGTGGAGAGGAATGGGGAAGGGGTCCGGGGGTTGGGGAACCAGTGGGTGGGTAAGGGGTGAGAAAGGGTCTGGGGCCAAGAGGAGCGGGGAAGAGGTGGTCAGGGAGCAGGCGAGCTGGCGGAGAAGGGGTCGGGGGGCATTGGGGAGCGAGCGGGGAAGGGAGCCAGCAGTAGGGTGGGGGGGTTAGAGAGGCCTCAGGGTGTGGCAGTGGTGTTGTCCTGACAACCCTCCCCCCACCGCTCCTGCCAGCATACCAGCACTTTATTTCTTTTTTTAAAAAAAGCACTGTCTAAAGCAGTGTGGATTTTGGAAAGTGATTGAAAGTGTGAACGTCTGACAGAGCAAAGGCTAATTGCATATCAGTCTCTTTGTTAAACTGATGGGCCGAAGTAAATGAGCTTGCAGCAATCAAGAAGGGTCCCACAATTGCATCAGAAGACTGGGAGCACTTACTGGGGGACCGTCCCATGAGTGGCTAGTGAGAGCGCTCCTCCACTGGGTGAGGATTTGATTACATGCATGAGGCTGGTATAAACTGACCCAGGAGTGGGGGGGTTCACACAGCAAGGTCAAGTAACTCAAGGCCCAGGAGTGAAAAATCAGTAGAGGACAGAGGCACACCATTCCAGGATGCAGGAGGGGAATGTCACACCATCGCTTAAGTACAATGCACAAATTCTCACAAACTGACTTAGAAAATGAACCTGACTACATATTCCAGGAAGTATATAACCAGGCTTTAGTTTGTCGTCCTTCCAGTGGACGGCAGTAGCAGAGAGCGTAGTGCATGTATGCCTCATAAGAAATAGTTTAAACTCTGAATCATAAGGCTTCCCGATTCTCCACCTCCCTCCCCCCCCCCCCCCCCCCCCCACTAGTTCTAACCAACATTTCAACAGAGAACATTCTTGCTCATAAACCGATAAGATACTGGTGAAATATACAACAGACAACCTAAACAGAACATGTCTATCTGCCTTCTATCTGCAGACACTTATGTTAATGGCAGTGTAAAAGATCAGGGGAACCCCAACCTGGGTTTCATGTGTAGGTGGGACCTCTGCTTTCATATGGGCACCAATCAACTAGTCTGTTGTTTAAGCCAACTCTAAAGCTGACAGAAATTTTCCAGTTTTTGAAGTCTGAAGGAAGTTTGTTGCCTTTTTGAACCATCTTTACACATCTCTAAAATAGGTATGATGATACCTGCTTCCTTCCTCAGGGTGCCTTGAAACTTCATGCTTGGGAAGCTTGTTGAGAGTCTCTCCAAAGAGCACACAGCGTTTGTGGCCAGACTGCAACCACACCATACCCCCCTTGGGGGCTGTATGTGGCACTGTAAAAAGATAGGCCTCGGTTTCCCCTGTGCCTTCTTTGGCCTGCTTCAGTCACTGATGTGACCTGGCCCTCCAGCCAAGCCAGATAAAATAGTTCACACCTCCACAATGCCTCAAAGTCCTTCACTTAAAGTCCAACAGAAAACAGCAAAACAACTCTAGGTAGACTCAGCTGGTAGCCTCCTTTCCAAGCTAACTCCTGCTTCAAACCACCTCTACACCAGTTCTAGTTCCTGGATTTCACTGCCACTACCAGGAGGCAGTCACACTTTCCCTCTATCTAGGAGGTCAGGCAGACTTCAGTCCATGATCACCTGTTGTATCCAGTCAGGCTTCCAGCATAGGGCTCAGCCTCTCAGACTTCCCTCTGCCCAAGAGACAAAGTTCCTAGTTAGCACTCACCTGTGTCTCTTCTTTGTCTTCTCCTATAGCAGCCCTTTGTGCTTTCCTCTATGAAGGCCAAGCCCCTCCCTAGCTGGGTTTTATAACCAATATGTCCAACACCACTTTAGGTACAGCCCAGAAGCTTAATTGGCCTTTCAAGCCATTTCAGTCTTTTTGTTACTTGGGTGACACCTCACCACAGCATTTTTATAACATCAAAAGAATAGAATAATATCACAGAAAACAATATAACATAAAAACATCCTCCTTAATATTCAGATTCTACTTCAGCTCTGATTCACCTCAAATAATATATAAATACATATGACAAATATCAAAAGGTCTGTGAAAATTTGTTTTCCACTGCACTAGAAAGATTTAAAACAAATCAAAATGCAGGGGCCAATTTCCCCCATAGTGCAAGTCCACTGACTTCATGGGAGTTACCCCAAGGATAGATTTGGCTCAGAATGTTAGTTACATCATGAAAGGGTTCAGATTACTCAGAAATTCAAGATAAAATTGAACACATTCCCGGACTACTGTGTAAGACCTTCTGGGAAGTGGGACAAATACCACAGGCTTGATTCTGGTCTCATTGAAACCATTTTTACACTGATGTAATGCCACAGATTTGAACTAAATTATCCCTGATTTACACTGGTATAAGTCAGATCAGAACTTGGCTCTATATTTTTTGCCATCTGGACTGGCAGATCTCCATCAATCTACTGTAGCCTGCAGAAAATAAAGTTAGAAAAAGGCTGCCTATAGCCTAGTTTGTGAACCTGAACAGATTGCAGCGAGGGTGCTGAAATAAATTGAAAGAAAAGATTAACAATAAAGCATTGTTATCTGCATGATGAGCAGCTTTGCTTTGTAACACACATTTACATCTTCTCTTCTAAATAGGACAGGTCCTTCCGTTTCAGTTAGCCAAGTATGTCTCGCTTCATTAAAATCATGTTCTCTATGTACCATGGCATTGAATTAAAATACTGTTTTGGTAAAAATCACACCAATAACTCCAACGTCATATCATATTGTAAAAGCCCTCCATCAAAAACTACAAGATATACCTGTTACTGCACAGGCCCTGTCTTTTGTATATTTATTTACTTACAAAATGCACACCCTTGGGTAGGACAAGTACCAGCAATGAATGCTTATTTTGTGCTATAAGTGGACTCTTACCTGCCTAATTCTCTCCCTCTTCCATATAGAGAAAATATTTAGGTGAGTAGCCCCACTCACGCCTATGTAACCAAACTCCAGAGCCAGGTAACCTGTCTGTGTAAGGCTGTTTGTGTGTTGGGATGACTCTTACTCCCTCTAATTCCCTTGATGGGTGTACAGTCCAACTAAGTCTAACCCTAAGAGGCTGATCCTACAAGCCATCTGTGCTCCCACTAAGTTTATAGGGTACCATTCACCAAGCACCTGGCAGTAGTATGCCTAAATATGATTTAGTTCAGGTGTAAGGATCTTATAATTTTTCCTTCAGCTTTCCGTTGCCAGGAAAAGACACTTTTAATAACAACGTTGTGTCATTATATGGAGAAATACCCTCCTAATTATTCAAAAACAAAACCTATTTATTGACTTCCATACAAAGCACAGTACAAGTGGCATCACTCTGTGCAAGAATAATTCTCAAACCAACAGCTGCTTTCACTGTCAGCACCAATGTCCTTTCACACGCAAACACCAGATTAAATAGAACTCTGTCTATCAAGCTATGGGGATCGGCACAAGGTCTTCCCTTATTTACAGCTTCTGGGAAAGCCAAACTGCATTTTTATTAAGTTAGGTCTGTAATGATGATAAACTTCAGTCTGTCTGTTATGCTTTCTCACGTGTGATTATGAAACCAATAGCTACTGCTTGTAGTTTTAAAATTAATTAAGGCAACCGCAAATTATTCTCAAACTCTCTTATATAGAGCTCTCTGTGCTTCACCCCCAGAAATTTCCATCATATAGTTTTCCAAATGATTTTTGCTATATTCATAAAAACACTACATTGTCACATATTCCCCTGTATATTGTCTGATGCTGGCAGAATAATAGAGGCTACACAATAATACAGTATGATAAATTACATTTTGGGCATTGTACTATAAATATGTACACTCACTCATAAAGGCATCTTCAGAACTCTTGCAAGGCAGTTACTTCTATCTGCAGCCGCAGTGAAGTACCGCACCCCCATTTCCTATAGTTTTATTGCTGAATATGTTTTTTAAAGGTTGGACAGCTGTTAGCACAAATAGCACAGAATTTCTCCTATAGATATTGTGGCAAAACCAAGTAGCCAGTATGTTAGCCCTAGAGTGATACAGGCCGTTTTTCCTACAAGCTGACAGGAGAGTACCTCAGGTCAATTACAGACACCTGAGCCCAATTAAGGGTTGCCAGAGACTGGGTGATGAGAGAAGCAGCTGTATGGCTAATGGCAGTAGGGAGATAGGTTTCTCCAGGGTAACAGGCTGCCCTCTTCCCTATAGGGGAAATAACCAAAATTTGAGTCCCTGTTTAGGAAAATACCCTGGAGCTAACAGGAGGACAACCTGCCCCAGCAGAGGGCAGAGAAAGGTATCCTGTAACTTTCCCATCTTCAAAGCATCTGACGAAGTGGGATTTTCTCCCACAAAAGCTCATGCGATAAATAAATCTGTTAGTCTTTAAAAGTGCCACAGGACTCTGTTGTCTTTCTACAATAGACTAACACGGCCACCCCTTTGGAATTTGACTGCTTTGTTTTAGTGTTTGTAAATTTGTTTCTTATTGTTTGTTGGAGGCACACTCTAGGCCTGCTTGAAAATACTGACAAGAAAACACAGAGGGTAAAGACAAAGACTGTCCAGTGTGGGGCTGATTTACCCTGGCCCTGCCATTGCCAGACAGGGAAGTGCTAAGTCCAGTGAGATGGAGGAGGTGCCTTACCACAATATATTTAGGTTTCAAGTACACTTCAGTTGAAACGTCAGTATGTTTCTCACATGTGGTCTCTTATATTTTTTGTGTAGAAAGGCTTTCTTAAAACATCGCTGGAGTAGAAAGGAAAATAGGATTTGTGAGTTCCTTCTATAAAGTGCTAGATTTCAGGTGTGAAGATGGAACTTTTCTGGTCCAGAGGTCTAATCATTGAAAGAGATCCAGACCCTTCTGCATTATAGGATCCCAAGGAAAAACAACAGAACTGGAAAACAGAGAAAAACCAGGAACTATGCAACTTGGAAAATGCCTGCAAAGAATCCTGCGTATTTAGAAATTGTGTTTCACTTGTTAATTCTTTTGTGACTTGGTACAGCCTGTGCAGACTTACAGACCAGTGCCTTCCATTACATCAGAATGGCAACCAACAGAAGCCAAGAGGATTTTTTCACTTTTAGGTAGCCCAACTCCTCTCACATCTCTTTTCACCATAGATTAAAGATTTTCAAAAGCAGTATTTTAACTACATGAGCTCAATAACAGAGCATGCTACAGTCATTCTAATCTTAATCCTTGTTGGTTGTTTTCATCAATTGTAATCAGCAATGAGCATCTCTACTGATACAACCAAATTCCTAAAAGGAATCGACAGACTCAGATCCCTCCTGTGCAAATGGATAGCATTTCTCTAGCAGAGTGAATCACAGCAAGGGGGAGACAAAAAGCCAGAGCAGCATTGTGGTCTAGTGGGGTGATTGACAGCAAATCTAGAGTTCCAGCCAGTGGCCTCATAGGAAATTCTAATTTCACCCAAAGGCTGTAGCTGCTGAGACAGACATTAAAAAAGCCTGATTTTTCAGAGGTGGAAAGTCCCAGATCTCCACTTTGAGTTCCTGAAGGAATCCCCACAAAAATATCAAGCACAAAGTTCACAGTGCATGTGGGGAGGAAAGGCCCCTAATGACTGGCCAAGACTGGCTGAGAATGACTGAACTGCCAGACCCCACAGAGCAAACCCAGGCAGCACACTTATGAAGCTCTGCCATGACACATTTCAACTATTTACATACACAGCTGTGCTCCACAACAGGGCATTGCTACACACAGAAAAAAGATTCTGGGTACAGGCTCCCAAGCCCACCCTCCTCAGGCTGTCCCTCCGACTCCCAAGCCCATGCGCAGCACAGAGTACAGCCCCCCCCCCCCCCACACACACACACACTCTCTCCCTCTGTGCTGGGCATGGAGCACAACACCATGGGGCCAGTCAGGCTCCCACACACACTCCCTCTGACTCAAGAAAGAAGTGAATGAGCTTGGCCCAGGTAGCTCTCCCCAATGCTGAGCCAATGGAGCCAGCAGCAGCAGGGCTGGGCAGCCCTCGTACAGAGCCCAGTGGGGCTGCCCACATCCAGAGCCAGCAGCCTGGCCCGACTCCCTCCCAGCCCAGTGATGGAGCCAGCCGTGAGTCCAGATAGCAGACACAGCTCTCCCCAAGCTGAGCCTAGCACAGAGCCAGCAGGGGTCTGAGAAGCCCCTTCCACCATGCCGTGCCACAGAGCTACCATCTCGATTTCATGGGCAGGAAAACTGAGGCACATATCACAGAAGGTACTTGAATTCCCTACTCATAAAATTATATCCTTATATCCTTCATCCATGGTACAGCAGGGAATAAAGCCTAGCAGTCCTGACACCCAGCCCCCTGCTCTAACCACTAGAAACCACTCTCCACTCAGAGCCGCAAATAGAACCCAGGAGTCCTGATTAAACCCAGCCACATACTCTGTCCTTGGTCTATTCTTTGGTCCCCATCTCCTCTTTCTCCTCTCTTCACCCCAAGAACCAAGCTGGGGTCAGTTTCACCTGAAAGAGCTTCTGATATTTGGGGCCTATGGTGGTATGTGGTGGTGGTGGAAGGATTCCAAGTGGGAGGTCTGTGACAGAGCCATGAGGAGGGTGGAATGAGGTGTGGGAGGACAAAAGTGACAAGGGACCAGAAATAGAGTGAAATCAGTCACAAACATCCCAGGTCCCCATCATCTCTAGTGACTTTTGCATCATATTTCCAGGTCAAAGCAGCTTTCAAATCCAAGGCAAGTTCACAATGTGAACCACCCATCAACCCAGAGACCCCCACTGGGTTTGGTCCTGTTGTCATGGCCCTGACACTAGTGAAATCACTCCTGCTTCACACCAGGCAGCATTCTCGTCGGCAAGTTAAGGAAGTATGGGTTGGATGAGTGGACCGTAAGGTGGATCGAAAACTGGTTAGATCAACGGGCTCAGTGGGTAGGAATCAATGGCTCAATGTCTGGTTGGCAACCGGTAACGAGTGGAGTGCCCCAGGGGTCGGTCCTGGGGCCGGTTCTATTCAACATCTTCATTAATGATCTTGATGATGGAATAGACTGCGTGCTTAGTAAGTTTGCGGATGACACCAAGTTGTGGGGAATGGCAGATACTCTGGAGGGCAGGGACAGGATCCAGGGAGACTTGGACAAATTGGAACACTGGGCTGAAAGAAACCTCATGAGGTTCAACAAAGACAAGTGCAAAGTCCTGCACTTAGGACGGAAAAATCCCATGCACTGCTACAGGCTGGGGACCGATCGGCTAAGTAGCAGCACTGTAGAAAAGCACCTGGGGGTTATGGTGGATGGGAAGATGAATATGAGCCAACAGTGTGCCCTTGTTGCCAAAAAGGCCAATGGCATGTTAGGCTGCATCAGTAGGAGTATTACCAGCAGATCGAGGGATGTGATTATTCCCCTCTATTCGGCACTGGTCAGGCTGCATCTGGAATACTGTGTCCAGTTTTGGGCTCCCCACTACAGAAAGGATGAGGACAAATTAGAAAGAGTCCAGCGAAGGGCAACAAAAATGATTAGGGGGCTGGGGCACATGACTTATGAGGAGAGACTGAAGGAACTAGGCTTATTTAGTCTACAGAAGAGAAGACTGAGGGGAGATTTGATAGCAACCTTCAACTACTTGAAGGGGTGCTCCAAAAAAGAGGGAGGTAGGCTGTTCTCAAGGGTAACAGAGGACAGAACAAGGAGCAATGGTTTCAAATTACAGCTGGGGAGGTCGAGGTTGGATATTAGGAAAAACTTTCTCACTAGGAGGGTGGTGAAGCCATGGAATGGGTTACCTAGGGAGGTGGTAGAATCTCCATCTTTGGAGATTTTTAAGGCCCAGTTAGACAAAACCCTGGCTGGGGTGATTTAGTGGAAGTGGTCCTGCTTTTTAGCAGGGGGTTGGACTAGATGACCTCGTGAGGTCCCTTCCATCCCTATTATTCTATGATTCTAAAATCAGAATTATCATCTGGGTTCTGGATTAATCCCTGCCTTGTATCTAAGGCCATCATTTACCTCCAAAAAGTGTTTTGAGGGCCTCCCCTGGAAGGTGGTTGTAAATGCCAATACAAGGCCAAAGGCAGCAGAGAAGCAGTCCCCACAAACTCAGGCTGTGTGTCAGGACTCCTGGGTTCTGTTCCTGGGCTAGGCAAGGAGTGGGATCTAATAGGCTAGGGCAGGGGAGGAGGACTCCTGTTCAACAGCCCCTTCTCCCCCACCCCATGGCTTCCCCAGCCAGGAGTGACTGGAGTCAGGATTTTTGCCCCTCCATATGCCTGCTTTTGCTCTGCCAGGGCCAGAGGGAGTCAGCATCCCACCCTCTTCATGTGGTTTCCCCAGCAGTGACAGGGGACTTATGCCCCCTCTCTCAGCTGCTGCCAGAGCCAGGGCAGGAGTCAGTCATCAGCCAGCATTTCCCCAACCAGCAGGTGACAGTGCTAGGATTTTTTGCTCCTGCTGTGCTTAGCTTCTGCTGGGGCCACATTGGATGGGTGGTCAAGTTAGGTCGGGCATGGGCATCATTTCCCCCAGCTTTCCTGACTCAGATAGGACTTTTGGCCCCCACTTGGGCTCCTAACTCCCACATGGCCAGGGACTCACCCCCTGCCCAGTACTTCTGCCTGGCCAGCCAGGGTCACCACCATTACATTTCCCAGTTTTGTAACTGGCCCACTAGGAGTTAGGAGGAACTTACCTGGCCTGGTGTGTTAATAGCCTGTCTTATTGCTGCTTGGGAGCAGGGACAGTGGTGAGGGCGGGAAGATGGCTTCTTTTTGCTAACCAGGAAAGGAGTGTGGCCTGTCATTAGCATCTGAAAACCATGGCCCCTGAACAGCAGCAGCCCGAGGGCAGAATCGCAGATCAGGGAGGCATTGTTGTTAGATGGCTTATTAAACTGAGTAATAAGTAAGGGAAAACTGAGCAACCAAATGTGAAAGAAAGAAAGAATTCAATTGTCTAATTTGGTGCCCTTTAAAGCCTGGCGCCCTACGTGACTGTCTAGTTTGCCTATATGGGAGAAGCAGCTCTGGCCCTGATGTAATGATTTTTAATCTTTATTGAATACTTGTGTGGAGGTTTCAGTAATACTGTGTGATCACTTGGTTATGACCAAATGTGATGCACTGCACCCTTACTATGAATCTTCACAAGAAGAAAAGAAGATTTCAGCGGAAGCATGGCTGCAGAATGACACACCAATGGGTTAAAGTAAGGGGGAACGCACCGGAACGCAGTTCTGGGGCCCACAAATTTGAGGGGCCAGAGTTCCAGGGCCCCTAAAAATAGAAAAATGCGGTGGAATGCATGTTCAGCCCTGCCCTAGCTGCTGGCAGGTCCCACGTCCCACCGTTGTTAATCACAATACTTATTGTGTGATGCAGTGTTTGCTAGTTTGTGACAATAGTTGCTATAGACATAAACACCATATAAAATTATAAATATTTTTATGGAGCGATAACCGATGCATGTGGTACTGAGAAGTGGTTGCAAATGCCTACCTGGGCTGGGGCCCGCACATGCATGAAGGGGGCCCAGACAATACGGGAAGAGGGCCCGGAGATTAGGAGGGTTCCAGGGCCCATCAAATTATACTTTAACCACTGCGCACTAAGCTAGGCAGACTGAAGCCTGCAGACTTCTCAGTTGAGAAGAAATAACAATATCTTAAATTAAAAGGACTGCATATATAAAGGCATCTTTAAATAAGTATTAGACAGAAATTTATTTGCTTGGTTTTAGATCAATACATATCACTACTAGAAGAAGGTCTTGAATACTGCTTTATGTTACTTATATAGTCATACAACAATTTTCAGTTTCTCCCAATTTGGACTACAGTAGAACCACGGCCTTAAGAAGGAAAAGCACACTATTTAATTGAGTCATATAGCCTCCCAAGAGAGACATTATTTTAATAACAAGGGAATGTAGGGGAGCAAGTGCAGAGAAGAAAAGGTCCTGTCATTTGTACATAAGTAGTGGATGCCTGAAGTGGTATAAAATAGTTCCAAATCAAGGGTAGTGGAGTGGAGTAATATGCTGTAACCGAGAGATACCAAAAATCTCATTTGTGGTAAAACAGTGATTAGGTTGCATTTTACTAGTATAATGGAAAATACATTTACTAAACTGTCATACATGAAGTCCTTTCCAGAGTGAGCTCTACCCTCATTGTGCTGGGAAAAGTTACTAAATTACTTCTGCTGCCAACATTTTTTGACCATAACAGTCACCCAGGCTGCAGTGTTCATCAGTATTGGGCAGATGTGTCCGTGAAAGCTGGGACTGGAGAGCTGATGGATGTTAGTGTGTCTTCTCTGAGGGCAGTAGTCACTGTGGTTTAACACTCTTTCTAGCTACAGGGAAAAAAACTCTCATATTCATTTTTTTTCATTCTCTTAAAGTTATTCTGTCTCACTCTCGGGCTCCAAAGGTAGATTTAATGGGCCATAATTATACATCTTGGTGTAACTCATGAAGGGAATCTTCTTTTCTGGCCAAAATTACTTCACCTTAATTTTTTCTTTTAATTGACTATTCTACAGCTAAAGTAGAAGACTAAGAGGAGGGTTAGAGAGATGAGTTACTTAAAATGAAGGATTCCCTTCTGCCCCTAACCCAGTGATTTCTAGGTTAAGCTATACTTTATAAGAATTTTTATAATGGATAGTATTAGGCAACCTACAGATTCCATTGCTGCTCCCCATTAGAATTCACTGATCATTGTACATTTAAATGTTTAGAAGTGCCTAGTAGCCAACAAGAACAGGTTTTTTAAAATATATATAAAGAAAAGACATTCAAGGAAATAAATTCCAAATTATCCACAAGAAGTCAGTCAATGGGTTAAAAAGAAGTCCTGTGGATCTTGTCTTCTCTATCTGCCTTTGGGATTATGAGTTCCTTGAAGAAGGTACTATCCTTATGCTGCATCTTGCACTGACAAGCACAGTCAGTGCTTAACAAATAATAAACTATATCATAGATTGCTTCCTGTTGCAAAGAACTATATTTATTCTCAAGTGATTGCTTCCAAAAGAATCCAACTGGTGTGACCCGTGCCACATTCCCATAGGAGATTGTTCTACAGGTCTGACAATACCCCTTACTTAATCTTCCTTAGACCTCCTAAAAATGCATCTCTTATCTCTTTCACATGCTGATATATTCCTGGTGGAATTCACATTCAAAAATATAAGAGTATATTTATAAATAGTTTTTTAAAAAGACTAATGACTATTTAATAGATACTTTAATAATTAATCATTATAAAATACAACAGGTAAATAAGTTGCTTAGAATTATGTCTTATAATGAAAATTGCAGAGGGAGGGAGGGAGGGAAGGAGGAAGGCAGAATCAAGCCTATAATGGAAACCATTTTACAACCTTAAATATTGTCTGAGTTGCTAGCATTTGGTCCACAAAAGCAAACTGAAAATCTATGCAAATATATTTCATTAGATGAAAACTGTATATAGTTTTAAATGGATCATGATAGCTATAGGGAACATTTCTCCACACATCTCCAGTTAAGAGATGTTAGTCATCCAAGATTGTGTATTAAATACACTGCATAAATTTTATTCTGGCAATAATTTTACTAGCATATTTTATCTGAAGTCTCCTGAGTACTGACTGGTAAATAAATAGCAGCTGCTTGCATAAATCATCCAAAAGAAATTATTCAAACTGCTGTCAGCTCTGCAGCCATAGGTAGGTTATATTTCATTGAACTAGGGCAGCTGACAGTATATACGAAGACCCTAAATTCCCCGAGATCTCAAACTGAGTTGTGAGAAAATGTAAGAACTATTCAGGGAATACACACATATTGGGATGGTGGGGATATATATATATATCTATATATAGAGAGATATATATTAAACTTTTAAAAGCCTAGAAATTGGCTTCATTCCTTCATTTTTAAAACTTTTACACTCTTGGAAATATTGCTTCTTCCAAATCTTGTGTAGGAGTTTTTTTCTAAATCTTTAATAAAATGATAATATACAGGGTAAATGACATTATTCTTGCAGTTAAATATATGAAGTCGAATTTTCTAAACACAAACGCTCCATACCATGGACGGACGCATCAGGATACATTGACATGAAAAGATAGGATAGCAGGAAAGGCACACAGGATCAATGAACAGCCACCTCAGGGCTCTTCCAGAAAATATTATTACTTCAAATTAAACCATACTTCTGGGAATGATTACTACAGTGTGAGCGGCAACAGAACCATGAAATTCCTCCATTCCATCAGAAAGTTTATTGCATTTGGGGGAACAAGTGTTCAGGTGGTTTAGCACGTACAGCAAGAAAATCTAGTTCCCTTTCAGTCACTGACTCTTTGGACAAATCATTTAACATTCAGTGCCTGAAATAAATTTCTCCCTTTGTAATATGGGGGTGAAAATACTGTGCAAATCATTTGGAGATACTAGAAAAGATCTCTCAACTTAGTTTCAAGGTCATCATCATCTTGCAAAGCACTTTTACAGTTACCCCTTGCAGCATCAGGGTCCATCTTTGCAATTCAATATCCATTCAAGTGACCTGGTGGAGTTCAGCAGAGCCAGAGAATCATTTCTGACCTGCTTTTACATCACAATTTAAGACTGTCTGAATTAATCTCTTGCCCTTAATAAACAGAGTTGCCAGTTTTTTCTAATTTAGTTGCAGACTCTTAGTTACTATTGCACCGTACATGACAAGTCTTCCTATTTGTTTGTACAGCGCCTAACACAGTGTATCCCAACTCTGACTGGGCCACTGGACTCCACTATAATACAAACAACTAATACATTTTTGGTTGCATGATTTACTTTTTAAAATGACTAACTCTGTAACACCAAACATTTCATCTGAAAGTATTCTTCCTTGAAGATATATCTAAAGTAACTTTTGTGGCAGAAGCAGGAAAAAAGTGGGTTTTCATCTGGCTGGAAGGCAAAATAATGAGAGTAATTCTTTGCTGGGAAATATTAATTTTTATTTGATGACAAATTGATGTGCTTGTTCTAGGCTCAACTTTAAGGGTAAGTTCTGCAAACACACATCAGAAGACTAGGAGCGGAGACTTTTGCATCTATATTTAAAAACATTTTCAAGCTTTGGATGGACTCAAAAGCCAAACTCTTGAATGAATTGTAGCAACAGAAAATCAAGCTTAACAGTCATATCTGTGTGCACCAGCTGCATCATCTTGTGTACAATTATACACATGAATGATAATGGATCATTTCAATATATTTTTCAGTTTAATGGCTAAGAGAAATTGACACATGGGTATGTACTGAGTAGGGTGTGGATTTGGCATAATTCATAAAAGTGTGTCCTGGGGAAGCATGCATAGATTTACATCTTAGATTAGTAGCCCTTTGTGTTTATTACTATAATTATGGTTGATGCCTCAAAATGCTAACATGTGAACAGTTATAAATGTAAGGAAAAGTTAATGCAGAAGCATAAACTGCAGCCATTTTATTGTGAAAAGTCATATAGCAAGGCACACAGTTTACCTTGCAACAAATACACACATCATGGACAATGTATCCAAACAAATAAGTCAACAAACTGCAGTTCAAACAGATTCCTTCACAGGAAAGACCTATGCAATTTAATAAAGAATGCAAACTTTTCTAAAGAATTTTTAGGCTAAGCTAGGGAATGCCATGGCAGATGATTAACTTCTAGAGGAAGGATTAAAAATTCTTTAAAATGAGTATCATTCTTTACTAAGTCAAAGGTTTTGAGAGTAATTAGTTTCTATGGAAACTTACTGGTTTCATCCCTTTTCAGTTCTATAGACCTTTTCCTTAAGTGAATGAAAAGGCTTGTGCTAATGACCAGGGGATAGCTCAGCTAAGTGCCACAGGACTCTGTTGTCTTTCTACAATAGACTAACACGGCTACCCCTTTGGAATTTGTCTTCTCGGTGTTCGGCAGCAACTCCTCTGGCAATTTCAGGAACAGCATCGATAGGCTTAAAAGGAGGCTGCATCCAGCCTCTCTGAACCAGGAGAAAACATCCAGATCACACAGAGAACTGCTGGAGTTTGGAGAACTTGTACAGTGACAAATTGAATCTGAGGCAGTGATGTTTACTTGCTAGGGCTCTAGACTGGGAGTCAAAAGATTTGTGTTTTCCTCTCATCCCTGCTACTGATTTGCAATGTGACCATGAGCAAGTGTCTTTCCCTCTCTGTGCCTGTCTCTTTCCTTCCACCATTTGTCTGTCTTGTCTATGTAAGTTGTCAGATCTTTGGGTAGGGACTCTCTCTTACTTTGTGTGCATTCAGGGCTTAACTCAGTGACGCCCTGAACTTAGTTGTGGCCTGTAGGCCTCCCTGCAATATGAATAATAACAGCAGGCCTGAAAGTTCACAAAGTTTAGGTGGGGTTGAGCTGGGGTTGTCATTCAGGATCATCCCTTCTTGCAAAGTCATGGGATGTGATAACTCAGAGTATCATTCGTCCTGTATAGGATGGCTAAGAGGGAGAAAGAACCCGTCAGGAAATGGAGGTGAGAAAATGCAAATTATGTCATACTCTAAAAAACTAATGAACAGCAAGGAACAGATTACTGAACCCAAATTATTTGTGAGACACCAGGCTCATTTAAAAAAACCCAAAACACAGAGACAAAAAATGAAAGACTATGAAAAATACTTGTCTTCAAATTTCTCCTCAAGCTTACACATCTGTCTGTAGAACATTTTCAACTGCATCCTTATGAGAAGTTGAGGCAACCACGCGAATAATAACGAAAGAAATTGACAGAGCCATATGGGTACGCAGGAGCCGCCTACTACAAGACAGACCTGACCTAGAGAACAACAGAACACCACTGGTTATAACCTACAGTCCCCAGCTAAAATCTCTCCAACACATAATCAAAGATCTACAACCTATTCTAGAAGATGATCCCACACTCTCTCAAGCCCTGGGAGGATAGCCTATTCTTGCTCACCGACAGCCCCCCAACCTGAAGGAAATACTCACCAACAACCGACCACCATACAACAAGAACACTAATCCAGGAACGTATCCTTGCAACAAACCCTGGTGCCAACTCTCTCGCACATCGACTCCACTGATACTATCACAGGTCCCAACCACATCAGCCACACCATCAGGGGCTCATTCTCCTGCACATCCACTAATGTGGTTTATGCTATCATGTGCCAGCAATGTCCCTCTGCCATGTACATCGGCCAAACCGGACTGTCCTTACACAAAAGGATAAACGGACACAAATCCAACATAAAAAATGGCAACATCCATAAACCTGTAGGAGAACACTTCAATCTCCATGGACACTCAGTAGTTGACCTGAAAGTTGCCATACTACAACAAAGAAACTACAAAAACAGACTTCAGCATGAAACTGCAGAGCTGGAGCTGATTTGCAAGTTTGACATAATCAGACTGGGTCTGAACAGGGACTTGGAATGGTTATCACACTACAAAAAGTGATTGTTCTGTTCACACATTTATCAACAGGTGTGAATAGGCCCCATCTGCTCTCTGAACTGACTTTGCTAACACTTGCCCCCTCCATCCTGGCATGTGTATATATACCTCTCCACTGTGATTTCCACTTCATTCATCTGACGAAGTGGGTTATAGCCCACGAAAGCTTATGCCGAAGAAAATCTTAGTCTATAAGGTGCCACAGGACTCTCGTTGTTTTTGCTGTACACAGACTAACACGGCTACCCCTCTGGAAATTTCACACGAATAGTGATGGCACAGTATTTGACACATTAGAAAAGTATTTGTGTAGACAGTGTGTTGGGTGATGGGGAGGAAGGAAGCACAGTTTTCTCAAAACCTGACAATTTTGACACTTGAAAACAGGGGCGTAGCCAGCCCCTGATTTCTGCCCGGGCCCCTGAGAGTGGAAGGTGGGCCCAGCTAAGGGCAGCTTCTGGTCACATCACTGGAAACTGCTGCCTGGGCACCCCCCCAAAGGAGGGGCAGAGATGCAGCACCCAGCAGTGACATGAATTTTGCTGCTGCGGCCATGGGCTTGCCGAGCAGCCAGCGTCTGCAGCTGCAAGTGGGGTAGAGGCACCAGTGCCAGCACCTCTGCCCTGCTCATGGCCACGGCCACTGGGCCCCATAGCAGCAAGCGAAGCAGAGGCGTCAATGCTGGTGCCTCTGCTTTGCTCGCAGCCGCCAGCTGCTGGGTGACCCGGTGGCCACAGCCGCAAAATTCACCCTGCTGCCAGGTGGTAAAGTGGGTGGGCCCCGGCATAGTGGGCCCCACCCCCGCCATGGCTACGCCTCTGCTTGAAAGTAAACTTTTTTTAAAGCCCTATAATTATGAAGGCAGCATATTCAGATCTGAATTCTGTTTTTTGGTTTTGTACTATTAGCAATATTAGTTGGTGCAACTTGATAGGTTGCCTGAAAGATTTTGGTGTCATCGTGAATAAGCGATTCAACTTGAACTCCCAGTATTGTGATATAGCTAAAAGAGCTAAACTGATCATTGAATTTATATAAACAGGGAAGTAGAAGTAGGGAGGTGATGTGATCTCTGTATACAGCATTAGTGAGACCAATTCTAAAATACTTTCTTCAGTTCCAGTGTTCACATTTTTAAAAGGATGTTGAAAAACTGGAAAGGGTGCAAAAAAGTTCCATAAAAATTATTTAAGGGGTGGGGAAATTGCCTTACAATGAGAGATTTAGAGAGCTCAATCTGTTTATTTTATCAAGAGAAGATTGAGAAGTGACTTCATTACCATTTAAATTAAGTACTTTCATAGGATCATCAAGGGCTTTAATTGAGCAGAGAAAGGCATAGCAAGAACCAGTGGCTGGAAGCTGAAGATGGACAAATTCAAATTAGAAAAACAAACAATTAATCTAGTGGCACTTTTAAAGACTAACAAATTTATTTATCGCATGAACTTTTGTGGAAGAAAATCATCAGACACTTGTGGGATTTTCTCCCATGAAAGTTCACGCAATAAATAAATTTGTTAGTCTTTAAAAGTGCCACTAGACTCCTTGTTTGTTTTTCTGAACTACACTAACATGGCTATCTCTTTGGAACTTCTCAAATTAGAAATTAAGCCAACATTTTTAACAGTGAGAAATGAAAAATTGAATCAAACTATCAAAGAAAGAGTTATATTCTTCATTGCTCAATGTCTTCAAATCAGGGCTGAATGCTTTTCTGGAAGATATGCTTTAGACAAATATAAATGATAGGGCTTGATACAGGAGTAACTGGGTAGAAATGAATTGCCTGCAATATACAACATGTTAGACTAGATAATCTAATTGTCCATGCTCAGAAGTTCAGAGGTTGTAGAATCATTAATCCAAGATTCAACAAGCATCATGATACGCAAAATCACCACTTGTTTTAAACAGGAGTAATTTAGTCAACAACTACAAACAAACTTTCACACAGCTTGAGTTGAGTCCCTGCTTTTTTTACATGGTTTACCAGGGACATACTTTCCACGAATCTATACAGTAGTATGAAGAGATATCTAGTAGCTAAATAATATACTGCAACTAAATATCTCCTTATAGCAATTATTTACAGCTCCAATATGAAAGCCATACTCATACTTTTACATGAGATATGATGAAATATTATATAAGATGTTTTTGATTGCCTTCATGGAAGAAGGCTGTGAAGCCTAGTCTTCTCTGATAAGACCATGATGAAGAGATTAGGGAAAAAGAGAGTAGAGGCAGTTTTTGTCTATTTTCCAAAGTGAGTTTTAGTTTAATTATTTTTTATACACAACGTTCCTGAAATAAACTAAACACGTAGCACATAGGTTTTCCATACAACTTGTATGAGGCTGGAATACATTAACCATGGTTTTGGGACAGGTAGTAGACACTTGTCTTGAAGACACCTGTAAGAATATAGGCCTATATAAGACTTGAGGACCCTATGGTTTTATACTGAGTTGGGATATTAGTGTGAGCAATGGCCCAAAGGATGTGACCAATAAGAATGAGATCATGAGAAAGAAAAGAGTTGTGTTAAACTTGTAGTGACCTTCAAAATACCAGTGTTACCTTATTTAAGGTTTGGGCTGAGGTCATAGAAATAAAACAAGGTTAATGGAATACCAGGTAAATAATTGGCTTTATAAGTTTGCTTAATGTATTATAACAAAAACTGCTTCATCGGGTCCTAGTTTTGAGATCCATAAGAAATACAGTTACTTAGATCCAAAAACATATATACTTATATCCAGTGTAATATGTTACAGGCTTTTGTGGCCCAGTATGCATGAACTGAACTTGACAGGAGTGGTGTGCCTATATTCAAAAGCTAAGGGCCTACCTAGGACATGTGAATGTGGGAAAGAACAACTGGTGAAAGATGATGGTGGCTTACCTGTTATTTTTTGTGTTTCTATCTGAACACAGCCAGTGAAGGGTGATGGTGGCCTGCTCCAGAAGTTTTGCTGGAAACTGTGGATGCAAGGTCAAGGCCATAGAAAGATGAACACAACAACAACAACAACAACAAGACAGATGATGCAATGGAACAGGATATAGAAGATGGATTAAAACATCTGTACTTTGGAGTCTTACACTGAACCAAAGCCCTTACTTGGAAGAGGTGCATCATGCCAGCTCCCCACACCTTGAGACTGGATCGGACCCTAACCGGTCATCAGGACTTCCTCCTATCTTCCAACTCTGGTGTAGTATATTTGTGGTGTGCATGTGAAGTGAGTTTACATTATAATCAATGAAGTTAATCAGAATGTTATTTACAACATTGTGTCCAGTATTGGCCTTTTCAGCTTTCACCCCCCATCCCATAGGGGGCTCTCTATTATGAGCCTAATATAAGTTAAAGTCCAATAATTGGCAATGACATCACTTGTTTGTTAAAAGATATTTTAAAAAAATTTAAAAAAACCCAAAACTCTTAAAGGGTTCACAGCTATTATCTGGTTGGCCAAGTTGGAGCTGACCAGTACATAAAAATGGGTCTAAGCACCACTGGATATAGCCCTTTTGTAAATATCTTGATCAAATGCTAATAAATGTTGTTACTGTTTGGATGTAATAAACTGTTTATTAGTTAGACTTTTTAAAGCAATTGCAAAAACATCATTTCGCCTTTATTAAATCTAAAGGAATTTATGGTTAATTTGGTGCCGTGGTAGTATCCTAATATCAATACCCTGTATTAACTTTGTCTTCTGTAGGACAAAAGCTGAAAGATCAGATTGTGATATAAAAAGTGAAGATACACAAAAACTCAGAACATCCATTTGCAACTGAAATTCTAAAAGTACAACATTTCCAAAAGGATGTGTGCACAGGTATTTCACATGTTGGGTACCCAAGTATTTTGCTTCCTTACCAACTTGCTGCAACCAGTGTGGACAACCAATGGTACCTGGGAAGTCAGAGAACTTTCATGACTTCTGTCAAAATCTCTGAGCTGAGTCTCAAGCAAGACTCAGTATCACTGCCACCATGTGGCATAAATGGGATGGATACCATGTCCTGGTTCTGACTTTGCCAGAGTAGTAAGGATAATTTATCTTAAACTAATAAGGTATCCTGTGGCACTTTTAAAACTAACGAATTTATTTATCAAATAAGCTTTTGTTGGCATAAAACTTGCGTGCTAAATTAATTTGTTAGTTTTTACAAGTGCCACAGAACTCCTTGTTTGTTTTGCTGAAATAGACTAACATGGCTACCGCTCTGGAACTTATCCTAAACTGAAATGTTCTCCAATGATTCCGGAGAGTCAAGAACCTGATTGAATTATCTCTGTCCAAAGATGCTTTCTCAGTTGAAAAGGAAGCTGCCAAAAACTTCAAAAGTGACTTCGTAGGCTCCCTCCCTCAAAGGACAGGACCAAATAGAAATTAAGATTTCACAACTTCTACAGGACCCTGTAAAGACCCGCTGTTTGTTTTGCAAGGATATAGCGTTCTAACAGGACATGGCAAAAGCTAAACAAAGACATGAGTTGTAAAGTATATGGCTTTAGTGTAATAGGTAATCTGAATGAAACTCAGCAGTTTGGGATACCACGGCAATGGGTAAACTCTTTTTTGCTTTCATTCACGTAGGTGTATATGCATCCCGGAGTGCGGCTCTGAGTTCTCAGATTCCAGCCAAAACATCATGCAAACAATAATGCTAATCCCAAACATTCAAAAATCACGAGTCTGGCCCCCACAAAATCATAAGATTTAATAAATAAATAGATAGATAAACGTTGAGTTATTCTCCAAAGGGGTAGCTGTGTTAGTCTATTGTAGAAAGACAACAGAGTCCTGTGGCACTTTTAAAGACTAACAGATTTATTTATC
>ML685836.1:395497-434335 GCA_007922175.1 Pelusios castaneus
ACATCAGATTTTTGCAACACCAAGGACAGGTCTGCAAGTTCCTCCAGAGCATCAAGCATGAGATCCAAGTTTTTAACAAAAACTGGATTCTCCAGGTTTTTTGCCATGCCAGCAAACTTTGCTTTATCTTTCCCTTCTAGTGAGAAATCAGATGATTTTTTTCAAGAAGTGGCTACGGAGGGCTGCATATGACTGCCAAACAACTCGTACAATGCGGCAGCTAGAGGCAACCCAACATACATCAAGTACACATCCAATCCTATTAAGCTGCACTTCCAGACTACTCGCACAGTCAGCCAACTCTTTCAAGCACTTCCACGACTGACTGCACAGAGCATACAATGAATCCACAAATGATTTAAGGTGATTAACTTCACTGCAGCATTTGATAATATCAGCCACGGCCAATTCCATCCAGTGATTAAAACAATGCCAACTTATCAAAAGTGAAAATCATGTTTTTAGTTTTGAAGCAAACACCAGCCTTACTGCCTAACATGACAGAGGCTCCATCTACACCTGCACCAATCCAATTATCTTTGAGAAATTCCTCCATGAACCCATGTGCTGTCAAACACTGCAGCAA
The DNA here is from genome assembly GCA_007922175.1 of Pelusios castaneus. NCBI lineage: Eukaryota > Metazoa > Chordata > Testudines > Pelomedusidae > Pelusios > Pelusios castaneus. The sequence goes on from ML685836.1 coordinate 396,084, forward strand.
AGCTAATACTACCCCATCAGCATCATTGCTGCCTATTTCAACCAGATCACGAAAAAATGTAACAGGACCAATGTTTGCATCAAAAGTTATGTGCTAGTAAATTACAGGACAAGAAAGTTTACTTAAACTCTTACTCTCACCAATTAAAACAGCAATTTGATATTGCTGAGAAATGACACTAGAAAACAAACTATGTTTCATCTCCACAGATACCGGTATATGGTCTATTGTGTTAGCACAAACAACACTGGTATGCAAAACACAACCCCTATCAACACCATTTAACTGCTGTAAGTAATAAGGTCTGGATGGTGATCAACCAGCACCTAAATAAAAGATGTTAAACGCATGCAAACCTAATAACACTCTCTAGGACAGGGGTCTCAAACTCAAATCTCCATGAGGGCCACATGAGAACTAGGATACTGGCCCAAGGACCATGTCACTGAAATCTTTTCATAGGAGGAGTTATTATTAGAACTAGAGACAGCGCTGCTGGGTAGCCTTGACATCTTTCTAGGGGCTTGAACAAAAGACACATTTACTTTTAGAATTACTTCCATTCAAGATCCAAAGGGGCAGCCGCGTTAGTCTGTCTCAACCAAACAAACAAGGAGTCCTGTGGCACAAGACTAACAAATTTACAAATTAACAACTACATTTGTTAGTCTTTAAAAGTGCCACAGGATTTTTCCCCCGTCCCGTCCCCCCCCCAAGATAGCGGTATCATTAGAAAGACAAAGAATAAGCAAATGAACACACTTAAAATTTTGGATTATAAATCAGTAGTTCCCAACATTTTCGGTTGAGGGACCAAAATACAGATTTTAAAACATTAAAGGGCCACCAGTTTATTTAGTTAAAAATAAATGTAAACATATTTAACTGAATTAAAATGATTGTAATTAAAATTGATTGGGTTTAATTTTAATTTTAATTAATTAATGCAATTTTAATTAATTAATGCAATTTTAATTAATTAATGTTAACTACTTTTAATTGAAATTTAATTTTAGAAAGGTTTTCTTTAAAACCTTTTTTAAAGGTTTTTAATTAAAATTAATTTTTAAAGTTTAAAAAAAAAAAAAATAGAAAGTAAAAAGGAAGAAGAAAAGGAAAGAAAGAAGAGAAGGAAAGGGCTGCATGCATCCCTAAGCCATGTGGGGAGGCGAGCAGCCATAGCCCGGCTCCCAGCTGCACGCCGGGACTGGGCAGGAGGTGGGCTGGCCGGGCCCCCCAGCGGAACCCACCTCACACCCCCAGTCTCCCTTAGAGACCCTGAACTCGAGTTCTTTCTGGCCCTGGCACTCCCCGGGCCCCCAGTTCCCTGGCAGCTCCCTGCCTCCAGCTTGCCCACCACAACTCCTTGACCCTCCCAGTCCCCACCGGCTCTTGTTCCCCGACACCCCAGTTCCCCATCGGCTTCCCGGCCCATCCGGCCCTCCCGGTTCCTGGCCCCAGTTCCCCAACCTCCCAGTTCTCCATCTGCTTCCCGGCCCACTCGGTCCCCGTTCCCCGACCCCCCAGTCTCCCATCGGCTCCCCAGACCACCCAGCCTTCCCGGTCCCAGCTCCCCAGCACTCAACCTCTCAGCCCCCCACCTTACCTGGCCGCCGGAGAGCTGCAGGAGCATCCGGCGTTGGGCTGGCCAGGAGGCCGCTCCCACCCTGAACATGCTCTTTCGGAGCATGCTCAGGGCGAGAGATTTGAAAACTCCCCAGCCCGGCTGGCAGCCGCTGCTCCCACCTGAGCAGCAGCCTGCCTACAGGGCAGAGCGGAACAGGCGTTCTGCCAGAGTTTTCTGGGTTCCTGGGCCCCAGAATGCCGGGCCGCAAAATTTGCGGGCCCTGGAACAGCGTTCCGGGGCATTCCGGCTTACTTTAACCCCTGGTGGCCCCCTCCCTGCTTAGCTGCTAAGCAAGAGAAGTGCCCAGCTTTTTTAACCTGGCTTACATATAAAGTGAGACATACTGGGCCCTCTCGTGCACATGGAGGCTATGTCTACACTTGCAATTTAGGTTGACTTAAGGAGGCTTAAGTCGACCTAAATTACTCCCTGTCCACACCAGACTTTCATTAAGTCAACTTAAGAAATTCCTTAAGTCGACTTAATGAAAGCTTAAGTCAACTTAATAAGAATCACCCATTAGGTCAACTTAAGCCTTAAATCAACTCCTTAAGTCGACTTAAGGACAGTGGAGTAACCCTTAAGTCAACTTTATTAAGTCGACTTAAGAGTGGTTAGGTTGACTTAACAAAGTGGAGTAAGGCGACTTAGTCCACTTTAAGTCGACTTAATAATGTCAGCTTTAAGTCATCTTAAAGTCGACCGTATTAAGTCGACTTAACAAAGTCGACCTAACTTTTTCTAGTGTAGACATAGCCATAGAGATTAATGCAGGCTCTTTCATTGTCTCCTTGCAGCTCCAGGCTCTGGGCTTCCTGCATCCCGCCACCAGGGGATCCCGTGCATGGCCCACTCCTGGTTCTGGGCGGCCCTACCACCACTAGGGGACCCTCCGAAAACCATTTGGCTATTGAAGGAATTATTTTAAATGGCTTTTCTTATCTTTTGGGTTGCCAACCCCTGGATTAATGGGAGCTACACGGGCTCAGTTGATGTAAAATGGGATAGCACTACTGATTTAACCTATGCCAATTTATACCACCTTCAAATTTGATGCAATATGTTTAAAATGTCCTGAAAGATTCTGTGTATCAGAAATCACAATGCTTCCTGATTCTTCTGCTTGTTTGTTTGCAATGTCATTAATTGCTAAAGAATACAGACTACAGAAATAATGTCTTGGACAGATTTTTGAAAATTAAAAATACCTTGTTTTAAAGGACCCAGCGAACAATTCTATCTACATAATTCTATCATTTATTCAGGGTCTTACTGGATATTTAAACAAAGCTGATCTTAACATTTTAGAAATAGAACTAAGCAGCAGATTTAACACAAACGCTGCCAGCTAAAATCTCTCTGTTTGAATCTCCAGTTGTTTTATGATTTAAAATATGTTTAATGCTCCTGAGAGATAGCGTATTGATAGATATTGATTTCTCCTGTGGTTTGGCTCAGCTTGGGAAAATGAGGAAAAAGTGGTTCCCCATGTTAATATAGAATTTCAATAATATGTCTAACGTAGATAGAGAGAGGACAAAGAAGAGTTCTTATTAGATACTTTAGATAGGAAATCTGGATTCACAGTGCAATGGGAAATAGGTTTCTAAAGAAGTGTTTGGAACCTGTGGAGCTCTGCCTGTACCCCTAAGGAGAGGAAGCCAACTCAAGGAGACCCACAGACACTTCACACAGTTTGAAAATTCCCCATGCCCTTCTGCCACAGCTAGGCAAAGTGTTTATGTTTGGGCAGTGATTAAAGTATAATCTGTCGGGCCCCGGAACCCTCCTAATCCCTGGGCTCCCTTCCCGTATTGTCTGGGCCCCCTTCATGCATGGGTGGGCCCCAGCCCAGATAGGCATTTCCAACCACTTCTCAGTACCATATACATCGGTTATCGCTCCATAAACATATTTATAATTTTATATGGCGTTTATGTCTATAGCAACTATTGTCACAAACTAGCAAACGCTGCATCACACAATGAGTATTGTGATCTTTATATTCCCGATATGCACATTTCACTTCATTTAACACAATGCCAAACTCGGAGCACAAAAATTTTAGGTCACTTCCAGTGACAGCTCTATAGTGAAACGTGATGGGTCAAGTGCTTTAACAGCACTGCTTAGATGTTTTTCTGAGTTTGGCAACAATCTAGCATTCATACGGTCCGCTAAGGCTGGTAAAACTGACATTTAGAAATTTCAATTTACTTGCCAGCATTCACAGACATGTTTACACACACACCTTTACAGCAACCTGCAGCAATCGCCTCACAAGCCTCTTGGTAGAGCTCTGAATCTCACTCTCTGTGAGCTATAAACACCTGAATTTGTTGACTTATCAACTTACTTGCTGTAGATAATATTACATCAGCTTTTTGCAACACCAAGGACAGGCCTGCAAGTTCCTCCAGAGCATCAAGCATGAGACCCAAGTTTTTAACAAAAACTGGATTCTCCAGGTTTTTTGCCATGCCAGCAAATTTTGCTTTATCTTTCCCTTCTTGTGAAAAATCAGCTGATTTTTTTCAAGAAGTGGCCATGGAAGGCTGCATATGAACGCCAAACAGCTCGTACAGTGCAGCAACTAGAGGCCACCCAACATACATCAAGTACACAACCAATCCTATTACGCTGCACTTCCAGACCACTCGCAAAGTCAGCCAGCTCTCTCAAGCACTTCCGCAACTGACTGTAAAGAGCATACAATGAATCCACAAATGATTTAAAGTGATTAACTTCACTGCAGTATTTGATAGCATCAGCCACGGCCAATTCCAAACTGTGATTAAAATAATGCCAACTTATCAAAAGTGGAAATTGTCTTTAGTTTTGCAGCAGCACCAGCCTTACTGCCTAACATGACAGAGGCTCCATCTACACCTAAATCAATCCAATTATTCTTGAGAAATTCTTCTGTGAACCCATGTGATGTCAAACACTGCAGCAAAGCTAATACTACGCCATCAGCATCATTGCTGCCTAATTCAACCAGATCAAGAGTAAATGTAACAGGAGCATTTTCGCATCAAAAGTTATGTGCAAGTAAATTACAGGACAAGAAAGTTTACTTAAACTTTTACTCATCAATTAAAACAGAAATTTGATATTGCTAAGAAATGACACCAAAACAAACTCTATGTTTCATCTCCACAGACATGTGGTCTATTCTGTCAGCACAAACACCATTGGTATGAAAAACACAACCCATATCAACACCGTTTAACTGCTGTAAAGTAATAAGGTCTGGATGGTGAGTGACCACCACCCAAATAAAAGATGTAAAATGCATGCTAACAGGGGTCTCAAATTCAAATCTCCACGAGGGCCAAATGAGGACTAGGATATTGGCCCAAGAGCCACGTCACTGAAACCTTTTCAAACAAGGAATTATTAGAACTAGAGACAGCACTGCTGGATAGCCTTAGGACATCTTTCTAGGGGCCTGAACAAAACACGTTTACTTTTAAAATTACTTCCATTCAAGATCCAAAGGGGTAGCTGTGTTAGTCTAGGTCAGCCAAACAAACAAGGAGTCCTGTGGCACTTTTAAAGACTAACAAATTTACAAATTAACAAATACATTTTTTAATCTTTAGATGTGCCACAGGACTCCTTGATGTCGTCCCCCCCACATCTTCCTCCCCCATTCAAGATAGTGGTATCATTAGAAAGACAGAGAGAAAGCAAATAAACACACTTAAAATTTTGCATTATAAATAAGTAGTTCTCAACCTTTTTGGCTGAGGACCCAAAACACAGATTTTAAACCCTGAAGGTCCAGCAGGTTATTTAGTTAAAATTAAATTAAAAATTAATTAATTGAATTAAAATTTATTTTAACTAAAATTAATTGGTTTAAATTTTGATTAATTACATTTGAATTTATTTTAATTGAAATTTTAAAAAGGTTTTTAATTAAAATTAAGTTTTTAAAAAGTATTTTTTTTAATAAAAGAAAAACAAAGAAAAGGAAAGAAAGAAAGGGCTGCATGCATCCCCAAGCCCAGAGGGGAGGCCAGCAGCCACAGCCCGGTCCCAGCTGCCGGACCGGGCAGGAGGCAGGCTCAGCTGGGGTGGGCCCCCCAGCATGGAGGCCCCTTGGGAACTCTCCCCACACCCCCAGGCCACCTTAGAGCCGCTGAAGCCGAGCCCCATCCCGGCCTAGGTACCCCCCGGCCTCCCTGTTCCCTGCCCGGCCCTCCCTTCCGCGCCGGCTCCCCGCTCCTCCCACCCGGCCCTCCTGTTCCCACCGGATCAGCCATTCCCCACCAGCTCAGCAGTTCCCTGCCCGACCCTCCCGTTCCCATTTATGGTCCATTTATGAAGCTGTTTTCTGTTATCTGTCTCTATCTGTTTGTCTGCCTTGTCTTTTTTTACAATGTAGTCTCTTTTGGGCAGGGACTGTCTGCTTTTCTATTATTTGTACAGTGCCTACTGTAATGGGACCTTCAGTTTGGTTGGGGATTTTAGGCATTACCAGAGTACAAATAATCTACTGAAAAGTAATAAATGAAACATGAATACGCCACCCCCCACACTTCTTATATAAAAGCACCCACTAGCTCCTCCTCCAAATCCCTCCAGAAAACCCCAGGCTTCCTCTCAAACAATGGGGCCAGCCTCATCTCTACTGCCTTACACCTGTCTGTTGAAAGGGACCCAGAGGGCAATCCAATCATAATGGCAATGTTTTGCCCTGGTGTAAATGACTCCCTGAGGCATAAGGCAGTGGACAATCTGGCCCAAGGTCCCTGTGATTTCTTGCATTTGCGTTACTGTCCTGTGTATTGTTTTTATCTGGTGTAGAATTAATGATGCTTGCTGCTGGTGGCTTGTCTTTGTTCATTTTATTAAGCCTTGTATACACTTAGAGCTCTCTCTAACAACAAAGAGCTTACAAGACTGTAGCTCCCTGAATAGATTCAGATGGCAGTACTCAGTAGCTTGGAAACAATAGAAACTTTGTTCAGTCTTCAAAAAACAAAGTCTTCATGCTGAAATAATGCTCAAAACCTTTCAAATGTTCCATGAAACTTCTGTAAAACATTTACCACCACACATGGTCCCATGAAGGCAACTTTAAAATTCTTCATGTTGTAAAATTCCCTCTTGCAAAGCTCCTGCAGCCAAGGGCAACTGCTATACATTAATTACTGGATGTGATAGTAGCTATTTGTATGATAAAAATGATCATATGGTAGATGGCAGTGAAGAAAGAAAACGACATGCTGAAGGATTAATGTACAAAACAAGTGGAGCTTCTCAGCATGAGTAATTTCTTTTCTCTCTTTACTATCACTTAAAATTAAGAGAGCTGAGTGCCTTAAGTTGTCTAGGGAACAGTAATCAAATGTGTGTAGATGGAGTTGAGAAAGCATTGAGACAGAATAAATTAGTATGAAATGCTGGGATCCAAGAAATCCTATTAACTGTGTAGTGTACTGATGTTACTGTTCTTAACAGAAAGTTAGTGCAGTATGTTATTTGCAAAGAATACTTACAGCCAAGTCCCTACCTCAGAAATAAGGTTAAGATTGTCACAGATATTTTTAGTAAGTCACAGACAGGTTGCAGGCAATAAACAAAAATTCCTAGAAGCCCATCATCTGCCTGTGACCTTTACTAAAAATACTTGGGGGGGGGGGAGACAGAACAACAATGATGGGGACTAATAGTGGGAACCCCACTGGAGGTCTGACCACCAGCCGCTGCTCAAGCCACACCAGGAGGCTAACTGTTGGTTGCTGGTCCAGCCCAGCCGCTGCTCCTGTGCTGGTGGTTGCTGGTCCAGCCTTGGGAGCTGAACCTGTCCCAGCTGCTACTCCTGCAAGAGTGGCCACTGTTCTGGCTCCACCTCCGGTTCTATGTAGCTGGTTAAGGCCAGCACCTGGTCACAGTAGTTTTGAATGGTTCTAAAACCAACCTGCTCTTTCGGAACTAGTTGCTCCAGTGTCAACTGGAGTCTTTGAAGTGGGAGCTGCTCCAGCAGTTTATAGCAACATATAAGGAGAGAGATGAGCAGGTTGGCTTTTATGTCAGTGGCCTCTTTTCTGGGGTCCTAAATGGCTATATTCTTGGCTCCCTTCCACTATTTTAGAATGATGCCATAAAAATGTACATTGCTGAAGAAGTCTGCCAGCCACTTTCTTGCCTTCAAACTTAGGTTCTTCAGGAATTGTGGATACATTCCACCCATTCCTGCTGCTTTCCTGGACTTAGTCTTGGTGAGACCCTTGTCCACTTCATCCACTGTGTAGCAGGAGTGAAGAAGACAACTGTTACTGGTTTAGTGTGCAGTGAAGTTGTTGTGGACTTGCTGCCTGATGTTTTTATCCATCGGCACACAAAAGTTGGCATTTCACTGTATGGAGATGACATTTGTACTTACTCGTGGTGGCTTGTAAGCTGCTGGAGCCACACTACATAAAAGACAGAGGAGCTTCCAGACTTTGCAGCTTAACCTTGTGAAGTCCAGTGCCATCACTGTCTCTCACCACTAATTTTCTTCTTGCTAAATTCAAAGGCTCAAGCAATGCCGTTGAGATTTTGGAACTTTGGTCAGCTTGATATTGCCGAAAGACAGCCTTGCTCTCTTCTGTCTAGCAAGCACTCAGTGTTTTTATGAAGTCCCTTGCAATGCTCCATTTGGTGGCTGCTATCAATAGGCCTACAAAGCAGTGATTACGGTGAAATCCAATTTATCAACCCTCTACAATTGCAAATCATTACTGTACAACGACTTTTAAAAAGTCAGAATGTGAAGAATTTTCAATCAAGGTTTGAAAAGTATGTATAACATTTTTCATGAATGTGTGAAAAACTGGTTCTCTCAATAGATTGGTTCAATAGTCAACTGTACTGGCATGAACTCATCTTTGGAGTGCAAAACACAACAAAGGCTTATAGTTAACACACAAAACCAAGACTCAGAGCCTAAATCTGACCTCAATTACACCAGTGTAAATTTGATTAGTCCAATGTAACTCTATGTCCTAAAATGTACATACTATTTAGGAAAACCCAAGCTAACAGACTGTGCAGACAGATTTCATAAAGACAATTTTTAATAGAATTGTATATGTGACTATAAACCCTGTCAGAAAATTGGTTCTTAAATAACTGATAGGATTACTGAATACTTAAAATATGTGGTGGGGCATTCATTGTTTGTCATCTATTTTTCAGTAACACAAATTTAAGACACTCAGAAAAGGAACAGGAAGTCCACAGTTTTCTAGACTCAATTGATGTTGATACACACTTTCCCCCCTGATCCATTGTGCTGTTACAACTTCAAATATCTGAAATCAATTCACTAAAGAGTATGTTCTGCAGTTTCCTTCTCCAAGGCAACACTATTGACATAAGCCAACTCTTGTATTCATTGGTGTGTTTGCCCTGCTTTTCTCTAGCATAGAACCTCTCGAAGATACTTCTTCAGAAAAATACATTTTAGTAGAATAACTAATAAACAAGATCCATCAACTTGTTCTGGATGCATTCCAAGTAAACAAAGATGTAAGAGCAAAAATCCCATTGCATACCTTACTGACAAGACTGATGAACTCTTGGGAGAAGAGATTAAGCAGAATGTAAATATAAAAATCAAACATCAAGAGCTGTCAGTGTCTCTGCAGCAGTGAACCAAGACATTGGGACATAATGTTACACAGAAGAGTTTAGTTGAGAAACAGAAAATAACAGTTCACTCGCTAAAGAAAGGGTCCTTTGTTAGAAGAAGAAGTAGAACTATGCAAGGTGCAAGCCTCTTTCCCACTACTCAGTCCTGTAAAACTACACTGGCATAAATTACAGTTTCCATGGATGCTTGCACAACCACAGAGCTAGTTGCATGGCTTCACTATAGTAACTGCCATCAAATCCACGAGACTTGGGAGAAGAAATAAGCAACGTACCAAAAAAACCCAAAACCCAAACCCAAACAACCCAAACCAAAACAAAAACCCAAACTACACCCTCATAACTGAACAACCTAACAAAAGAAAAAAGTCTCAGTAACGTCAATATTTCTTCTCTGTATATAGCAAGATGATAGCCTCCAATTCACACATACATATGGGAAGGTCTTTCAGTGACAAGCTGATGATTTCCTTAAGTTTTTAAATCATTAGAACTCAGTATAGTTTATCAAGTGCTTGATATTATAAATGTGTCCTGCAGTCAAGGTTGTGACCAGAAATAAATAGTGGCTGAAACTTGTGGTGGGCAGTGGTTTAAGGCACTTTTCTGATGAAAGATCAGCAAGAGATGAACTATTTGCATGCTAGTATGTAGTGATGGTCAAAGGGTAGTGAATAGCCCCAGTAAACAAGGAGGTTGTTATCATACTAAGAGAATGCAGAATAAATATTGGCATATTATAATGTTATGTATCTAGCTCATGTTCCTGATTCCTTTATACTATTTATTTGGAGCATATTGTTATTTTTTTCCCCAAAGTTGCCCTTTCCATTCCCTGGCTCTTAATTTCAATCAAATTTCAGTTTAATTAGCCAACACAGCCAACTATAAGACTTAGATACTAATATTACATTTTTACAGAATCTTTCATCCAAATGAATCCCATAGCACACTACAAACTGTGGCCCATATCTCTGACAGATATAAAACAGCATAGCTCCATTGACTTAAGCCAGCTGCGGATTCTATATATAGGAAGCAGTTCGCTCAACACTGAAACACAGTCATTTTTGGGGTGGAAAGCTGCAGTTGTTTGAGAGCGCACAGCAATCCCATGCAGCAGTTCAGTTCAGTAGCTGAAGAACGCCACACTGAATTAAAACTACAAGGGAAATTTAGATTGCCAAGAAGTACATTACCCAATTTGAAAATATGTATTTTCCTACTTGGAGTAATAATATCACTATGGATATATCCAAAATAAGACTCCGATCCTGCAAAGACTTTTATTCATGTGCTTAACTTAATGCACTGTGAGTAGTTCCATTCAAATCAATGGAACTATTTCATCACACAAAGACCATTAGGGAAAGGTGTGCAAATGTGAATGTGCAAAAGCACAGAGATGAATCTATAACTGAATGACCGATCAAGGTAGATCTATCAGCTACTATAGACTGAAAGGGAATTATTCTAAAATGAAAAAATATTGCACAGATTCAGACATTGATTTGGCTGTACGAAACCATGGTTTATGAATTTCTATTAAATAACATGGCTACAACTTTTAACTATGTAGGAAACTAAACTCTTCTGCTATGTCCCATGATAACGCTTAGAGAAGTATGTGAATAATTCTGCAAGACCATTTTTTGAAGACCACCAAAAAGATAACAAAGAATCAAAACAGAAACCACTGCCTTTATGTAGCTATTTTACATGCTTCTGTACTGAATGGCTAATTTGATTTCTGGAAGTTTCCAATACTGTACTGGTCTTCATCAAACAGGAAAAAAAACTACATTAGCCTCATGCCAGTTAAGGAACATTCTTGGCAAGCTTGTCACCAGCTTTGGTCACTGGCCCCACAAAAGAACACTCATGTGCATGAGAATACAAATCTATGATAAGGGAATATTTATGTTTATTTCAAGAATTTTCAATAATACAATAGAGAGATGTTACAATAATGGACAGAGTAATTATGATTATAAATGGCAAGAATGAATTGTGTTGAGGAAAGCCACACAGAGATTGTTTACCTACTGGAATACTGTGATTAGTTATGTTATCCAAAGGTCAAAAAGCATATTGATAAATTGGAGAGGGTTCAGAGAAGAGTCATGAGAATGATTAAAAGATTAGAGTGATAGACACAAGCAGTATGTCTATACTAGCAACTTAGGTCAACTTAAGGACACTTCAGTTGACCTACAGAACGCCACGTCCACACCTGGCTTTCATTAAGTCAACTTAAGAGCTTCCTTAAGTCAACTTAATAACTCCCCCTCTTTAGGTAGACTTAAGGCTTAAGCCGATTCGTTAAGTCAACTGAAAGCAGGTATGGATGCCCTAAGTTGACCTAATGCCCTAAGTCGACCTAAGGGGGACGGGCTGGGGAGAAGGGAGCCTTTTGCTGGGGAGCCACAGCTCCCTTCTCCTGGGGAAGCAGCGGCTCCCTTCTCTCCCGGGAGCCGTGGCTCTCCGTCAACCTGTGTGTGTGCATGCAGGCAGTCGACTTAAATTTCTAATGTAGACTCTCTAAGTCGACTTAACAGAGTCAATTTAGCTTTTCTAGTGTAGATATACCCAAGGAGCTCAATCTATTTAGCTTAACATAGAGAAGGTTAACGTGATCACACTCTAGAAGTACATATGTGGATACCAAGTATTTGATAATGAGATCTTCAATATGGCAGAGGAAAGGTACAACACCATCTAATAGCTGAACAAATTCAGACTAAAAATATGACATGCATTTTTAAGAGTGAAGGTAATTAACCATTGGAACAGTTAATCAAGGTCCTGGTAGACTGTCAATCACTAGCAATCTTTAAATCAAGATTGGACAGTTATCTAAAAGACGTACTTTAAGAATTATTTTGGAGACATTTTCTGGACTATTTTATACAGAAGGTAAAACTAGATGATCACAATAGTCCCTTCTGACCTTGAAATCTAAGGCTATGTCTACACTTGCAAGTTAGCTTGAATTAAGGAAGCTTAATTCAAACTAACTTAAGCCTTGGCCACACTAGGCTTTCATTAGTTCGAATTAAGGGCTTCCTTAATTCAAACTAATACATTTGATTGCTTAGTTCGAACTAACCCTTAATTCAAAATAGTTAGTTCGAATTAAGTCAATGCGGCCATAGTAGTTCGAACTAACTGTATAGTTCGAACTAATCGGCAGATTGACCTTCATGCAACTGACTAATTCGAACTAAGCAAGTGCCCTGCATGGCCACGGCTAGTTCAAACTAGAGTTCTAGTGAGGCCATGCTAGTTTGAATTAAGTTAAGTGTAGACATAGCCTATGACTTTGTGATACGTAAGTGAAAATTTACATCGAGTTTATTTGCAAGGGCTTTGACAGGTGAGAGATGTCAAACAGGTAAGGGAGTTTTTTTATGTTAGGAACACAATTATGAGGGTCTGTCACTAGTTATTTGGAGACCTACCATGACTTTGATGCTTCACTGGCCACTGATACATACAAATTATTACTCTAATTTCATCTAAATAACTTATTTCAGTTTCTGTGCTTTCTTGGGCCTAAAACCTGCAATAGGATCTCCACAGGCATTCCCTTCCACCCACAGAGAGCAACATTAAGGTTTCAGTTCCTGTCATGACTGAAGTCACAGACTGGATGCAAGACACAGCAGAAGGTGGCAATACACTGCTAACTTACTGTACATACCACTAAAATGGAACAAGTTCTTGTTGTAACTATGCCCTGTTCTTGTTGTAATTGTGTTGCTATGCCCTGTGGGCAAAACAAAGGGGCAGCAAAACTGATTACACAACATAAATGAAATGGAACGGGATGGAGTACTCACACAATATTTCTAGTGACTACAGCTAGAAATCTAGTAGGTGGCATTTAGATAGAAGAATCGCATTCCTTCTCAGTTTATGAAACAGCCCAATATCTTGACCCTGACAGCTCCTTTGGATTCAGTGTTAAATTCTACAGTTTTTACGTACATCACTGGGAGCTTTGCCTGAGTACAGGACTGCAGAACTCCTTGAACCGCTCTGCATGCTCTATAGAACATCAATATTCAGTTTACAGAAGAAGGATCCTAACTCATAAGTCAATGTAAGTAACTGGTGAAGTGATCAGGTCTGCCCCTAGCACTGACTCATAGAAGTCAAGAGCCAACCACTGTTAACAGCAACAGTTGCAGAGCTATTACTCTTTCAGCACAAAGAGCCTGTTTTGGTGCTGAATGTCCCAGGTTCTGTCCCTGCTGATGACTCTTCGTGGAGGAAGTTTATCAAGGAAGTTCCTTTTACAGCTGTAGACATCCAAATGGGTAAAATAAGTCTTATTTTCTTCCCTGGTTTTATAAATTTGGTATAAGCTTTCCCAATAGATTTTGGTAAGGGCTTCAGGAAACTACCAGAAGGTGGCCAAGATTAATAACAGTGAACATGTTACCATCCTAGCTTTTGCTCTGTTCTAAAAGATACTTGCCAGAAACAAAGACCCCAAAGCTAGGTGATTCTGTTGCCTGCATGGAGCCATTCGCGTTCATTTCTCTTCCTAAAGTTTCCAGAATAAAAATTCTCAATCACTGTCTGGTGATTTCCTGTCCAGCCAAAGTATTTTCATAAAATGCAACATATTTCTGAAAACTGGCTCAAGATATCTAATAAATGATCAATAGAATTTAGAAAATTTCTCACAGTGTGAATGGAGTAAGGGATCATCTACCTGTCAAAAATCCATGTAAGTATTCAGATACTCCCATTGTCACTTTCCAGTGAATAAGAAGAGTTGGAAGAAATGCGGAAAATGCTCCAATCAATCAGCGCTACTTCTCTGAGGCTGGCTACACTATTCATGCCTGGCCTCACAGTTGATGAAGCAATGAGGCAGATTAAGCTGCATGCCATCTGTCTCCTTGCATGAACCAATTGTAGCAATAATGCTGCTGGAGCATGGAAGAAGCTATGTGCAAAGAAATCAAGACAGCAAAGACTAAAATACAGATTAGAAAACTAAACTGTTAAATACAGCTGATTTTCAATTAAAATAAAAATTAATGATGCATTTGAGTGTTAGTTTAGATTGCTTTGTAAAAATCATACGTTTACTGGAAATGGACCCAAACAATAATCCTAGATCCAAATGCCCCACAAACTATAAGGCTTTTATAAAAATACAGATCCAGATTTTGAAAATTGAGCCCATTTAATATTATGAGGAGCTCAATGAAGGAGGAACAACATAGCTGTGTGACATGAAAAAGTAATTCTTGTTCATGAAGCTTTGGAGCATCTTTCTAGTTAGTTGTCTCTAGCTGTATTTTTATTTGCATTCTTGAGTTCTGGAATATTTCTAAGTCAGGAGGAGGGAAAGGTCTTGTGTCTCTTCCCAGAGTAACTGGTCTTTTTAGTAGATAGGAGCATTGTTAACCCATATCTTTCTGCATATTGGGGTTGGGGAAGAATAGCATGAACTAATCAGCCCAGAACACTGTTTGAATGAATTTGGTATGCAAGAAAATTAGAATTAAATTTCATTTTGCATTACAGGCCAAAAGATTTTCTTGGTTCAATTGTGTTCACAAGTTACTAAATACTAACATGCAAACCTTTATGTTATACTCTTTAAGACAGAGTAAAAGTTCTCATATTACAAAAGGTCTTTTAAAACTCACATGAAGTGGCTATTCCTTATTGGAGAAGATTAAATGGGAGTGGGGAATTTTCAAAGGTACAAAGGGCAATCTTTAGCTGTAGATGGACAGCTTCACTCCATTTATGTGTTATCACAGAACAAAAGACTCCACTGCAATGCACTCCTACAAGTGGCCAGAGTTGCAGTTCCTCATAGGAAACTTACCATTGCTCTCAATTTCTCAGCGATCCACAATTACACTTCATCCTAATTTCTTTTTAAAGTACTTTTTAAAAAAGGAACTGTGAAAGTTCTAAATTGTCATTGTTAAAAATACCTAAAATCTCCTGGTTGCTAAGTTAGTAGTTGGGGGATATGCAAAAGAGAGAGAAAAGGGGGCCAGATGATCATGAAGCTGTTGAAATAAAACATATTAGTGTTTGGATCAATGGGAGGAACAGAGGTGCTGTATTGTTCCTGGAGTGGGCAGAGGGGTAAGAGTGATATTTCAAGACCAACTATCATGCTTCTGTTAATGTTCCATGTTCTGATTCTGGTGCAGATTCAAAGGATTACCCACAATCATACAGATTAGTGGGATTTAAAAAGAATTAAGGGATTTTATGTTTTTGTTCTCTTCATTTTGTTCAATTTAGTTAATGTGAAACATTACCACTCTGCTGACCTCTAGTAACTATGTACAGCTATGGGTCACTTCCAGTTTGTATTTCTCACTGTCTGCAGAGCATGAACAGCAGCAGTTTTTAACTGGTTATTAAAGGTTCAACTCCATAAAGACACTCCAAATAAAATTAATGACAGAATCGATAATTTTTTCACATCACACATTATTATTCCTACACGCAGCTTGGCGTCAAACTCACATGGGTGTTTCCACTGTGTTATTTAATGACAACTTAACCACCAGTAGCTATAAACATGACCCTTTTCCACAATGAACCCTGATTTCAATCTTCAAGACACTGGGAGACTCCTTCCTCCCCCCCCCCCCCCCCCCCCACCCCCAATCACAGCATATCACATGGTATTTAGAAATCATCCATCTGTAAATGCTGGTTCTCACATCAGCTTGTAGGATTCTAGGCTAAACTTCTTAATTAAAATATGTGTTTACATAGGCTTTCAGAATGACATAGGCTGACAGGTCATTGTAGATAGTAATGAAAAGAGAGTGAGATCCACTTTATTTCTAGTCTGTATGCACACTATTTGGGCATCGTCCTGGATAATGCCAGATCAAGGGCATATTGACGAATGTACAGGCACCAAATCATCTATCGCAAGTGATTCTTCCTCCTTCACAACTTCCGTGCTCACTGCCATGCCAGTTTTCACTTATCCCACTTCCACTGCCTCAGTAGTCTTCTACACCCCAGTCAGCCACCTGGTGGCTTCCACCTTCTCTCCTGCTTAGTAGGGTCCATTGGTACCTACCACATCATCAGCATCTTTTCCTCCCTCACACACATCATTTCTGGAGGACACCAGTGATGGTTCCCCTCGCCTCCTTTAATTCAACCTCTCTCTTGGCAGTTCTTCCTTCTGCCCCATCCCCTTGGTATCTTCTCTTTATTTCCCACCCTACTTTCCTTCCTTCTCATATTGCTGGTATGAACTGATTTGCATGAACTCTCTGTCCTGCCACAAGAAGCGTCAGCTGCCCTCTCAGGTCCTTTGCCTGTGTACAAGGCTGAACCATGACTGGCTGGCCTAGCGTGCAACCAGTTTGCTCAGCTGTATCCAGCAACTATGTCCCTTGCTGCCATGGAAACCACAACCATGATTTGGGCTCAGACCTATTTTATTCATTAGACTGTTTGCATTTGGCTTCCTTCACTTGCTGTCCATTTAACTGGTTGCAAAGCTGTCCCTGCCAGCTTCAACAGCTGCTTGAGAATAACAGATGTTATTCTGTTTCCATATCTCTTCTAAGGATACTCAATGTGTTGAAAAGTTCCGCCACCCCTCAGCTCTCTCTCTCTCTCACACACACACATTCTGATATAGATTAATATAGATGCTTCATGCTGTTTTGGTGCAGCTCAAGAAACTGGATCTCAGTGGCTCTCATTTCAGCACGGGAACAGGTTGAGTACTTTTGCTCTCATACGCCTTAGCCGTAATGGAAAATAATGACTACACTTAGATAAAACCTCTCCTTGGCTATGTCTACACTTGGTAATTTAAGTCAACTTTAACTAAGTCGACTTAGTGTGTCCACACTTAAAAATAAAGTCGACTTAAAGGGGAACTTAAAAAGTCGACCTACAGCGTCCACACTGGACGCCTAGGTTGACTTCTAGGGGCTTAGGGGGACCTAGGGGTGGACCACAGAGGCAGGGGGGGCGCCCCTTGCCCAATGCCAGGGGGCTCAGCCTTTTCCCCATTGTACCTAGGTACAATGGGGCAAAGGGGGTCAGGGACCCTGGCAGGGCATAGGGGAAGGGTGGGCAGGGTTCTGCCCTGCCAGGTGGGGGGGCATGCCTAGCTCCCCCTGTAGCCCCCCCAACAGTGAGGCATTGGTGTAGCCCTGGGGTAGCCCTAAGTTGACTTAGGGCTACCCCACGTCTACATTGGCTTAAGTCGACTCTAGGGAGTCAACTTAAGCCTTAGGTCTACTAGGAAGGCGGTTTAATAAAGTCGACAATTAAAATTAAGTCAACTTTATTTTCCTTAAGTCGACCTAAGCAGCTTGCTTAAGTCGACTTAAGGAAACTGTAGTGTAAACACAGGGTAAATTAAGTCGACTTAAGCAAGCTTAAGTCGACTTAATTTACCAGTGTAGACGCAGCCCTTGAGCATGCACAGTAAAGTTGTATGATGAGAGTTACAGCAAGAATCATTGTCACAAGAGATATTTTGAATAATACTATAGGTTAGAAACACAGCAGGAGAGACTGACTGTCCTGGCATCATATTTTGCCCTTCTGTATTAGCAGTGAGGTTTAGCAAACAATACATGTTCCATCCCAACGTGAATTAGGATCATGGTGCCATGAATATCATTGCAAACCACAACAGTTAAGCCTTTCCTGAGGCAGGTCTGTATATAGAAGAACAGTTGAAGCTATTGCTATGCTATGATGCTGAATCAACAGAGCTTTTCATACCAAAGCCAATCACCACAATAGTGATATTTTCACAAGGAAATTAAATATATGGGACGACTTTTCTTCCTACTAATATTGCTCCATAAAACACTTTTCATAACTGTAAAAAGAGCTGGGTTACAGGACAGGATAGGGCATCTACACAGATTGTTAACCTTATGGTAAGAATTTTTTTAACCTTGGCTTTTCCCTGGGACACTGGCATCCCCAATGCAGCACACAGACCTGAGTCAAACCCACTGTACCCCAGACTCCCTTGTGCCCTCCTGAAATATGGCTGCTCTAGGTCTTCGACCATAGAGCACTGTGGGAAAAAAGTGAAGGTCCACCCTGCACATTACAGGAAGATTGAAAAGCCCACCAACACACCATGTTGAGCAGTCATTTTGGTCTGTGCATGCAGAGCAACTGAAAACAACAACATGGAGGTAGTGCCTTTTGAAGAACTTCATTTGCTTACACTTTCACTCCTGCCTCAGTAAATGGGCAGAACTTCCCTGAGATGCTGTTGGACATTTCAGTGGGATTTTCTGACCCACCCAAGGCACCTGATAGAGCAGGAGGAGGAGAAGGAAGAGACAGAGCAGGATACAGACACGGCAGACTCAAACTGGCTGATGCAACTGATGACACTTGATACAGCCACTTCTGAAACAGGGTCAGAAGCAGAGACTGGTGAGACTACATTGTCATGCCAACCTTGTGTGACTAGCACTGGGTCCAGAAGTTTCTCATGAAGAAAGCTACATTTCTTGAGCTTTGTGCACAACTTACCCCAACTCTCCAGCATAAAGACACACACACAAGGGCAACCCATCCCACTTCAGAAATAGGTTGTTATAATTGTCTGGAAGCTGCCTATCCCAGACTGCTACAGGTCCATTGCCAAAAAGTTTGGCATCAACTGTGCATAAAGTGATGACAAAGGTTTCTGAGCCCATCAGGTGTGTGGTCTCCCCAAAGTGACAGGCATAAAAGATATTCCTGAAGAGACTACTGACTTTGTGAAGGTGGGTCTCCAAACTGCGCTGGGCCATTGATGGGACTCCTTTGCCCATGGTTTGCCCTCCGTAAGGAGCACATGGGTACATAAACTGTAAAGGGCACTACTTTGTTACACAGGACCTCATGGAGTAGAAAGGTCAATTTATGAATGTCAGTGTGGGTTGCACTGGGATAGTTCATGATGTCAGGGTATTTCAATCCATCAGGAGTCTATATTCATGGACAGGCTGAGACACTATTCACACTAAGTGCCATTGTCATTAAGAGGGTCACTGACCCCACTATTATTCTGGGGGACTTCAGGTTCCCTTTTTCACTTGGACTTATGAAACCATCTTCTGATTTTAGAGGCCCTAGTAACAGGAAGTTTAATTATACTCTCAGCAGGGAGAGGAGTTCATGTGCTTTTGGCAGACTGAAATCCCCTGACGATGTCTACAGACTTGATTGAATGCCAGAATCATCAGAGCTGTGCACATTGCTATGGCGTCTTGCACCCTTCACAATCTTTATGAAGCCAGAGGTGAGCCACTTCCCTCAAATGGGTTCCATGACAGCCGGGGGCCGCTGAATCAGTATGCTTGCCAGAAAGTGCCCCTACCAGGCTGCATCTAGACAAGAGAAGTCAAGGATGCTTTTTGCTCCCATATTAGGGAATCCCACAGGCAGGGCCCAAGCATAATTTTTTTGGGCCCAGTATAAGCTTGTAATACAGGCCCCATCCCACACACATGGTAATGGGGGTTGCAACTTGGTCCAGGGTCCCTTAAGCATCCAGGCCCCAGTAAAGTGTACCCTTTCACCCCTGCCATGTGGGCACCCTGCTCCCATGCCAATGGAAGACAGGGGAGGGGCTATATAAACTTTATGACTCTGCTGGGGAGGTGAGATAGGGTTAATTGACAGTGGGGTGGGAATGATTTCCATAAATGACCACTTATAGCAATCCATACTGTAATCTCCTCCCTCCCAGTTCATAAAGAAGTGATTGATGTATGGATTGGGGTAGTTAAGTGTACAGAGGGATAGTGTTTGCATATTAATTTCTAAATGTCTGTGAGCATGTTTTTTATTTATTATTTTAAATACACATTGTATGCGGTCATGCAGTGATAGCAATAAACTGAAGGATATAAAGAGCTAATTTATAAACATGTGTTACAAAAGTACAAACATTCACCCAATGGCAAACAGGCCAGCTGCCATTACCTCACCAAACCACTAGTAACAACAGAATTTTACAGGGAAAAAAGCAAAAACAAAGTGGATGAACAACTGCAAACTAATAACTATGTTCAGCACAAACCCCCTCTTGCATATCCCCTGACCCCCCTTTCTCCTTTCCCCATTTGCTATACACTGGGTCCTGTGGACAGGGGTTAGTGAAGGCACCCACCGGGAATGGAGGTCAATTTAGAGTTGGGACTCAGACTCATAGACTTTAAGGTCAGAAGGGACCAATATGATCATCTAGTCTGACCTCCTGCAAAATGCAGGCCTCAAGACCTCACCCACCCACTCCAGCAATAGGTCACAACCTATGACTGAGTTACTTACCTCCTTAAATCATGATTTAAGGACTTTATGATACAGAGAATTCGCCATGCCCTGTGCTACAGTGGAAGGCGAAAAACCCCCAGAGCCCAGGCCAATCAGCCCTGGGGGAAAATTCCTTTCCGACCCCAAATATGGTGATCAGTTAAACCCTGAGCACTTGGGCAGGTGTCAACAGCCAGTTACCCAAGAAACAATTCTCTGTAATAACTCAGAACCCACCCCATGTACTCTCCCCTCTTGGGCCACTTGTATATCCACCACACGTAGCCAAATATCAGTCAATTTCCAAAATAGGGTAATCATACCATCCTTTCCATAAATTTATCAAGCTCAGTTTTGAAAGTAGTTATGATTTTTGCCCCTCACAACTCCCCTTGGAAGGCTTTTCCAGAACTTTACTCCTCTAATGGTTAGAAACCTGCATCTAATTTCAAGCCTAAATTTCTTGATGGACAGTTTATAACCATTTGTTCTGGTGTCCACATTGGTGCTGTACTCAAATAATTCTTCTCCCTCCCTGATATTAATCCCTCTGATGTATTTATAGAGAGCAATCATATCCCCCTCAACCTTCTTTTGGTTAGGCTAAACAACCCAAGCTTCTTGAGTCTCCACTCATAGGGCAGGTTTTCCACTCCACAGACCATCCTTGTAGCCTTTCTCTGCACTTGTTCCAATTTGAATTCATCCTTTTTAAATATGGGGGACCAGAACTGCACACAATATTCCAGATGGGGTCTCACCAGTGCCTTGTATAGTGGCACTAACACCTCCCTGTCTCTATTTGAAATACCTCTCCTGATACATCCTAGAACCGCATTAGCTTTCTTCACGGCCACCTCACATTGGCGGCTCATAGTCATCCTATGACCAACCAGTACTCACAGATCCTTCTCCTCTTCAGTCCGTTCCAACTGATGCGTCCCCAACTTATAGGAAAAATGCTTGTTATGTGTCCCTAAATGCATGACCTTGCACTTCCCATTATTAAATTTCATCCTATTCCTGATACTCCAGTTTACAAGGTCATCCAGATCTTTCTGTATGGTAACCCGATCCTTCTCTGTATTGGCAATACCTCCCAACATGGAGTCTTCAAGCTGTTTCTTAACTGTGTCACAGGGAACTGCCCAGGGAACTCAGGCCATGGTGAAGGGGATCGGGAGCCATTACTCTTGCTGCCATTATGATATCAGCTGCTGAACTAGTTCTTTCTGCTCAGCTCCATCCTTCTCCCTTAGCTGCTGTTCCTTTTCTAAGAACTTCAAAGAAAGTGCTTACTCCAGCATTGAAACTCTGTCCTCAAGCTGTGCAGCCAGCTTGAGCCTTTCTTCGTGCTTCTCACCATGTCTTTCCTTTAGCCATAAGTACCTCTGTCTCTGGTACTGGACCCACTGGTTGGTTCTCTCCAGAATCTGAATCATAAATTCATCAGAGAAACACATCCTCTGGGAACAGCCCAACAAGTTACACTGAATACAGGCTTGTACTGAAATGGAATGGAGATATTGCAGACAGTAGCAGTCAAGGGGCCTATGACAGGACAAGTCTGAGAGTGATTGTCTCAAATAGCTTCATGTAGGAGCATCGAAAGAAAACTGTTACGTTTCTAAACTGAACTTGAGTATATTGTGAGAGAAAGAGGCTTCAGACAACAAAAGCTCCCGAGGCACAGCCTGGTTAACTGCAGCGAAAGAAGTGCAGAGACAATGGTAAATTAAAAACATTCAAAGCTCTATTTTGTTTTCCAAAAAATTGCAGAACTATTTGGGGAGCTGAGAGTTGCTGCCAGTGGCCGTCCTACAAAACCTTTTCCTACCACTTCAGCCTTCCACATTTTGAAGGACATAGCAGGATATATGGTATACACATGATCACTTTCTAAAAACTAAAAAGAAGGCAAAGACCATTCCTCTTTTACATGAGTTACAAATCCATGGTAGGTTCTTTGTTTCAAAGTATTATCACTCTGTAATCTTAATTTTTATTTAGAAGTGAGTCAGATGATCCCCACTCAAAATCCTGGTTCCAAACACTCCCTGAATCTAGTGGGCAGAATATCAAAATCTGAACCTGGACACAAATCTAAATTTTGCAGTTAATCCCTAATGATAAAGGGCCGAAGTCAAAATCCGAACATGCCATAGAACTTCATGGTTTTCAAAATCCAGATTCAAATCCAATTTTTGTGCTTCGAGTCTATTTCTAAAATAAATTGTAAAAGTTATGAATAAAACCGAGATTTGAAAGGTCAAGGAAAGAGCATACGAAGAAATACTTTTATCTGGCACACTGAAATCCTGAAAGCATCTGAAAAATCCCCAACAAAGTGTTTTGGAAGAGAAAATATTCCATATAGAAAAGAGAGAGCTTTCAAAGCAATTTTCATTAGAATAAATTTAGCTTCTCCAGGTTGATTCTCTGAAGGCATCAAAAATTGCCAGAGAAGAGCCACAAAAATTCTCTCTCAGACTACTACTTAACCAATGTAAAAGATTGATAGCGCTTTTATTATGGTAGATTCCATGAAATGAGAAATGTACAGTCTAATGGAAAAATATTAAGCCTTGGAAAAAAGGACAGCAACAAATGATAATTCTGAAGGATGAGATGAGAAAGAACAGCACACCATAACAATGTTTGCATTGGCTTTATTTTCTTTTAAAAGGATCAGAAGAGACTCGGTCTTGTGGTGACTGCTGCATTTATTTTTCTTAAAGTAGACTGGAGAAAGATCTAGGACAACACTATATAGCTTTGATCATAGAAAAGTAAAGTATTGTGTGGTGAGAATTTGTGGGAGAAGATATTTCAAGCTGAAGATCTGTACCATGCTTCTGGTAATGAAAACATTTTCAAATGGTATAGTAGTAGATAGTTTTTATAACAACTGGAAAAACTGATATCAAAACCTCCATTTTAATGTGGCTTTAATCTTAAAATAACTGTTAAAGATCATGTCAATCCCCTAATTCCTCCTCTTCATCTGCGAAGAAATCCATTTCCTTTTCTCCCCTTCTCCTTCCTTTGAAGACAGCTCCAATTATGCAGCATCCTGAATGTTTGTTTTACAACAATGATAAAAAGTGGATATGGGCCACAAGCAATGTCTCTGGTAAATTTAGGGCATAGTAGAAGCACTACATTAGCACAGCTGCACCAGTACAACTATGCTGCTGTAGCACATCTGGTGAAGATGCTGTATGCTGACGGGCGAGTGCTCCCCCACAAGAGGCAGAAGCTATGTCGGTGAGACAGCATCTCCCGCTGACATAGCAGTGTGGATAGTGCTTAGATCACTATAACTTGCGTCACTTAGTGGGATGTCCTTTTTACACCCTTGAGCAATGTAAGTTAGATCAACTTAAGCAAAATAGACTTTTCAAGAGTGAGTTGCTTCAAGAAAGGTATTGTTTTCTCCCTAACTGCTTCTCACAGGAGATCAGAAGTAAAACTGATAGAAAAACATTCAACAGGACAGTTTTTCCATCAAAATATGCAATTTTAGCTACATCTAAATGATTTGCAGGAAGGTACTGATTTTGACAAAATTTTGGCAAGCAAAAGCTTCAATGAACCATTGTAAGCTCTTTTGGGGGCAGGGACTAATTTTTTCCTGTGTGTTTGTACAGCACCCAGCACAATAGGGTCCTGGTCTAAGGGGAGGGCTTCTAGGCCCTATGTTAATATAAATAAATAATAATTTTAACTTTCTCATTTCAAGAAGGTAAAAATGTTTCATTTTGAGTTTGTTTCAATTCATCTTGCTTTCTAGTATTAAATATTTTATTTAATTTTGTACTTAAAAAGTTGCAACAAAATTAATTGAAATGACAAAACTAAACTGTTTTACCTTATTGAAAATTTTCACAATTATTTTGCAGAAAATGTCAGCTTTTTGTTTGGAATGAAAAAAGTTCAAGTGCCCTAGTTCCCATGGAGTGGAAATTCCAGTTTCTATTCAGCTTTAGTCAGAAGGGCTGTCTTCCCTTCAAGGACATGTCATGCCTCTACTTCAGCCCAATCTATGAATAAAATAGTTTAACTAAAAAGAAATTTTAAAAAAAAGATAGAAGATCAGATTAGAACAAAATAAACAGTCCGCATAGCATATTTAGCCTTACAATCACCATAAATTAAATTAAGAAAGAACACCTTGGATTAGTGGTAGTAAAGTACCAGTCTTGCATTTTTAGGGTTCTTACTTCTTTTACCCCACCCTGACTTTTTTACCCACTCAGCCTGTCTGACACACTTACTTCTTGGTTTCCTATTCTTTTAGGTATGGCTTTCAGCTTTCTCTGACGTGCTTGACTTGTCATATCAAACACACACGTCTCATCCCTACAAATTAGTCTGTCCTTAAATGAATTCAGGATTGTATGAAGTGCTGTAGGTAAAGAATTTTAATTCCCGCCTTCCTGTTCCATCTTTGCATCTTAGTATCCAAAGCAAATGCCCCTTCCTTCACACACCTCCAAAAGAAATCTATTTTTTGGACCTGGGCAAGAGAAACTTCCAGTGATGTCAATAAGCTTTGTATCAGACTTTCTATGCTGGCCTTTATCACCATGCTTTGTCATCTTGTGTCTCTGAAGTGGTCATCCTGAAAGCAGCTCAGGCTATTTTTAAAGACAGAGTTTATACAGTTGTATAGTACATTCTAAACTTTAACCACACTGCAGTGTGGTTATTTTTCTGAGGCTTTTGATGGAATGCCATTCTACTTATATGAAAAGACCAGCCTGAAAGAGACTCCATAGAATCTAATCAATAAGTTGAGAGTCATATAATATGAAAATTGAGAGGCCAAACTAAGAACTGAGTTCATGTTTTCTTGAATGAGAAGTACAAAGTAAATGGTTTATGGCATCTTCAAGACCAATTGGTTTTAGTGCATTTCAGTAATTTGTATGAGTATCATTGTGTTTCTGGTTTATTTATCTTTTAAGTCTCTTAACTACCTGTAAGATGGTTAGAAGAACACAGCGAGCTCCCATTTTTATATAACTCATATTCCTAAATGTTCATATATCAGCACTATAAATAGGCAATAAAGAGTTGCCCCAAATGCATAGATTTGGATTCATAAGAGTTTCAAAGGGAACCATTCACAAATTTTAAACTTTTTCAGATTTACAAAGGCCAGCATTAGCACTGAGGGGATGATGAGGCGTGTCAGCCTGTGAAACTATTGCATGTGTGGTGTGTTATTACCGTGCAACATGGACTCAGTGAGGCAAGCAGGAAGATAGGTCTGAACATGAATCACAAGATGACAATGGTCATGTCAAATGTACTTGGTGGACTAAATTTTAAGTTACACAATTGAAGAAATGGAAGACTATGTTTATCGGGGTTATATGTTTCACAAAGACAGTGACCAAGATGAGGAAAAAGAAAGAAATTGTTTTGGGCTGAGTAACAATCATCAGATTAAAATAATTTCTTATAGGAAGGTTGCCACTTGTCTGAAGTTGTACAGTCCATGCATTCTGCCTCTTGCCATCTCTTATGCTGAAACTTGGACCTTAATTAATAAAATGGAAAAGGACTTGAAGACATACCAAAGAGAGAGGAGCGGGCAATGCAGAGCATCATGTTGAAGGACAGGAGAATCAATGCATGCATTTAGCAACAGATGGATAAAGATAGATGATGTTAGTTATGTGGAGAAAAGGAAGGGGCAAGTAGCTATGAGACCGCCTGATGAAAGATAGTCTGAGAAAGGTTTAGAATGGTATTCCGTGAATTGGAGACAATGCAGAGGTTGGACATGCACTGATGGAAAGACGAAATGACAAAGACAGGAATTGTTTGGATGGAAATGGCACAAGATTGAAGGTACTAAAAATGGTTAATTAAAGATGACTGGAGAAACTCTAGGACCAAATTTTCCAAAAAGGACCTACCACAGCACACACAAAATTACAGCTGTGAATTCATTTGTCTGAATCCTAAATAGACCTACTGGCTTCAACAGTGTTTTGCCCTTTTTCTCCTGGGTTTGTACAGCACTTCACAGAAAGGGGTCCCAACTCCATGATGGGGCCTCATAGGTTACAGGAATACAAATAATAAATACTAATAATGGTGGCTAGGAAAATACCACTCTTTTTCTTCCCGATTTGATCTCTGAAACCAAACGGCTAGATGGGAGGAAAAGAGCTCTAGAATGCACTTGAACTCCACCATTAGTAACCAATCAGTGGGAATTTTTGTTTGTTTGTTTTCTGCCAGGAAAAAACAACAAAAATTGTTTCAGGTCAGTATGACTTTAAACTACATCTGCAGAAGGTGTGAATTTCATGTTTGTTGCAGCTCAGATGTACCATGTCCCCTTTCTCTCTTATGGGGTGGGCTCCTTGATCAGATTACACCTCCTCTGATGAACCAGCACCTCTCCTCTGATTGAGCCACGTGGTGCATCATGGGAGTTACATGTCTGCCATGCATTCGGAGAAATTTAATCAGTCTAGGGCAGAGAAGAATGTGGTAGCAAAGCACCTCAGGCAAATTCATTTTAATGTTGAACTGACTCAATGAAATGCGTAAATTTGTTCAATATATGAAAATGAAACTTTTCAGTTCTGGGATGTCAAAACATTTGAATTCAATCCAAACTGTCAAAATGAAATGTTTTGACATACCAGAACTGAAATTTTTTCTTCTGTGAAAATTTGATGTTCAAACTTTCAGAATAAAAACAAGTTTAGAAAGATCAGAATTTCATGCGAGACAGATTCTAACTTTTTGATCATCTCTACCTGAAACCTTAGAAGAGCCAGATCACAGTTCAAAAGAGGGCAGGGAAGGAGGAAAAAAAGACAGAAAAGAAAATAATGGCTGTCTCCCAAGATCAGTTTTCACTTTTAAAAATCATGGCCTAAGGAGAGCGGTATGGATCTGAATAATAGATTGTCTAGACTGAGCATGCAATGCCATTCTTTATACCGTGTTATGGTACGAAGAACAATTCATTGTCAAACATGTTGTAGCTAACGAGAAACAGCTTTAACATTTCACAAGTTCACAGACAGTTTTTAACATTGTATCACCCCAAAAGCAGCTGATGAAACACCACTGTCATCATCCATACAAGGAATCAAGCACCCTGGAGATATACACTATAATTTCTTTGAGCTCCTAGTGCACAAGAAAGGTAAATATTCTCCAGTGGAGAGAAAAACATTGAGTCCTATTACATATTATAAAAGAACATAACCTAGACAAAGCATTTTTGGCTCTTGCATTCAGAAGGAATCTAAGACAACAGAATAATGTCACCAGCTCATATTTTTTGAGCCACTGCTTTAAATGTGGTCTGATGTATTACTCTATTACAAAGTAGACAGTAAACTGATCTACAGAGTGAGGATGAATTTACTTGAAGAAATTGATTTAACTCTAATTAAAAGAAAAATCTTTTCAGAGCCAATTACACTAATGCAATTATGATTCGAATGCTTTTGATAATTAGACACTGGAACAAAAATGTATAGATTTTATTACTTAACAGCTATGATCAGAGCCTTGGCCATACAGGAAGTATACAAGATAAAATCTATACTAATGACAAATGCAAGCTAAAAATACATGAAAGGGTTAGACTGCATAAGCAGTGTTGGGTATAATAAACAGTCAAAGGGAGAAGCAACAGTCTGTCCGAGGTATAAAATTTGTGATAAGCGGAACCTTGCTGTTAAATTCACGTGGGTATACATACGTGTCTCAGTTTGTACTAACAGTTCACTCTGTGGTATGGTAACACAACCTTGTACCAGATGTGAATGTTTGATCACAGAACATTTCCAGTATCTTTAACCCATCAGCCTCAGTTTTCTCCCAATTGAGATAAGGATTGTTTGTGAAGTGTTTCAAAGGTAAGTGCTTAGTCTTATCTGCTTTTTGACCAAACACCTGTAAATAAGTGAAGCACAATGGTACGTAGTCTCTTATTCAAACAAACATTCATTTTCTTGAGTGTATCATTTGACCTACATTTGGCATACTGTGGTTCTTTGTGATACAGCAGCTGTTTTGGAGAGTTAAATGGTAGATGTTTTTAGATGATCTCATAGTCTAAAGGAAAACTGAAGCACAACATGATGGAAAATTCCATAAACTGCTCTGGCATGTCAGGAAGGCTGTTGTGAAAGTCAGCCATGAAAAATATCAAATGTTGCAAGAGCTGCCGTCATTGATGGGTTCCGTCCCCCAACCCTCTGAAGAAGCGCAGCCCAACCTTGAAAAGGTGTGAGCCATGAAAAAGCACAAAACCAAACAAATGGAAAAAGCTTCCAGCGGGAAAAGAAGTGATATATTATCCTACCATGTTCGTACACATTTGTCAAGCAGAACTGTTATGTTGAGAAGCCATTTAGAAGCAAAGAACTGGCAGGGGGATTATGTGCAAAGGGAATGTACTGGACAGACTCAAGGATATTTAAACAAAGGATGTATCGCTGGATTCTACATCTTTCTCCATTGCCTCCCCATCACATCCTTTAGGAGGTGACATTTTGTCTAGAAAGAAAGACCAAAATCAGCTTTAATCCAGAGAAAATTAATGCATCCTCAAATGAAGAGATGGGTCTAAATCGAAAATCCAAATCCATGCCAACTTGACTTTTAAGGATTCAAGACCGGATGTTGTGACTCAAACCATCTCTCCCTAAAGATGAGCCAGAGAGATGGAAGGGTCATGATGTAGTTGTTCCAGGGGGATAACAGATGATCTTTCCTCCCCATAGCCAGAGTCTGCTGCTTTCACATTATTCTTATTCTTTACTGGGCCAGAAGTGAGGGACTGAGGCTGGGGTCGGATAAGAGAGGTAGAGGTCAAATCAATATTAAAAAAAATAGTACTTCCATCTTCTGTAGAACTTTTCAATAACAGATCTCACTATAGAAAGGTAGGCAAGTATCAATATCCCCATTTAACAGATTGGAAAACTGGTCTAGTGTGAAATGACTCACCCAAGATCATACTCCAGGTTAGTGGCAAAGCAGGTAACAGTACTCAGGTCTCCTGAGTCCCAGACCAGTGCCCTAACCACTGGACAATGCTGCCTCCCAGTCAAGTTTCACAATCCCATAAAATGTCATAGGCATGAAGAAGTGAACTAGATAGGTTGTTATGACAAGACTTCCAGCTGTATCATTGTTCTGTGTGTGGAAGTCTCTGGATCAGCAGAAAGGCTAAGAATGTCCAGGCTGCTTTAAATAAGAAGTTCCAGTGTCTGCTGCAGTCAGGCACAGACCTGCTCTATGCTAAAAAGTTAGGTCAAACCAACTATGTCACTCAGGGGTGCAAAAAATCAACAACCCTGAGTGTTGCAGTCAAAAATGACCTAGTCTCTGGTATAAACAGCACTAGATTGACAGGAGAATTCTCCCATCATCATAGCTACCACCTCTTGGGGAAGTGGAGTACCACTGGTGAGAGAAGCTCTCCCAATGCAGCCCCCCTGCCACCGGAAGCCCTGCAGCTGGGCTAGGGGACTGGCTGTGGGCAGTGCATGGTGGGACAGGTGCCCACCATGCACTGCTCTTCTTTCACAAAGGAGCATTCCAAGGTTGAATGCTCCTTTGCGAAAGAAAGAGCACGTGTGTACATGAGAAAGCGCAATACTTATTGCGCTTTACTTGTCCTGCAATAACTTATTGCGGGACAAGTTTTCTCGTGTAGACATACTCTGAAGTGAAACTTGGAGTGGCTACTTCACTCCACTCAGCTTAGAAATATACTGTAAAATTACATATATTTTAAAACAAATATATATTTTTTTAATTTAAGAAGTTGACTCTCCTAAGAATTTATTTAGCAAACATCTAGTAACGTTTCTGTTAAGTATGGAAAGGTAAACTGATTTTATGTTTAAATAACCTGTATATCCAGCCACGGTATCCCTCCTCCTCTCCTCTTACCCAACAGGTCCTGTTACTGTGTCTAGAGAAAGTGAAGTAGAAATCTAAATGATAATTACTTCACTTATATCAACAATAGAAATGACAAGTGTACCTGAAGAAAGAAATTAAAAGAAGCATTAAGTACCGAAGAGAGAGGTGGAAAGCTGAAATGTTCATGTAAGCCATATGTCCGTTTTCCACAGCCAACTCTCTGTTAACCCAGGGTGCAATGTTAAAGACCAAAAAGTTTTGACTATCACACAGATGAGCCATGAAATGTCAGATACTGCCTGAGGGAATTTGGAGATTTTTTAAAAAGTGACTATCAGAGAAGAGTGGGTGTTATGTGGTGGCCAAAAACAAACAGAGGGATTGAGGCATGTTATAAGAACTGTCAGATACAATACACATATAGACACCCAACAAGCAGGATCTAGATAGACATTCTATTTCTAGCCAATTGGTAATGAGTTAGTAGAGAAAGAAGTCAAGGTAGTGAAAAAACTCAGTCAACTGGCAGCAAAAACTCTAAATTAAGCATTAATAACCTATGAAAGCATTTGGTTGCCTCAACCTCATTTTACAGTGCTCTCTAAAATGCAACTTAGCATAAGTTTATCCCCCTTCCAAAATTTTAGAGGTAAAACAAACTCCTAGAAGCTAATGGTACATCCGGTTGCAGAGACAAAGACATTCTCCAATAATAAAACTGCTATGGAGTGTAGGGTTATTAGCTAGAGGTGATGAAGGGAGAAGAAAACGAAGAGAGGGACTATGTATCCCAAATCAAAGTATCTGAATATGACAAGATAATGACAGGATCAAAGAATTATACGTAAAAGCCATCACTGGTATCCCTTGCAGGATCCAAAGCAGGGTGGGGGGAAACACACCACTTTGGAAAAAGCTCATAATCCAGTACAAGTACTCCTGAGGTTGGTACTGCCCTATTTATGGCTCATTCAGCCCCACAAATAAATACCACCCAGAATGGCTGGTGAGAATTTAGCAGTCTAGCCAAGGGAAACTCACCAAGCCAAAATTATAAGAGCGGAAAAGGCAGTTAAGCTCTCAGTCATTAACAGATGTCACCAATTTTCAGTATGGTATGTTTTGACCTGTTTCTGAGTAGTACCATGCACCTGAAGTCGGAAGGAGTTAGATATGTTTGGGACCACTGAGCATTAAGCTACTTGTTGCTGGATAGTTCCTCTCAATTACTATCCAAGAATGTCCTCCTTATCTGATTTAAGCAATAAGGAATTGCAGAGATAAAAGCTAACCAGAGAACAAGGTGTATACAGTCAGAAGACATGGTTAAAATGGTATTAGTGTGTGAGATAAGGATGGATAGATATCAATACCAGGAATATAGAGAGGCCACAAATTATGAGAGAAATGGACTTTTCTAAAACTACTATATTAAATTCTGTCTTAAGCAACCGCACAAAGGACTGGAAAACTTGGCTACCGTCCTGAGGAGATCTTTATATGGGACCTTTAAGTTATTTTAAAGTGGTTGCTTAAAATGGGGTTACAACGGGAGATGAACCTTAAAGTAGAGTTCATAGTATGTACCTCAAAGACAACACTTGCATGCAAGACTGCAGAATCCTCAAGCATTTAAAATTACATTTATGGGAACTTTACTCAGAGCTAACAGTTTTTTCTGGGCCCCTGTAAGAATGAGTCAAAGCCACAGCTTTGGGCATGGCGTCAGGCTACAGCCTTGTCAAATACAAGATAAATAGAGGATGGGGCCTGGGAAGGAAGAATCTACACATAGTTATTTGGTCTTTTTGCTACTACTCTTTTATTTTCCACCAAGGCACATATGTGATGGGCACATATGTGAGCTGGAGGTAGCAGGGGGATTCTGGTACTCTCTGCTCCCACACTTCTGTACATTTTGCAAGCGTCAAAGGCAATCAGGCCCCAAGAGTCCAATTCTACTGTCACTGGAATCTGCAGCCAAATTCCCATTGGGCTTCAATGGGAGCAAGATTATGGCCTAAGATATTAGAGCTAACAGAGAGCTGTAAAACAAAATACAAATACTGCATGTGACAAGTGAAAGGGGACAATGTCATAAGGATTGTGGGAACTTTAACTCTGAATGTCTACATTTTCTCTCTTTAAAAATATCAACCTCCATGTTGCATGAATGTGATTCTGTGCCAAGTGAGGCCTCCAGGATCAAGTACTACATATAAATCTTGTACTATTTTCCAAAATCTTGTATTAACAACAACACTGTCAACAATCAATAATGTTTTATCTTCTTGGTTTTATAAACAAGAGTCATGTGCCTTTCCCCTGCAGAAGAGGGCATGGAAAAAGCAAAGATCTGATAGGAAATGCCTGATCTTTCTCTTATCAGACATTATATATCCTATAAAATGCAATCGTGTTTTGAAAAGTACCTGATGCCACACATATTAAGCCCATTACATTAAGGACTATGGGTTTGATGACAGGAAGAAAGGGAAGGAGAGAGAATATATTCTTGTAGAAATCTTCCAAACCCTATGCTACAAACTGAAATCACACATGCACGCACGCACACAGATTGCCTAGGTATTACAGGTAGCTGTCAGGAGAAGTTATTGACTTTTTAAAGTCCAATGCAAACTGATTGTGGGGGTATCAGAAGACATGACAATGATTCCTCTTACTCTTCACCCAAGCATATGCGCACATCTCAGGCTGCTTCCAGGTGCCTGCAGCTCTCCTGTGCTCTTCTCATTTGAAATTTAAATTGTGCCCATTGCAATAAACCATGTACAGGTTTGGTTTTGTTCAAAAACATATTCAGTAGCTTTCCAGGCATCTTTGATCATAATTTACACCGCTACCTTCGGTGGCTTGCAAATGACAATAGGCTTGTTCTTATGAATCAATTTCTGAGGTTTTTTCTATCTGGAAGCCTAAAGAGAGTCATTGTTAAGGTGTGTATAACATCTTAAAATTTGCAGGAAATGAACAATTTGTCTTTTAAAAAATTGCTGGATTTCCCAGAGGCATCAAATACACACCACCATTTCTGAGTACGAGAAAAGTTTGCTAAATGCCAGAGGCATCAAAATCTATTCCCAGCTGGACAAAGATAGAAGCTTGAGAGTGAAATCGTTAGTAAATACCCAAAGCAGACAATGGGCTCATCATGCATTAACTTTAGCCCCTTCACTGTTTCAAGCAATATGTTACCAAAGGAGTCTGGATGGAAAGTCAAAATAAAATGAGGTTAAGTTCTATACCCAGTTTTTATTCCAAATGTTGTTGTTTCATTTCACTGCAAGTTTCAAGAGCTAGTAGTGCAATATCCAAGTGTGCTGTAATCAAGAATAATTGGATGTAACAGTAACACATTGCATTCTTGCACACTCAGCATATGGCCTTGGCCTTTAGTTGCCATAACAACACTACTGCTTAATGTTCAAAGAGCTTATTACTATCCTGTGCCCTGTGCCCCAGGGAAGCTATTACTACTTCTGTAAAGGAATAACTCTCCAGGGTTGGGAGGCGGGGGTGGGGGTGGGGGGAGAATAGAAAATATAAATCAGAGAGAGATAGAGAGACAGAGACCCTATAAAATCTACACTGATGCAAAGGGTAACTAGTTTATTTTGATAAATTAAGATATACAATTAATGCACACTTCAGTCAAAATCAAATCCCCCCCCCCCCCCCCAGCTGTTTTGCTTGCTATCACTCAAGCACACTATTTCAGATTTGGCATCATTTTAAATATCTCCTGTGTCTTGCAACTGTAAGCAGTATCCTCTGCTAGAACACTTTACTATAGAATTTTCATGCTAACACTAACGAGATCCTCTCAGTCAAACGTCACCTACCACTGGAGACATGCAAATTTCAGGAGACAGCTCAAGGGGTCCTTCATCCTCAGTAAGGGATGCAAAAGCACTGTCCACAGAAAGCAAGCCCATACCCAAACACAGCAAAGTCCAGCTTTCAACTGCATTCCTTTCAGTGCTACTCAGAACACACCAGTGAGTCATGGCTAGAGCAGATATGTCAGCCCATAGACTGCAAAACAAAGGAAGTTTGGCAACTGCCACAGATATCACCACCCAAGTTGGGCTACCAGAAAAAAACAAGGTACAGTTGCAGCAGGCTGGAAATGGAGATCTCCTGGTAGCAGTTATGATCCCTGGGATATTTTCTCTTCCAATGCACAAACCCAAGACATGGGGCTATGAGAAAAAGTTGTTTTGTTCTTTGTGCTGGCAAATAAATGGCTAAAATGTAGGAATCTGCTGTCAATTTCATAAGTGATGAAACATCATCCTCTTTGCCAGTTTTTCTCTCATCTTTATATTTAAGGAGGGGTAAGTGGAGGGAGAGACATGAAGAACAAAGAATCAACCTCATCCATTGTTTAAGCTGAGGACAAATGAGCCATTTCATCTTCAGAATTTATAATGGAAATGCAGGGAGTTTTCATGTCAAGCAAATCAATTATCTAGATATTGCCACTCAGTTTCATTTCAAACGTCTCACAAGGAGCACAGCAGATCTGCTCGGAGGCTAAAAGCAACTTGTTTCTCTCAAACACAACTCAAAGTCTTTTTTTACTTAAACTCTATGCATCTATATAAGATCAGAGGGGACCAGTATGATCATCTACTCTGACCTCCTGCACATTCCAGGCCACAGAACCTCACCCACCCACTCCTGTAATAGACACCTAACCTCTGACTGAGTTACTGGAGTCCTCAAATCATGGTTTGAAGACTTCAAGTTAAAAGAATTCACAATTTACACCAGTTTAAACCTGCAAATGACACATGACTCACATGGCAGAGGAAGGCAAACCCCCCCCCCAGAGTACCTGCCTACCTGACCCGAGGGAAAATTCCTTCCCAACCCCAAATATGGAGATCAGTTAGACCCTAAGCACGTAGGCAAGGCCCACCAGGCAGATACCCACCAAAGAATTCTCTGCAGTAACCCTGAGCCCTTCTCATCTATTGTCCCATCTCCGGCTGCTGGGGATTTTTGCTACTGGCATTCACTGATGGGCCACATGTCACCACAGGCAGTTCCATCATTGCATCCCCACCATAAATATATCATGCTCAGTTGTGACACCACTTGGGTTTTTTGCTTCCACCACTCCCCTTAGAAGGCTGTTTCAGAACTTCATACCACTCATGGTTAGAAACCTTCACCTAATTTTGACCCTAAAATTGTTGATGGCCAATTTATATCCAACCATTTGTTCTTGTGTCCAAATTGGTGCTTATCTTAAATAACTCCTCTCCCTCCCTGGTGTTTATCCCTGTGGTGTATTTATAGAGAGCAATCAAATCTCCCCTCAGCCTTCTTTTGTTAGGTTAAACAAGCCAAGCTCTTTAAGTCTTCTCTCATAAGGCAGGTTTTCTATTTCTCAGATCTTCCTAGTAGCCTTTCTCGGGAC
This sequence comes from Pelusios castaneus, assembly GCA_007922175.1. NCBI lineage: Eukaryota > Metazoa > Chordata > Testudines > Pelomedusidae > Pelusios > Pelusios castaneus. The sequence goes on from ML685836.1 coordinate 432,038, forward strand.
CTGTTCCAGTTTGAATTCATCTTTCTTAAATATGAGAGATCAGGCTTGTCCACAGTGTTCCAGATGAGGTCTCACCAGTGCCTTGTATAATGGTACCAACACTTCCCTGCTATCTTTACTGGAAATAGCTCACCTGATGCAGCCTAGTGCATTTAGTCTTTTTCACGGCCACATTGCCCTGATAGTTGGTCATCATCTTGTAATCAACCAATACATCCTATAATCAACAGCAGATCTTCCTCCTCTGTCACTTCCAACTGACAAATCCCTCGCCATTTCTAAATCTCACAGCAGTTGCCAAAGCATGGGCAGTACAATGGAAAGAGAGCGCAAGCCAGCAGCAATTACTCTTGGGATTAACCCATGATTAGTTTGCAGGGCGGGGCCAATATTTGATCAGATTAATGCACACAATGTTGAAAACTGATCTTGCCACTGGTACTAGCAAAAGCCATTGACTTAAACTCTTGTGAATAAGGAAACCAAGATAGTTTCAATGCACCACAGCAAAAGGTAAAAAATTTCAGACATGGTTTGGATAGAAACCAAATCTTGACTCCCTCAGGCATTATAGACGATACAATAGCATCTCCTATTGCTAAGGTTACCTCACATATCCCATCACAAGTTCTTGTTTTAAAGTGCTTGAGACCCTGCCAAACTGAATGCATTTGGGCTGACATTTTCCATGCCAGGGGTCAGCCTTGGACTGAGTTCTTTTGGAAAATTTCAGGCAAAATGAGTCAGATCTTTCTGAGAACAAGGTTAGGAGAAAATATAATGTTTTGTTCTTACAGGCTTCATTAAAAACTATGATTTGTTGCTAGAGCATCAGTCATCCTGTGACTGAATGAGGCAAAAGTCCTGTAAAAAATAATAGTATGCGATCACATAATTAAAAGACTGTATCATAAGCCATGCGTACAAGGAGGCCGAACTAATGTTGCATTTCTGAACTTATGAGTACTTAACTTTGTAAACTCAATGCTCTTTTAATGTAATATGTAATGTATTGTGCAGTATTATATATACAGTTAATGTATGTCTTAAGATGAATGTGCAATATAGCTGAGTTATGGTTGTTGCTAAAATCAGAACTTAATATCCTTACATTTAAAATCTTTATCTTAAACCTTGCAAAGCTTATTTGATTTTCCTTTATTTTCTTTTTTGATGCATAGAGTAGGGGAGCATTTAATGTCAATGTTTTAAAAAAGTAGAGTATCAAGTGATAAATGCCGTACATAAACATACAGGGTAAAATTTCAAAAAGCCGCTAAGTGACTGAGGAGCCTATGTGCCATTAATGTTCAATATAACGTAAGCTCCTAAATCGCTCAAGAGCATTTGCAAATTTTACCTTCAATCTCATTAAAGGGGCAACTAATGTAATGAGTGACTATACCTGGTACTGCACACAATGTAACAGTAATGTTTTAAACCTTAGCTCAAAGAGGACATAGCAAGCTAGAATTTTTAAACAAAAGGAGTGAAATTCTGGCTCCACTGAAATCAGTGGGAGGAAGAATCTCTCTCACACACAAAGGTGTAATGTCAGAAGACAAGTCTTTGGCAAGAGTAGAAGGGGACACCACTGAAGTTGGTAGGTCTCAACACTGGCCTAATTTTTCAATCCCTGTTTGTAATTCCATGTAATTCATTATGCTTTCCCCTCCCCGCAGGGAACACCACCACTTTCAACTGTTGATTTATTATGATTTTATATATTTACAAAGTCTTGCACAGAGCTGGCCTTAGGGACATGCCTGACCTTCACCTACCCTTGACTTTTTGGAATCTTGAAACATTAGGAATAATCTAAATTTCCTTTTAAAATAAGGTTTTCTGGTACTTTCCTTGCAAAGGTGCCCTTGAAAAGATAAACAATCAATCTCCTGTGTTTGAAAGTTCCCACAAGTGAGAAGAACCCCAGATCAGTTTCTGGCTGTAGAGACAATGCTGCTCAGGCTCCAGATGATGGGGACAAGGTAACTTTCCCAGTAGGCTGCCAAGAGCTTTTCTGGCTCTTTGCCACAAGGGCTGGCATCACATTAATCTTCCTGATGGCACAGTCAAGTTACTAACCTTTCTGTCACAGCAGAGAATGGGAATGTTTATTGACTATTAAACGTAGGCAGTTAGCATTAGTAGACACCGCATATCAAACATGCTTCTATTGCAGCTGCCCTCATGAGCAAAGGAATTGAACGCTACCTCCTTCCCCTCACAGCTAGCATCATAAGTATCCAGGGCCCAAACATAACTTTTTTCAGGCCCTATACAAACTTTGACCTCCTC
>ML685836.1:434345-458281 GCA_007922175.1 Pelusios castaneus
CTCTTTTCTCTCCTTCAGTCTCGTTGGTCAGTTTGTAGGGAACGACAGGTTGCACTAACATTTACCAGAATATGTACAAAATTTTGCAGTGCCTCAATGCCTAGAAACACCAAAGACACTCATCTTATTTGGACAACTGTGTCTGGCAAAAAAGTATGGTACAAGCAGCTTGGGACTTTGCATATCTCACAACAGGCAGAGGACTTGACTATCCCCCACCTTAAGAAACCCAAGATATATTCATTCAACAAAATGAGTCAGCTCAATATCATTAACATTCCCCGTAATTTTCAGTCCAATACTGTGATGTCATCACAGTAGACAGGCATTTCTTGCATTGGAAATGTGGGTAAAAAGATGGCACCATCCAAAAATGCTGATACCAACCTCTGATATTTCATTCTGATAGATTCCAAACACATACGCCAACTATAGCTACAGAATGACTGGAATGCAGCCACCTCTGAGGTGGAAAGGGGCACTCTGCTAGCAAACAACACACTGCATTAAACAGCTTAGAATTCACAAACAACCTAACAATAGAAAACAAGCATGCATATGCCATAAAGAAAAATCATTCTGTTTTTACATCGAATACGTAGAACAGTGAGAATCATTGTAAAGATTAAAGAAATACCTTGCCCATGTATATGACTCGCATATGCATGAATGTACCCAAAGACATCTAACAGATCTTTACACCTTCCGATTCCTTCAGCTTTATGTAGCTTTTCATTCTCCTCTCCCTTGGATCAATGACTCAACCATATGTTTTTTAAGGATAGAAACTTTCATTGGTGGTGGTGCTCAGGATGAGACAGACACATTTCTTACAAGCTATCACAGAGCTATATTCTGCCAATATTGTAGCCATTACCAAATCATCATTCTCATCATTGGAAAAAAAATAAGTCAAGATCCTCCCTGCTAAAGCTGCTGAGATCTATATGCTTTTCCACAAATCACACAAATATTGCAGCACCACGTTCATGCAAAGAGGGGATGGGCACTAAAGTCTCCATTTACATTTCTGTTGAAGTGCTTGGGCTTATTAACAGAGATTGAACCCCAATCAGAACACAGTGATACTCTACATTCCCTGTTTTTAAGAGAATATATTTTTTCCTCCCACCTGCCACTCAAGTTAAAATATGCTCTACTAGCTTTTTATTTTCCTCCTGACTCAGTTATTAAACAGTTTATTGCCAACAATGACTTTTATGCCCATAACTTATATTAAGTAGCGTGTGTAAGGTTGGTTTTTTATGCGTACCAACTTTCATAAAGTCCTCTAGTTGAAAAGCCTGTAAAAACAGTTTTCATTACCATTTCTTTTGTAAAAGTCTCAGAAGAATCACTGAATTGCACAAATGACAGCATTAGAGGAAAAGCATTAAACATCAAAATGTCTTTAAAGAATTTGTCCATTGTTAAAAGTGTCGTTCTTTGAAAACTGACTATGTAAAACTAGTACCCAATTGAAAGATTGGTTCCTTCTGCACATCCCTTTAGATTGCTGAATTTAGTGACAAAAGACAATGTGTATTTCTTTTGATTCCTGTCAGGCCCGTAAAGCCAAGCCATTTAAGAGAGAGGGATGCCAGATTCTATTCACTCTGTTATTCATCAAAAGAATTGTTTACTAAATTCCAAATCAGATTCACCTGTGGAACTTCACTGTTTACCCTGTGTCAGGAAGGTGATTTTGGCCTGCAGAACCTTTATTAATGATGATGAGATGGGAAGAGAATAACACTTGACTATCTGAGGAGCCTGAGCTTGTGGAACTGGTAAGCATTTGAAACAAATGCATCAGTTTACTTGTAAACTAAACACTTTTGGTCTGGGACCATTGAGACACAAAGATGGACCCCTATGATCCCATGTTTCTGTCCAGATTCACAGCAGAACCACACTTTAACAAGTGGGTCTGTAGCATTGGGCATAGGTCATTTGCTAGTTTGAATTAGAGTAAATGGTGCATTTTCAGTAATTTGAAGTCTTTAAATGAGATTCGAGGACTTCAGTAACTCAGAGGTTATGGGCCTACTACAAGAGTGGGTGGGAAAGTTCCTGCCGCCTTCAAAGTGCTGGGGATCAGACTAGGTGATCATGATGGTCCCTTCTTGACTTAAAGTCTGTGAATCCACAAACCATGCTTATTCATATTAATAGCACCACTGGACCTAGATATGTGAGCGAATGTTTAAAGGATCAGTCCCTGAAAGAGACTTCCATCCCTGTGGGTATCTTGTATCTTTCACATCATTGTTATACTTGCTATTTTTTCAGGAAAAAATGCAATAATAATATATGGCCTGATTTTTCTTATTTATAAACAAAAGAAAAATCTATAGCTAATTTTGCAGATCTTCTGTATTCAAAATTACTAGCATTTATAACTCTAGCTACCTCGCTGCATCCACAAGTCTAAACACTATTCTATTTGTCTGTAGTTAGGTGTACGCTAGTTGCAATTTACTGCAGGGTGCAAAACTGCATCACAAAAATTGGAGGCCAGATTAAGGTCCCTTTAGAAATCTGCTCCATAATACAGGCACTGACAAATCTGTGTTCACCCACAGAGTCATGACATGTGTCCACTCACAGCATGAGAAACCAATTTTTGGAACCATGCACTCCAAAAAGCACAGATCTCTACCATTAAAATCTCCAATAGATATCTCTGGCTATCACTTAAAGATATCATTAACTGTCACGGTATTGGAGAGTATATCCTTTTCGGACAGTAGACACTGAAAGGTGACCTGGTCATTAGAGTTGGTTGAAAAACATCCACAATTCTTCATGAAAAATTTCAAACAGCTTTTGTAAGCACAGAGCAAGTCTGAGGCATAGCCAGGAATAGGACCCCCAATCTGCTGACACTTAATGCTGTGAATTGTCAATTAGACCATAAAATCAAGATCTGTCTCATTTAAAATCAAATTATGACTTAAATATGCAGGTATAACGACTTCACTCTGGAGGTGTACATAGGTACCCAACGGCATAATTTAATCTTTTGTTTGCAGTCATTTTCCTGGAACTTACAAAAAGAGGTCTCTCTATATACTGATTCCTCCTCCAAGTCTTAGAGATAATGCAAATTTTTTTAGGTTTATTACTATAAATAGAAAGTATTTTATGGTAAAAGTTCTTTCTTTATCCCCTCCAGCCAAGTAACTCTGATAAACAACATGAACAATAAACATGGGCGGATGACAATTCTGCCTACTGTCTTGATTGTGTGGTACCATGTAGATGCACCTTTTCATGGGAAAGTAGGTTGCTATGGGACACCAAATGCTATCAATGCCCTACTGCTTTTTCCAGGCTGAATTATGCTCAGTTCCTTCTGGGTTACACCCACCTTATCTTTATCAGTTGAAAACAGCAGCTCAGCAGTGAGATACCTTGACATAAGGATGCATTTCCTGAAAATACATTATATGAGAATTTCAAGGATGCATAATTCACCTTTCCCCCTCATGTATTTTTAATCTTAATAATTCTCTTGAGTCTTGGAGAGCTATACACATATACAAATAAACAATTTGATTACATTCAGGATGGAATTTTCTGAAAATGCGGTCAGATTGATGCACAACCTTAATGACGATAGAAAGTACATGGTCTTGGCAGTTTACTGTTCACTTTGCTTAGAGAATCTCTGAAGAACAGTTACACAGAGGTGAGTAATATTGTTAAAAATTGCAGAATTCCTTCAGAACAAGAATATACTCCTCTTCAACAATGAACAGGTTAAATCTGACTGTGAATGTGATACTTTAACAAACAATATATTTTGTTTCTTTTTGTTCCAACAAGAATATAATCAAAATGGCTTTTTGATTAGCAAAAGCATATATTATAGAAATCAATGTGAAATTCTGTGAATGTGCAATAACAAGACACTGGAAAATATAATACACTGAAACTGAGAGTCACTGCTTCTCATGTACCATTGATAAACTGCAAGTATATGAAGATGTGGGGGAAATCAGTGATTGTATGTTTATAAGTCATAGACTAAACGCTAACACTTTGAAAAAGAGGCTCTTAAGATAGCACAACTGTCTAACTAGACATTTAAGAAGGCCAGTCAGCACAATACTCAAGCATCAAATCCAATGTTTAAAGTGGGGGGATCACCAGCGGTCTCAGACATGAGGAAAAAAAATTAAACCAGGTTGCTGAGAGACAAACTTTAAGCACTGTTTTACCAAAGCTGCTACTCCGAGATTATAATAGACTCCCACCCCAAACTTTTCAGATCACTTTAAGCACTGCCAAATGCAGTATTTCATAGAAAAACCACTAAGCATGGGGCAAATTCACCAGAGAATTTTAGAGAGAGTTAGATTTGACCCCTCTAAGTAATATGCCAAATTCTTACAGCTGCAGCTGGTAAAACTGCACTAACTGCATGGGCATATTTGAATTTATGGTATAATTAAAATATGGGCTTTTCTGCTTTCCGTAACAGACAACACCAGCTTCTTCCTCTTCAATGTTCTTTTTAAACTGAGCAATAGTCAGTGAGATGCATCCTTTTCTGCTTGCTAGGATGAGATATCCCACAGTTTGAAACTACCACAGAACATTAGAAATTAACTTCATAATTGGAATGCATGCTGCTTCTGAGACAGTGCAGTAAGGGTAGAAAAAGACAAGATAACTGGAAAGAATGAGAGAGCCTATGAACAGAGACTATACTTGACTTAAAACTGTGCAACATACAGTACTTTAGGTACAGTTTAGGACAATAGAAATCATTAAAACCACAAACAAAAAAGAACTACATTGGTGAAACAGAAGGGAAATGCATCTCAGGCTGAAGACAGCTGTGCCTCCATAAGGGCGAGTGCATCAGAACAATGTAATTATCAAACTTTGTCATTTGTTCAAAACAAAGCAGAGAAGCACCTTACCTTTTTAAGGAACAGTTTTTGTAGTTTCTTGTGAGACAGCTTTATCATTTTTTTTTCATTCAAAACGGTGATGCGGATCAGATTCTACAAGTACTTGAACCATTCTGCAATGGACAGACACCTTTCATCTTCCCTATTATCTTGCTGCAGCCAGCTTAGCACAGCACGTCACCAGAAGCCCCAACACAGCAACAGATTAAAAGGCAAGGGCTAGGCTGGATCTAATCTTTGACTCAAATCAGGGGGATAGACACCGCAGCTCTGACTTCAGCTGAAGACTAGCTCTGTTTGTCAGCACTGAGTGGTGGGGGGGGAGGCAACAAGCCTCCAGGCTGCACCTATCTTTTAAAAATAATTACGAAGTTCCAATAGATTCTTATCTGCAGGGAAAAGAAATGTAGGGGAAAGCAGAAATGTATTGCAGCTCAACATCTGATTGATCCTTCAAGGCCCATGCCATAGAAGAAACTAGTTCAGTATGTGGGACTGCGAAAGATATCCTGTGATCCTGCTGTGCGCTGTTTGCTACAGTACACCTGTTAACTGTGTGCATTTTTTATGACTCAGCCAAGTACAAAGAAAAAGCTTGTCATTTACTTTTCTTTCTTAAATGAATTAGAGACATATTTTCTTTGAATGGGGAAAAGAGAAGACTACACAAAGATATCACAGACACGCACAGAGAGATAGTTATATAATTTGCAAATACTGGACTTGATCCACTGTTGTGGGGAGTTGCAAGTTTTATGCACCACAGTCCACCTCCACCTTCAGAGCTTTTCCAGCAGAGCGCAACTCTTAAGTTGTGACCAGAGGTCAATGGAAGACTTGCTGAAGGAAGCTGCTCAGGATAGCTGAGATGTTGATTCTACAGTTCTGTACCTAACTTTATACCCTAGCTGAATTGTAGCTTCACTGCTATTTCCCTTTAACCATGTTCTTGACCAGTGCTGCTCACTTTATGAATGCCTCGGTGGAGAAGAGGTTGTAGGCGCCATATGATGCCACAATCACTCTCACAGCATGCTTTCTACCACCGGGGCCTTCCAATTCCACCCTGAGTTACACCATTAGAAGCTGGCATAACCCACTACTTAGAAGAGTCAGGGTGGGGACATGATTGTTCAAAGGTGCATTCAAATTGGCCCATTGAGCTTTTTTTTATAACAGAGCTGTCTGACAGCAGACAACAGTGCAGAATTGGGATCTCATCACAAACAAAAATACATCCTTGTGCCCATTATATACAGTGGGTAAGGGAAAAAATGTAACGTGGGAAATGCTTTAAAACTAAACTATCCATCTCTGGAAAGACAACAGAGTCCTGTGGCACTTTTAAAGACTAACAGATTTATTTATCGCATGAGCTTTCATGGGAGAAGATCCCACTTCGTCAGACGCTTTGGATCTTCTCCCACGAAAGCTCATGCGATTAATAAATCTGTTAGTCTTTAAAAGTGCCACAGGACTCTGTTGTCTTTCTACAATAGACTAACAGGGCTACCCCTTTGGAATGTATCCATCTCTGGGTTTAAGTGGCAGGAATTTCTCTCCAAACAAGTTACAGGCTACAAAACCAGTTAAACCTGTAATCAACCTCTCCCCCCTCTCTGTATTCCCCTGCAACAGCTGCTTTTACTTTTTCCCTCTCATTGCCTCAGGAACTGACATGCCACATGCACGCACTCCCACAATCCACTGCAAAGTGCTGATCCTATAAGCAGGTATGAATGCACATGCTTAACTTTCAGCCCACTGTGGAAACTAATGAGACTATTTATATATTTACAGGTAAGCACTGTGTCAGTGTTTGGAGGACTGAGTCCTACATTTTTTTATTTTGAGCAGGAAAGGAGAAGATTCATTAAAACATTGCCATTAAAAACAAAATGCATTTTAAACAATGCATTTGCCCCTCAGAAAACCCAGAAATGGATAGGTAACAAACAGTTCTGCAGCATGGAATGAAAAGCGGTAAAACAGAGACAGAACAATATCAAAAGGTCTAATCAATGACAGGTATGCAGGTGGAGGGAAGAACACAGAATGCAGAAGGGACAGTTAAAAAGAGACACGGAGAAGTCAGTCAGTGTGCACATAGCTAGAATGCTAGCTGCGCTTGCACCATCTCTGTAAATAGTTTTCTTAGTAAGGAGCCAGTTTCGTTTTTAAAAACATGGAGTTCTCTCATGTTATTATCCAGCACCTGATACACAAAACATACTGTGCATTGATGGGTGTGGCTGCCCTTCAAAACTTGTCATTTTAAACTTAATTAGATAACAGGATTATACCAAAGGGGTAGCCATGTTAGTCTAGTTTAGCAAAACAAACAAGGAGTCTAGGGGCATTTACTGCATGAGTTTTCATCGGAGAAAATCCCACTTCAGCAGATATTTGTGGGATTTTCTCCCATGAAAACTCGTGCAATAAATAAATTTGTTAGTCTTTAAAAGTGCCACCAGACTCCTTGTTTATGATTGTACCAGTTTTCCAGGATCAGCCTTGGCTGCCACTATATTTCCAGAAAAAAATTCAAGATACTGGTGTTAAACTAAAAAGCTCTAAATGTGCTAGCATCTGGTTACCTGAGAGATCACTTCTCTCTCCCTACGGTATGCTCCAACAAGGGAGCACAGCTTAAGATGGAACTCCATTGACACAAAGAAATAGGAAGGAACTAAGAGGAAGTTTATTGAAGGGGGTAGGAGTCACTTGACCTTGGAACACACTCCCCCCACCCGCCCCCCTGGATCTGCCAGAGTCTGAATTTGTTAGCCATGCTGCAAAGCCTATTTTTTCTGACAAGGATTTTGAGGAGGCTGAGAGTTGGAGGATTTTGGACTGAATTTTATCCTCATCATGTGTGCTGATGATGTCAAATTCGAATGGCAGTCCTTTATATTATATCACACCTAGTCACAAACAGAGAAGAATTGATTGGGGAAGTAGAAGTAAATGGCAACCTGGGCAGCAGCGACCATGAGATGGTAGAGTTCAGGATCCTGATCAATGGAAGGAAGGAAAGAAGCAGAACACAAACCCTGGACTTCAGAAAAGCAGATTTTGGCTCCCTTAGGGAGCTGATGGGCAGGATCCCCTGGGAGGCTGATCTGAAGGGGAAAGGTGTCCAAGACAGCTGGCTGTATTTTAAAGAAACCCTGTTAAAGGCACAGGAAGATAACATTCCGATGTGCAGAAAGAACAGCAAATGTGGACGGCGACCAGCGTGGCTTAGCAGGGAACTCTGCGGGGAGCTGAAACATAAAAGGGAAGCTTACAAGAAGTGGAAGCTTGGACAGATGACAAGGGAGGCGTATAAAGATATTGCTCGGGACTGCAGGGATAAAATCAGAAAGGCCAAAGGAAAATTGGAGTTGCAGCTAGCAAGAGTTGTGAAGGATAACAGAAAGGGGTTCTATAAGTATATCAGCAACAAGAAAAGGATCAGAGGTGGTGTAGGTCCCTTACTGAATGGGGCAGGCATCCTCGTGGTGCATGATGCGGAAAAGGCTGAAGTACTCAATGCTTTTTTTATTTCAGTCTTCACAGGGAGGGCCAGCTCCCAGGCTACTACACGGGGTAACGCAGAATGGAGGGGAGAGCAGCCCTTGGTGATGGAAAGTCAGATTAGGGAACACTTAAAGAAATTGGATGTGCACAAGTCCATGGGGCCAGATGAACTGCATCCGAGGGTGCTGAGGGAGTTGGCGGAAGTGATTGCAGAGCCGCTGGCCATTATCTTTGAGACCTCATGGCGAACGGGGGAGGTCCCAGAGGATTGGAAAAAGCAAATATAGTACCTCTCTTCAAGAAAGGAAAAAAGGAGGATCTGGGGAACTACAGACCGGTCAGTCTCACCTCAATCCCTGGGAAAATCATGGAGCAGGTCCTCAAGGAATCCATCCATCCTTGGCTTTACAAAAGGGAGATCTTGCCAGACCAACTTGATCTCCTTTTTTGAAAGGATAACAGATTTTTTAGATAAAGGGAATGCGGTGGACCTAATTTACTTAGATTTCAGCAAGGCATTTGATACAGTTCCACATAGGGAGTTATTAGTTAAGTTACAGAAGATGGGGATTAATATGAATATAGTAAGGTGGATAAGGAACTGGTTAAAAGGGAGACTACAGCGAGTTATACTGAAGGGCGAACTGTCAAGCTGGAGGGAGGTTACCAGTGGAGTCCCTCAGGGATCTGTCTTGGGACCGATCTTGTTCAACCTTTTTGTTACTGACCTTGGCACAAAAAGCGGGAATGTGCTAATAAAGTTTGCGGATGACACCAAGTTGGGAGGTATTGCCAATGCAGAGAAGGATCGGGATACCATACAGGTAGATCTGGATGACCTTGTAAACTGGAGTATCAGGAACAGGATAAAATTTAATAATGGGAAGTGCAAGGTCATGCATTTAGGGACAAACAACAAGCATTTTTCCTATAAGTTGGGGACGCATCAGTTGGAACGGACTGAGGAGGAGAAGGATCTGGGAGTACTGGTTGATCATAGGATGACTATGAGCCGCCAATGTGATGTGGCTGTGAAAAAAGCTAATGCGGTTCTAGGATGTATCAGGAGAGGTATTTCAAGTAGAGACAGGGAGGTGTTATTGCCGCTGTACAAGGCACTGGTGAGACCCCATCTGGAATACTGTGTGCAGTTCTGGTCCCCAATGTTTAAAAAGGATGAATTCAAATTGGAACAGGTGCAGAGAAGGGCTACAAGGATGGTCTGTGGAGTGGAAAACCTGCCTTATGAGTGGAGACTCAAGAAGCTTGGCTTGTTTAGCTTAACCAAAAGAAGGCTGAGGGGGGATATGATTGCTCTCTATAAATACATCAGAGGGATTAACATCAGGGAGGGAGAGGAATTATTTGAGTACAGCACCAATGTGGACACCAGAACAAATGGTTATAAACTGTCCATCAAGAAATTTAGGCTTGAAATTAGACGCAGGTTTCTAACCATTAGAGGTGTAAAGTTCTGGAAAAGCCTTCCAAGGGGAGTTGTGGGGGCAAAAACCATAACTGCTTTCAAATCTGAGCTTGATTAAATTTATGGAGGGGATGGTATGATTAGCCTATTTTGGAAATTGACTGATATTTGGCTACGTGTGGTGGATTTACAAGTGGCCTAAGAGGGGAGAGTACGTGGGGTGGGTTCTGAGTTATTACAGAGAATTGTTTCTTGGATAACTGGCTGTTGAGACTTGCCCACATGCTCAGGGTTTAACTGATCGCTATATTTGGGGTCGGGAAGGAATTTTCCCCCAGGGCTGATTGGTCTGGGCTCTGGGGGTTTTTCGCCTTCCTCTATAGCACAGGGCATCATTCACCTACCAGTGAATTCTCTGTATCTTAAGTCCTTAAATCATGATTTAAGGAGGTAAATAACTCAGTCATAGGTTGGTGGCCTATTGCAGGAGTGGGTGGGTGAGGTCTTGAGGCCTGCATTTTGCAGGAGGTCAGACTAGATGATCGTACTGGTCCCTTCTGACCTTAAAGTCTATGAGTCTATGAAACACTTGGAGGAAAATAGAGTGATCAGGAACAATCAACATGGATTCACCAAGGGCAAATCATGCCTGACCAACCTGATTTCCTTCTATGATGAGATGACTGGATTTGTGGATGCGGGAAGAGCCGTTGACGTGGTATACCTTGACTTTAGCAAGGCTTTTCATACGGTTTCCCACAGCATTCTCGTCGGCAAGTTAAGGAAGTATGGGTTGGACGAGTGGACCGTAAAGTGGATCGAAAACTGGCTAGATCAATGGGCTCAGCGGGTAGGAATCAATGGCTCGATGTCTGATTAGCAACCGATAATGAGTGGAGTGTCCCAGGGGTCGTTCCAGGGGCCGGTTCTATTCAACATCTTCATTAATGATCTTGATGATGGAATAGACTGCATGCTTAGGAAGTTCGCGGCAGACACCAATTTGGGGGGAATGGTAGATACTCTGGAGGGCAGGAACAGGATTCAGGGAGACTTGGACAAATTGGAACACTGGGCTGAAAGAAACCTCATGAGGTTCAACAAAGACAAGTGCAAAGTCCTGCACTTAGGACGGAAAAATTCCATGCACTGATACAGGCTGGGGACCAATCGGCTAAGTAGCAGTGCTGTAGAAAAGGACCTGGGGGTTATGGTGGACAGGAAGATGAATATGAGCCAACAGTGTGTCCTTGTTGCCAAAAAGGCCAATGGCATATTAGGCTGCATCAGTAGGAGTATTGCCAGCAGATTGAGGGATGTGATAATTCCCCTCTATTCGACGCTGGTCAGGCCGCATCCGGAATACTGTGTCCAGTTTTGGGCTCCCCACTACCGAAAGGATGTGGACAAATTAGAAAGAGTCCAGCGGAGGGCAACAAAAATGATTAGGGGGCTGGGGCACATGACTTATGAGGAGAGACTGAAGGAACTAGACTTATTTAATCTACAGAAGAGAAAATTGAGGGGAGATTTGATAGCAACCTTCAACTATTTGAAGGGGTGCGTCAAAGAAGAGGGAGGTAGGCTGTTCTCAAGGGTAACAGAGTACAGAACAAGGAGCAATGGTTTCAAATTACAGCTGGGGAGGTCAAGGTTGGATATTAGGAAAAGCTTTCTCACTAGGAGGGTGGTGAAGCATTGGAATGGGTTACCTAGGGAGGTGGTAGAATCTCCATTTTTGGAGATTTTTAAGGCCTGGTTAGACAAAACCCTGGCTGGGGTAATTTAGGGGGAGTGGTCCTGCTTTTTAGCAGGGGGTTGGACTAGATGACCTCATGAGGTCCCTTCCATCCCTATTATTCTATGATTCTATAGTCTGTATTTTTACACAATTGCATCCAGAAATAGGATGGGCATTTGCATAAGCATCTATACATCTAAGTAAATTAAGTATATTTGAGGCAACTAAAAGTGTTTACGAAGGACTGGGTTGTCCCTTTGAGGAAAAGCCTCATATGTGGGTCTCTGGGGTCCCCACTTTTTCGAAGAAGAGTCTTGTCTGTTTTAAACTAAACAATTTCAGACTTGAGATGGAAATGGAAGTTAAGTGTTCCATTGTACCTTATTAATGCACTCCCTGTCTTTGGAGACATCTGATAAACCACAGCATTAGGAGAAAGGTTGAAGGCAGAATCTGAGCTATAATTCTCATTTTCTGCCCACCCCACTCCTTTGGACACAACTTATATATTATGTTTAGGTGTGTCCGAATAAGTTCTAAACATGCTTTGGTTACTATGGTAGATAATTCCTTGTTATTAAATGTCACATAAATAAACATAACACACGCAGCCTCATCTTACTCACCGTCCCTTCAGCCAAACTGTATCATTTAAAGAATGAATGCATTTTACATTCAAGCATCTCCACATGCCCTTTTGTCTGAGCATACATATTGTTTTGTGCTATATATGGCCCAGAAAGGTGCCTTTTTGTTGGGAGGGAGAAAAGGGGTTTCAGACATTGATTAATGCTTATTTTACTCCTCTACATTACCAATCTTAACAATGCGGGGGAATTGAGAATCTCAGTTACATGAAATAGCAGAAAGATTTCGGGGGGGTGGGAGGGAGGAAGAACGTTGTCCTTTGTTGGCCCAACCCTACCTGATGCTAAAACCCCTGTGAGAAATGAAGGGCTTAGTAAACCACAGAAAATGTTCTACAGTATTCAAAGGAGATATAATCCTGCCTAAAGAAAAGATGCAATGATTTGGTTTCTCTCTTGTCTGGCACTTTGTATTCCAATGTGTTTGTACAGCCCTTACCACATTTCTGGTGCTAACATTAAATTAAAAAAAAAAAAACCCCCACCTAATGTATTTAGGTAAATATTATACTGTGCTATACCATATTAATCCCTACCAATGGAAAGTGGTGTACGACAGCACATTCTCTCTCTTCTTTTAAATTATTGTAAAATGAAATAATTCTTAAAAGGAAAAAAAACCCTGCTTTACTGCACAGTAAGAAGGAGCAGGCAGGGCAGGAAATTTGAAGGAAGTAAGTTAGGTACCCAGCAAAATGGAGAGGACATATTGATATTTGGTTACCATTTATTCAGACAGAGTACATTCACCTGGAAAACAACTAGTATGCCAGTTCAATATTTTTTTTAATGTTAACATTTGATCAACATGCCTAGCCAGTTAATACGTGCAATAATGGATTCCACTTCCTCTAAGAAAATCACATAACACTAGAAACAATACATCATAAGTATGGTGATAATGCTTACTCGGTAACATAGTAACACCTTGCTAAAGGGACTTATCTGATGACTACATTACTGTACAATGTCTCTTTAAACAAAAGCTCACTGTGATTCTGGTTGTGCTTCTGTGAGTTACAAGGCAAGAATCTGTAGGTCTGTTAATACTTCCTAAATAAACAAATAGTCAACACTTTGAGCTTAGTATTGTATTAGTACATCAGTACTAAATCTCAGTGGATCCAATCTAGCTCAAAATCTGTCCCTGCAGCTGATTGTCATTCAATCCACTCTCTATTTCTGAGGGTTATTGAATGGGGTGGTGTCTTGGCGCTCCAGGCATAGATCAAGCCACCACTGTGTCAGGTATTGTGAAAACTCACAAAAAAAAGACAAGTTCCAGAGGAGTAGCCATGTTAGGCCATGTACACACTACAGATTTGTCCCACAATAAAAGTTATTGTGGGACAAGCAAGCGTTATAGTTATAACGCTTTACTGAGTCCACACAGCATTCCTTCTAGCGAAAGGATTTTCGCTAGAAGGAGCAGTGCATGGTGGGTACCTATCCCACCATGCACTGCCCTGCCAGCCAAAAGCCTGGCAGTAGTGCTGCCTTGAGCCCCAGTCCTGCGGCTGGGGCTCAGATGGATTGGGGCTCAGCTGCTGCCAGCCAGCTGAGCAGCAGCTGAGCCCTGGCTCAGCCAAGCCCGGCTGCGCAGCTGAGCCCGGGCTGCAGGGGCTCTAGCTGCCCTGGTGGGGCTCCAGCCCCCGGGGCAGCCGAACCGGGCACAGTGGGGCTCCAGCCACTGGCCACCTGAGCTCCCTGGAGCCCGGTGGGTGGAGGGGCTCGACTGTCGGCAGCCGGAGCCCCACCACACACTGGGCTCCAGCTGCAGGGGTTCAGGTGGCAGCAGGGGCTGCGGCGCTTAAACAGGCAGTTCCCACTGCCACCCGAAGCCCTGGGGCTGAGCTAAGGGGCTGGCCCGAACCGGCTGTCCTCGCTGGTTCAGGCCAGCCCCCTAGCTCAGCCACAGGGCTTCAGGTGGCGGCGGGGGCTGTATCTGATCTGACCCCCCAAGGACCCAGGGCCAAGCCACCTGGTGGTGGCAGCAGAAGCCCAATCCAGCCCCCGGCTGGGGCCCCGTGGCCAGGTCACCAGCGACAGGATACCACCCCAGCTGGGGACCCTGAGGCCGGATCAGGCCCAGGGGAGGGGAGGGCAGATCAGATCAGAAGCCAGGGGGCAGGACCCGTGTAACACTCCTGATTATGTGTACTTCTCTTGGTTTGAGGATTATGGTGTTGCTTGTTAAAGGATATCTAGGAGTTAGATCAGTCTTAGGTTGTTCTGGCAGTGTGGAGGAACCAAAGTTCTGTCTCTCTCTGAGCTGGGCATGCTTCCGTGTGCAGCTGGGACAGGGCTGAGGTCCTAAAGTGGGAGACAAAAATCTTGGAATGTAAAAAAAAAAGAACCCCTAATGAAAAGAAGGAGAGAGAGAGGTCTGCAGGAAGGTAGATAGAAACCAAGACCCATTGGGCATGGTATCTGGGAGATACTGAGCATACCGTAGTCTTGAAGGAAAAGCTAAGTTTTTAGGGAAGATCACATACATGGAGGCCTTTTGTTATTTTACCTCTTTCCCCTCTGATTGCTATGCTCCTGTCAATAAAAAATAATATTTTGTTTTGAAAACATTGTCTGATGTCATTGAATTTTCCTACTGACCACAGCTCCTGAAGAGAAGTCTCTTGTAGGCACCAAACCCAGTAGGGCTTTCTAAAGAAATACAGTTTGAAAACCGGGGTACTATAACATGGAGATCCAATCTAAAAATGGGATGAATCACAGGATACCACCCTGAAAGAAGTGCAGGTGCAGGGCTGGTCACCTGAAAGACATGGGCCTGGAGAGAGAGAGAGGTAGAGTTGTCCCTGAACCATAACACTGTTTCTAACAATATTCTACAGCCATGAAAATTACTATTTGGCATTCCAGCTGCCATGTCAGTTTTCACATCCAAGACATAGCTACAGTACCAAGAAATACAATACTTCATTGTATGAGTTATAGAAAGATAAAAAGGGCAGACATTTATTTCAGTATATAAAGAACTGGTATAAATCTAACTGTCCTGTACCAAACACCACAAAACAATGCTTTCAAGGTCTATTGAACAAACATCTAACGGCTGAATACATAATTATTTAATTCTGAAAACATTATAAAGGAACACTGGTTTGTATCCAGTACTTACATAACTAAGACATATTCTCCTACCAAATCACATCTACTGTACTAAGTATATAATAGCTAAAACACCATTTGAATCATTTATCTTCAGACACCTGATATTCTATATCATACCCTGTTCATTAACCACGTTAGTGAGCAACCATACTTCACAAAGTAAAATAAAAGGGATCAAAGTAAAGGATGTTGAATGCTAATTTTCAGAGATGTCAGTTTTTGTTAGCAAATGTAATGGACTAATTCTTTACTTCCATTCATTTTCATACTTTTTAATGGTTACTTTACTGCAACTGCAACTTTTTTTTAATTTACCTTCTCTGATGCTTGGGAGAGAGAGAGAGAGATTTGACCAAAATACCAGCTGTCACATACCCACACACCCAGCTGTGAGTCCTGTCTCTATAATGGAACAATTAGCAAGACATTCGCGTCTAACAGATAGAGCTTTGGCCCTTTATAACATTCCTCCTCTTGCTACCTGGTTCATTAATAATGCCACAGTCTATACTTTGTGAAATTGCACTAACCTCCAACACACTGTAACTAACTGATATATTAACAAGACATTGAATTATGAAATAATTGAAGGAACTGGCTAAACAAGGAAACTGATTGAAAGGAAAAGTTTCAATTTACACACAATTATTTGATTAACTGTGTGGTGAAAGGAGAGAGAAAATAAAAGCACATAGTAGTTTTTGGGGGGTTGGGTTGAAATATTTCTTATGCTTGTTGGAGAGTGGAGGAGTAAGGCCCCTGGAGAAGGATCACGGAATAACAATATTAGCACACTATTCTACAAATTGTTATAGGCTCACAACTCTAAAAAGGGTTACAAAGGAGATCATGCTGGCACCCAAACCAGTGTTTGGCATTCACTACAGATACCAATAGCAATGTACGAGTTGGAACAATCAGATAGTGCCCGTGGAATTTAAGTATTCTGGGAGAGGATTAAAAAAAATAAGGAACAACCAAAATACTGAATTTTAAAATCCTTACTCTGCATATGCTCAGTTCATTTCCTCCCCTGATTAAAGAACCCATTGTAAGTTTCAGTGATATTATTACACTTTGTTGCACACACGGAGATAAAACATTTTAAATGGCATGCAAGGTTTCTGTCAGTCACACAGCTAAAACCATCCATACAGCTTTGAAAATTATCCCATTATTTAATATAAAGAAAAGACATTGTTTGTCATAATCACAGCCAATGAAGCAATGGATGGTAATCTACAAAAAATCAATATAATTAACTGAAAACAATATTCAATAGGACAAAAGCTTAGAAAATCCCTATTTATTAGGCAATAACCATATCTTAGGCTAAATAACTATGTCCCAGGTATATGTATATATTCATCCATGATATAACCAAGTTTGCAGGAAATATACTCAGATTGTTACATCCTACATCCTCAGGAAACTTTCCCATTAAGGTGAGTGCATAATTGGACATTATCTCTGCAGCAGAACACACTGGGATGACATACAGCAACCTATGTCAGAATCTGAAAACTCACTGCAAATACTAAGAACAATAGGTAGAGCTAAAAGACAAATTTATTTTGTGCAGCTCTGCGCAGTGGTATAGAAATGGTAAAATAGATTAAAATGCATATTAAAGCCAGCGGGAAACCAGATTTTTAGTGCCACATCAGCTCCTGGGCAGATTTCCTTCAATCTGCATACATCATCATCCATCATGGATTGAATTCCACCAAAGAAAAGGTGCATTCTTTTTCTACCTACAGTAACCACCATCAAATGAACCTCAAACATCTCCAGCCACAGCTCTTGAGGTTGTAGGGAAATAAATCACTCACCCACTTATTTTCTGTGACTGTCCAGAGATCCAAACATTTTAGGTCCTATCTATACCCAAATAATGCTTACAAGAAAGCACAACACACTTAGGTAAAAATTCCCATTCATTTTGTTCTAGAGCAGTGGTTTTCAACCAGTGTGCTGCAGCACACTGGTGAGCCCTGAGAACTGTCCAAGTGTGCCATGAAATTTTGTACAAAGATAATGAAAATGAATTCATCTTAAACAAT
This sequence comes from Pelusios castaneus, assembly GCA_007922175.1. Lineage (NCBI taxonomy): Eukaryota > Metazoa > Chordata > Testudines > Pelomedusidae > Pelusios > Pelusios castaneus. The sequence goes on from ML685836.1 coordinate 451,802, forward strand.
ATTCTATCCAACCAAAATTACATCTCATAAAATTCATGGAAATTAATCATCAAATTAAAAGCAAGGTATCACTTTCAATTCTAAAACTTGAACATTCTAAACGCAAGTGGCCAAAGGGCAAAATTGAGATGAAGTGTATGTTTTTCTGGTGGATTTGAAACATTAATGCATTTGATCCTTCTTTAGCTTGTTGTATGCACTATGTTGCAAACCACTCTAGTAAGACCGTAACCATAGTACATGGGATATTTATGAACAGTGCCATAGAATTGTTTGTCTCTCTGAAGTTTGCCGTGTTACTGAAAGGGTTGGGAACTGCTGTTCTAGAGGACAACCATGCTCCCTCACTCCCCAAGCACCAACATTAAATATATATTTATTCAGATCATTATGAATAGTAGCAGAAAGGAAATGTATTGTTAACAATGGTTCACCGTGAAAAAGTTCTGATATTATGATATAGAACAGATCACATCTTAGATTAGATAAATCCAGTACCAGTGTGAGAAGTGACGGGCATTAACTGATGAGATATAGTATGTGTTCTGTGCGAAAAACAAATAAAAGCCTTAAGCAAAAGCCATATATCTAAAAATATATCAATTTCATTTAAATATATCATTTAATCTTCATAGCTACCATATATAACTCTGAATAAATCTGTACAAGGAGTGCTTGAGGACCTATCAGCATAGAACAATATTGTCCCAAGTAAAACTATTTTTTAATGTACATAGAACTATGGTACACCACTTGCCTATGTTTTTACCTGTATATAGTAACATATCTGACACATGTACTTATTTGTAAATATTCATCCAAAACACAAGGTTGTCTGGCTGGATAGTGAGTTTATGTCCATTACTGGCTATCTTATAGTGGCACCAGAGCTTTTGACAACTATGTAATTGCCAGCTGTATAGCAGCATTACTTGGTAAATACACTTCAGAATTTGTTGCTCTTCCATCCTAATATATTCATACCAAAAAAGCTGCCAAACCTGAACCAGTGCCAATGGAGGTGTTGTTTAATTCAGCTTCAAATATCCTCGTTGCGGATCTTATTCCGCCACTTAATATTGAGTAACTAATGACGACAACAAGAATCAAATACGTCAGTCTTTGGCCTTTCTTAATGTCTGTCCACATTTCACTGCTGCACAGTTGAGTTGGTATAATCATGGTTCTATAGATATGAAGCTTTGTAGCAAGGTTGATGTCTTAATATCTCCAGAGGCTACTGAATGTCTGACACCTGGCAACAGTAGCTGCTCTATGAGTATCCACATCTTCTAAGCAATCTTAGTAAGAGCATCAAAAAAATGCCACCATCAACAAACAGTAGAGTAAAAGAGGCCATTAGAGGCAAACAGGCATCCTTTAGAAACTGGAAATGAAATTCTACTGAGGAAAATAAAAAGGAGCATAAACTCTAGCATGTCAAGTGTAAAAGCATAATAAGGCAGGCAAAGAAAGAATTTATAAAGCAACTAGCTAAAGACAAAAATGAAAAGCAAAAATTTTTAAAGAAAATCAGAAGCAGGAAGCCTGACCCAAAAAAAAGTCAATAGGACTCCATTGAACAATTAAGGTGATATAGGAGCATTCAAGGAAGACAAAGCCATTGAGGAGAAATTAAATGAGTTCTTTGCATCAATCTTCACTTTAGAGGATGTATGGGATATCCCCACATCTGAGCCATTCTTTTTAGTGACAAATCTGAGGAGCTGTCCCACCCTGAGGTGTCAATAGACAAGGTTTTGGAACAAAATGATAAATTAAACTAATCAGTCACAAGGATCTGATGATATTCACCCAAGAATTCTGAAGGAATGCAAATATGAAATTGCAGAACTTTGGTAGGTAACCTATTGTGCAAATCAGCCTCTGCACCAGATGACCAGAGGATAGCTAATGAAACACTGAATTTTTTAAAAGCGACCCTGCTAATTACATGTCAGTAAGTCTAACTTCAGTACAGGCAAACTGGTTGAAACTATAGTAGAGAACAAAATTATCAGACAGAGATAAACACCATATATTGGAGAAGGTCAACATGACTTTTTAAAAGTACAGAACAAATATAAAAAAGTACTTCTTCACACAATGCATGGTCAACCAGGGCAACTCGTTGTAACTGGGTTCAAAAAAGAATTAGACAAGATCCTGCAGGACAGGTCCATCAATGGCGATTAGGCAAGATGATCAGGTATGCAACACTTAACTCAGCATGTTCCTAAACCTCCAACTGTCAGAAGCTGGGAATAGACAACAGGGGACAGATCACATGACATTGCCCTGTTCTCTTTAATTCCCTCCAAAACGTGGGGCACCAACCATATTGGAAGACAAACTACTGGGCTCACAAAAGCATTAGTCTTATCTAGTTTGGCCATTCTTATGCTCTCCAATCTATCTATGGTACTTCACATGTATTTAGAATTTGCCACCTATATGAGGTCCAATCCAGAGAGAGTAATACTGGGGTGGTTATAAACTGGAGTTGCAGGCTACATGATGATAATACCTGGAACTTAGACAGAGAGACATCTGGGTGGTGGTCAGTCGGCAGGGAGGCTACATCCCTTTAGGATTTGCCATGGTGGTGATGATCCACACACAAAGGGTTTTAAGTAAAGATTTATAGATTCCAAGGCCAGAAGGGAACATTGGCTATGTCTACACTTGCACTTTTAAGTCGACTTTAACTAATGAGTTAATTAATCCTGATGAGCCATTAAGGACATAAAGAATACAACCATTGTGTCCTTAATGGCTCATCAGTTTACTCCCTGGGACCATATCACCTGGCAGATTCCTTAACATTAAGGAGACAATTGTTGTTCACACCCTCCCGTCTAAGGCATTTGTCCAGAATGACACAAGTTAAAGTATGGATATAACATCAAATTCTTAACTTCTAATCGAAATAGAATTCCTAGACATAAACTATATAATCATTCCCAGCAAATTACTACCTTTCTATGATACCAAACATGACATAGTTCCTGTGGATTATAGCATTTATGAGATATCCATAGAAAATAATATCATAAATGCTTCCCTAAACCCAGACAGTGTCACACCATGCCCACATGCCCTGCCCTTTGGGGGGCATGCCAGGCTCCCCCTGTGCCCCCCCGGCAGGGAGGGCATTGGTGTAGTCCTGGGGTAGCCCTAAGTCGACTTAGGGCTACCCCAGGGCTACACTGGCTTAATTTGACTTTAAAAAGTCGAATTAAGCCTTAGGTCGAGTAGAAAGGTGGTTTAATAAAGTCGACTTAATTTTCATTGTCGACTTTATTTTCCTTAAGTCGACTTAAGCAAGCTGCTTAAGTCGACTTAAGCAAAGTGTAGTATAGACGCAGGGCACATTAAGTCGACTTAAGTCAAGCTTAAGTCGACTTAATTTACCAGTGTAGATGCAGCCATTGTTATCAACTCATCTGACCTCCTGTATAGTAGAGGCCAGAGAACTTCCCAATTATTTCCTAGAGCAGGCCGTATTGAATAACATCCAATCTTGATTTAGAAATTGTCAGTGATGGAGAATCCACCATGACCCTTGGAAAATTGTTCCAATAGTTAATTACTCTTGCTGTTAAAAATGTTGACCTTATTTCCTGTCTAAATTTGTCTAGCTTCAGCATCTAACTGTTGGATTGCGTTATTTATCCTTTTCTGCTACAGGACTAGATTAAGGGTCCCAGGGGCCTTGGGCTGCCCACTTTTCTGGGTCCGTCCCCAGACCCTCACACCATAGTGGCAGCCAGCAGATGGCCAGCCACAGTGGGGTGGGGGATGGTAAGTGGGACAATGGGTACTGCAGACTCTGCCAAGCTGTGGGGCCACGGTGGGCCAGCACTCGGCATGGGAGAGGGATCCAGCATTGCCCCAACGGATCCCAGATGATCTGCTGGGGACCTGAGGCAGATGGGCTGGCCAGCCAGCAGCGCAGTGCTCCAGGAGCAGAAACGCCCTCCCGCCTGAAAGCTCTGTCAGGCCAGCATGGGGATGGGCAATAATTGGCGGGGGAGGGATGGGGCAGACCAGCTGGCACTATAGTGTGCGGCCGATGGCAGCAGGCTACGCATGGAAGTGGGCCAGGGAGACCAGGGAAAGGGGGCCCCGGCTAGCAGCAGGCAGGGAGGCACTGGCAGCACTTGGGCAGGATTTTTGCAGGGCCAGGCAGCCTCCCTTTAGCCCGAGGCTGCAGCCCCTAAAGCCACCGTGTTAATCTGTCCCCGCTCTGCTAGACTGCTGTTATTAAATATTTGTTCTCCATGTAGGTATTTTTAGACTCTAATCAAACCACCTTCTCTTTGTTATGCTGAATAGATTGAACTGTGGGCACCAGAACAGAACAAAATATTCCAGCAACGGTTGCCCCAGTGCCAAATAAGAGCTAAGATACCCTCTCTATACCTACTTGATATTCCCCTGCTTATTTACCCAAGGATTGCATTAGCTCTTTGTTCAGTTGATGATCCACCAAACTTTCTCAGGACAACTGCTTCCCAAGATAGAGTGCCCCATCCTGCAAGCACAGCCCACATGCTTTGTTCCAAGATATATACGTTTACAATTAGTCATAGTGAAGTGCATCTTTGTCTGCCTGAGTCCTGTTTAGCAAGCTATCCAAATCTAAATGGGTCTTGTGAGCCTTGCGTGAGTGAACAACTTCCAGAATGTCCTAAATGCCTTCATTCACCTGCTCAGAAGATAAGATCAGAGCTGGAGAAAACTCACAGTCAGTGCCCCAAATCCTTTTTTGGAAACAGCTCCAGAATAGAAGGAAGTCATGGCCTTGTCACTTCTTTCATCAGCCTGAGACTCTACATGTTACAAGGCTTAATGAATCTGTGTAAACAAGTTTGTTTCATAGATTTTTAGGTTGGAAAGAGAGCCGTTAGATCACCCGGTTTGACATTGGCCATAAAATTTCACCCAGTTACTATTGCACTAAGTCTAGTAGCTTGTCTCTGACTAAAGCGCATCTTCCAGAAAATCTTCCAGCCTTGATTTGAAGATCTCAAGAGATGGAGAATCCACCACTTCCCTTGGTAGATTGTTACAATTGTTCATCACCCACTCTGTTAAAAATTTGGGCCTTATTTCTAATTTGAAAGTGTCTGGCTTTAACTTCCTGGCCTTGATTCTTGTAATGCCTTTCTCCACTACAGGTATTATGAAGTAATGTTGATGCTCTGCACCATTGTTTAAGTAAGCAAGTAATTCAGAATCAGAGTCTTCTTTCTTATTAAAACAAGTCTTTTGCTGGAGCAGAGCTGGCCTGAAGCTTTGCTTAAATCACAAGTTATACACAAACCATTTATTGATATTTGAAAAGGTTCTGTAAACTATGTTTTTGTATTCACATTTCCTTGTACCTCTGTGCTTCCTGGTTTTGTACAGCATAGGAAGCTGAAAGAATAAAATACCATTAGGAAGGCTATTCTCAGAAGATACACTCTTTGACTTCAAATAAAAAGGTTCCAGGTGAGCATTCAGGCTAACCCAAACCTTCTGAGGTTTGCCCGCTACTAGCTCTTAACACAAGAGTTCGGGGGGGCTAACATTCACCATTGTGATGTATACTGTAGTTCGCTAATGTCTGATGAAAATAAAATAGATGTTTAACAAACACTGACCGTCCTACTCAACTGATGAATTATTATAGTTTGTAAGGGACAGAGCAAGGACCAGGAAACATGGCTGCCTAGGGAGATAGGCCGGAGCCCTGAGCCAACCCCCGTAGAAGGGGATAAGCCGGCTCCACCAATCCGGGCTGACAGGAAGCCAGGGGGCGGGACCCGGCCTAGCAGTATAAGAAGGCAGCCCTCTCCCTCAGTCAGGGCCCAGACACCAGCAGGGAAGCACTGCGCTTCACTGCTCAGGAGCCAGGCCCAGGGCAGGAGAAGGCTTGGCCTCGGCTTCCCACTGCCTGGGGCCCCGAGGACCGCCCCCTGTGGCACGGACCCAGGTGGGCTGAGGAGGCGTCTGCCTCCTGGGACCAGATCGATCCCTCGTCTCCGGAGGTCCCAACCCCCCAAGCCTCTGGCCCCGAGCCCTGGAGTTTGGAGACACGGGACGGACCCTGTGACCTGGAGGAGCTGCCCTTGGCTGAGGACCCCAGGGAACCACCCGTTGCCCCGGAGCCCTACGGACCAGACCCCCCTGACGGACCATGTGACCTCGAGGAGCTGCCCTTCCCCGAGGAGCTGGACGAGACTCTGCCAGCCTTGCCACCCCCCGACAAGATAGACGGCTTCAGGAACTTCCCCATGGCGGAATACCCCGGCGTCTACTAAGAGTGGAGATCCAGGTACCCCAAACCCCAGGGTGGGAGGAAGCAGCCCAGGGCGGTAGGCTACCGCACAGCGCGGCAGGGCCACCGAGGGTCAGTGTGTTTCGGCCGGAGCCCCGCTGACCACAGTGGCAGACGCCTCTGCCACTGAATAGGGCCCTGGGCTGGGACGC